>LR994546.1:12442500-13042500 GCA_905187585.1 Cyaniris semiargus | reverse complement strand
GAGTTCTGTTCAGTGCCATTAGATCTAGGATTAACACTCTATCTGAAACTGATCAACTCGACATAACGCTACTTAAAACCACATACTGCCTTCGGTCGAGCACTCGCACATAGGTAATGCTACTAAATTAAATCCATAAAGTTTGGCTTTGAAATTTCCGTGGCCGGTCAGGAATTAAAATACATACACAGTTATCAGTATTTATCCAGTGTTTGGATAACCGTACACAAATATTAGGGAAAAAGTTATTGATAATATTATTATGTTTAAGCGACTTTTGGTGGAATTTTGGTGGAATTGATAATAATAATTTTTTTTATATTTTCACGCCCATTCTGCCTTGATAATGGTTTTGCGAGGAACCAAGAGTTGTCTGATTTTATGGCTGACCAGAACAGTACTCGGGCACTGTTGTAGAACCAGCAACAAAATAGATTGAACCGCCCAGGTGTTTTTTTTTTATCTTCTTTGCTTATTCTATCTTGATACTGGTTTTGCGAGGAACCAGGAGTTGTCTGATTTTGTTGCTGATCAGCCCCCCTACCATGAGCTCTTATAGCAGTGTTAATTTAATATTACTTTCAGATTTGGCACAAACAAAAAACATAGTTTTGTTTATATAAATAGAGATCATGTTTGCTTATACGAAATCCAAAAGTAATATTAAAGTAATACTGCTATAAGAGCTCATGATAGGCCCGCAGAACATTACCGAGTAATTCTACACTGTTGTAGAACCAGCAACAAAATAGATTGAACCGCCCAGGTGTTTTTTTTTTTTAATCTTCTTTGCTTATGCTACCTTGATACTGGTTTTGCGAGGAACCAAGAGTTGTCTGATTTTGTTGCTAATCAGAACAGTACTCGGGCACTGTTGTAGAACCAGCAACAAAATAGATTGATTCGCCCAGGTGGTATTTTTTTTTTTTCTAAATTTCGAGGAGTTCCTTCAATTCCATTCCGCATAGATCCCATTATGAAATTTCCACCTTTGCGACCACAACGATGTGAAATTTCCACCTTTGCGACGAAATAATTATTAATCCTGATCCTTTCGGTGTAAAGGAATATAAAAGGGTCATAATGTGGTAATGGATGGTGTGCGGTGATCATGATGATTAATATAATTGACATAGTGGCAAGTGCTCCCAGTATTTTAAACAACGCTGAAACCTCACATAGTATAATAATATCTTAGATAAGGAGTTAAGAGTTCCGTTTGAGCTGGTTTTGGGTGCACACTATATTTATTTTACATCAAAAAGTTAAAATTACTGTAATGTGGTCCATAAACATTTTGAGGGAGTTCCCTCGATACTTTGAGGATCCCAAAAGTCACATTATCAAGTCACCACTTTTGTAAACATGGTTGATATATTTTAATAATTTAAAAAGTATCTAAGATGTTGACCGGGGATGTAAGGTATAAGTAAAAAAATCAAACAATAACCTACTTTTAAGAATGTTTAGTGATCTAACATAATAAACCGAACGCTTTAAAAGTAGTTTTGACATAATTAAATCTGACTTACAAAAGTCCTTTCAGTATTTAAGGCCACTAACAACTAAATATAAAGTACTTTCAGTATTTAAGGCCACTAACATTAAATTACTGTTATATTTTAAGAAAATTTGTAGTTCTTTAATTAATTGACGTTAGAGTTATAAGTAATATTGATTGCGAATCATATTTGAATCTGATGGCGGTTAAGAAATTTTGCTTTACCGTAAATTGAGGTCATTTTTACTTAAGCGACACTATATCCTAAACTAACAGTCTAAGTATTATAATTTGTATTTCTAGACATAGAAAATGAAAAATGAATTAAACTTTATATTGACGTCATCAAAATTCGAGAGCTGGGAAAAAAGTTATGATTTAAAAACGAAAAAAACAATCTTTGAACGGCTTTTTCCCGAAATGGCCTTTTGGAGTATAAGTAATTTTGCCTTTTCAGTGACGATATTATTATTTTATTAAGAGCTAAGACGTATCGACATACACAACTCACAAGTGATGTGATGAATTGCTCACAAAGATAGTGATAATATTTATCGATTCATCAATGAATCAAGTGTCAGTTTCCGGTACACTCATCAGTTTCTTGTTAAAACCTAAAACGTAGGTGACGATGCCGACTGACGATCGACGATTTGCTCTACAAATTCTATTGGGTTATTAGTTTATTACTCACTTATGAAGTTATGAGTATAGGAAGAAAGAATTCTCTTGTGTGCTGCGCATACACTTAGTCACTATAAAATAGCTCCTGCAGCTCCTGCGAAATAGCAGGCTTGGTTCCAATGAAACTGGTCACCGTCACCGAAACGTTGTCACGGGGCCGTGGATGAAAAACTACTAACTTGCGCCATTTCGGCTACATGTAAAATGTAGTACTTGCATGACAGATTGATCTTAAAAAAGATGGGCATACCTGACTATACTTAATATTATAAAGCGGAAGAGTTTGTTTGTTTGAACGCGCTAATCTCAGAAACTACTGGTCCGATTTGAAAAATTCTTTCAGTGTTAGATAGCCCATTTATCGAGGAAGGCTAGGCTATATTTTATCACGCTAAGACTAATAGGAGCGAAGAAATAGAGGAAAATGTGGAAAAAACGGGGGAAATTATTTGAAAGGGTTTATCTCACGAACTACTGGAGCAATTTTTATATTATTTGGCACAGACAAGAAGTAGACCACGTAAAGGATCAAAGGCTATTTAGTATTTTTGTAGACTAATTTGTCTGTGAAATATCTAATTTACGCGGGCGAAGCCGCGCGGAACGGCTAGTAATATTATGGTATGGCAATAAGTACATAGTCACTAAGTTCATAACATTACCTAATCTCTATTACAGATGTAGTCTGCGGGTAAACATTCGTGGTGGTGACTGGTGGGTGACGTGGCCAAAGAGCGCAACTAACCTTCACATACCATCGCGTCTGGGACTTGCGGTATCTGGTGCGGCGGCGCTCCAGGCTGCGATGGTCGCGGGCCGGCGACCGCAGGGCATGGCACTTGGCCGCCAACGCCTTGGTGCGCTCCGCGATGGAGCTCCGCAGGTCGCCAGCTGCGCACCCTCGCACCAGCATCGCTCGACCCTCTCAACCCCCAACGCCCGGCCTTGCCGACCAATCTACTTCACCTAATTCACTCATGTTTGTATAAAACATCACACGCGTCAATTCACCGAGGTGTTATCTAACTGAATATCGCTTCTTTCATGTAGGTATTGCGCAGACGCTACGTAGTCAATGCCGAGTCATTCGAGGAATATCTACATAATGTTTTTGACGATAATTTATAAGGAAACCGGAATAACTTAGCCGTGCGAAGTACAATGAAAAACGCCAATTGTTTCGTTTTTGAGTCATGGGTAAATTAAAATTTATCGTGTCAATTAAATGCAAATAAATTTGCGTTTTAAACACCATACAGGGTTGTGGTAAATATTATTAGGCATAGGAGAAACTACATCCCAATTTTAATAACGAGTGCTCATGTGCTTTCTCATAAATAATAATTAAAGCTGGTAGAAGCCAATTATTTCGACCTCTACCAGTCCGAAAAAAATGGCTAAAACCTATACTTTATAAAGCTGAAGAGTTTGTTTGTTTGAAGTTTGATCGCGATAATCTCGCGAACTACAGCACAGATTTTCATGTAATTTCGCACCGAAATAGAGACTACGGGAAAGACTTTACTTTTTTGCAGGTTACTTTTTTTAAAAAAGATGTAAGGTTTCTGGGAATTCCTTATACATGCAGGCAGAGCCGCTCGGTATTGTCTAGTGTTTAATATTTTATTCCTCTATTTCTATCTAGTAAGAGGTCTATGATAGTAAGACATAAGTTTTATGCACGTAAAAAGAAGTGTAGTCGAAAACACTCGCTCTAGGACTAGGTATGTATCCGTATAGTAGGTCACCGTCGATGATGAAATTGGATAATTGAGGAAGGGAGCGGTCCCCAACTTGACTATTCCTTTAAAGGTTCTATTACTCATTATTTCGTAGACATTTTAAATAAGCTTTAATGATTTAGCAAAAAGGGCAAGGACAAAAAGGACAATAATAGAAATACTGGGTGTTAGGTTTAACCATAAAGTTAATATACCTAGCGGAATAGAGAAACAATCTCGAGCTGTCAAAAGAAACCGAAATTGGTTTACATATGTGTGTAAAAATATGTGTACGTATACACTTACACAAGCATGATTGAACATGAATTCTATGAGATTAAATTGTCAACGTGCCGATAAGTGCCGACTGGACGTCAAAAAAAGAGTTCTGCTGTCATGTATCACACGTCTCTTTTTACCACGCAGTGTTACTGATAGTGACATCTCGCTTGCTCAGGCCTTTGTTTCTCTATTCCGCTAGGTATATTAACTTTATGGGTTTAACACCGTTATCCTTAAAACCATCAAAATATGAGCCCGTCAAATGAACAACTTTTTCTATGAGAACAATGCTGAGAACTCAAAAAAAATCCGTCGTCATCACGGAGCTCCGTGGTCGTCATACCCATACATATTGCCGATCCGGGCAATTTATATGGGTATGAAGACGGCATTTTTTTTTTTGCCTTGCCCGGATCGGCAATTGCCAATTTGTATGGGTATGACAACGGATTTTTTTGAGTTCCCAGATTGTTCTCATAGAAAAAGTTGTTCATTTTGACGGGCTCATTTGATGGTTTTAAGGATAACGGTGTTAACCCTAACAACCTGTATAATATATATAACGGCGTGCGCGATTTACTTGTCTATTGACAACATAATTTGAGATAAGTTTCATAATTTATGTTATCTGTCAGAGCGGCCAGCACCGGATGGGGTTTTGAGTGACGCTGTCTAACTGACGATGGACATTTGATAGGTGACAACCGTCATCTGGAAAATGCTTAGAGGATTATGAATGTCGGAAGGAACGGTGTATGCTCCCAAACCCATCGGCTCTAAATCTGATGATATCTGACTAATCACAGTTTTATTTCAGCACATAACTATTGTACGCCCACAAACATGGAGGATGAATGCAATGTTGTTCCATGGCCATTGAATCAGTCTCAAATACCGCTCGACGATCCTATATATTATATGTTACCGTTAGAATGCAAAATACGCGTGCACAATACCTAGGTAATCCGCAGATTCACTGATACCGTCCGTTAAAGTGTGAAATTTGTAAATAAAAAAGCTTATATATTTGCACTTTACCTAGTTAGTTTGCATTCTCTTCCTTCCATATAAGTCCTAAAAACTTCCTAAGACTGTTGTTGTTTTGATTGGTTTTTTTTAGTTGATACGATCTGTTAAATTTTAGTAGTGGGGTAACATTTTACTTAAAATTTTATCATATTTTATTCCTTTGTTTATGTCCAAAAAATTATATTTAATAATTCTCTACAACTAAATATTTATCATGTTTTATTCATACAAGACCTATTTTATGTAATTTAATGAGAATAGAATAAACTTTTTGCACTTTAACTGACTCATGCAGATAATCTGCAGAATACCTTGTTAATCTGCAGTCTAACTGGTTTACGTACATTAACGGTAACATTTTTCAATTAAAATATATTCCTGTGTGTAATGCACATACAGGAATATAGATTTCTATTTTTTTTTCATTGTTTTAAAACTTATCAAAGGTCCTGTTCGACTCAAGTACGTTCTCCTAAGTCCTAGGTACTTAGGCTACTTGAAATATATTCAATTTCATTGAACAAATGCATATTTCTAGTAGAACTTGGCTTAGGAAACCGTATTTCACCCTTATCATCAAATAAAAGCTTTGTTAAATTAAGTCGATTTGAAAATATGATTTTATATTTTTTAATTTGTACTGACGAAAACGATAAAATTATATTATTTGAAATCAGTTTTGTGGTCAGTTAAGGTCGGCGACCTCACATAAATAATAATAAATATTGAAGAAAATGTAGACGGTACGCAGTAACTTCACACCTGGCGTGTAGGACCAGTTTCTGATTTTTAATTAAGTCTTACAAAATTCAGTCTTTAACCAGATGCTAATATGGAGGCACGGTAGTGTCATCGCCAAGATGAACCGAAGGAAATGCCAGGGCACTTATACCAGACCAAGTTTTCTAGTTCAAGCGTTGCGTTCAATTGAAATGCAAACTTAAATTTTCGGTGGAAATATTATGGCCAATAGTCACATTACTTTAACTATTATGCATATTAAATAGTTTTCGAAACTGTAATGTGATCTGCCGTGTAGAGTTAGAGATGTTTGGCTACACGTGAGACCAGATAGCTTTTTGACTGTCTTGGCTTAATTTTATGCATTAAAATGATTCGGTTGTAAAAAATTTCACCGCTAACAAGTTCAACAAGAGACGACAGATGGCAAGCGGCGCGGTATTTAACTAAATTATTTAAAACAAGAGAAAAACAGAAACAATCAAATTCTGGACTGAATTTTGATTTTTAAATGAAAATCAAACTGACAAAGCTCGTGCGTATGCACGTGGATTTAGGTGGTATTACTTGTTTGGTATAATACCTAATTACTAGTAAATTAAGCAAATAAAACGGCTTTTTAACCATAATAATATTATTTTTCTGGGTTAACAAAATATAAATAATGGATAACAGTTATCTGAGCTCAAACTGTTAAGTTTAAATCTAAGCGCACGGAAGTGTGCAAGCCAAGTTCCAGCAATAGGCTCAAAGTTTATAAAGTCTGACACTATGTAAAAATTTTAAAAATTTAATAACTATATTATATTTTAATGATTATTTAAAGTCGATTTCGTAAAATTTGGATTTTCCTTAACCGAAGAGGAAAATTTGAGCTACATTAAATGTCCCGGTCCGAGTCTTAACAACCTCTCAAGTCTTTAATGTTTAAAGAGCTACTCGAGTCTCGAGTATCTTTTGATAACACAGTCCAAAGATTAGGTACTTGTTAAAGTAGTTACCTACTAATATACGTTTTAGTTTATTTTGCTCTAAATGGAAAAATAATATGTGTACCAACGATATAATATTATGTACTATAAAGCCAGCTTCGTTACAAAACTCTATACTACTCTACGAATAAATAAATAACCCTAATTTCCTATTATATTTTTATAACGCACTAGAATACCTACATCAAATTTATCTGTTGGAAGAATCTGCAGCTAACATAATCGCAGTATAAATAAAAAATGATTTCTCTACTAAACCTTAAGTCAGGAAATTCGCCTTAAGAAGAAGAAGAAGGAAAGGAGAATATATTATATAGGTCTAACAGGATCTGATGGCTTTGGATCGCAGATTTTCAAATAATATCATATCAATAAATGCACATTTATAACGTGTTTTACACTACTAATATAACAGTATCATCTCAGTTACGTTCAAAGGACTTTGAACGAAAAGTTCCTTTGTACTTCTACGAATACATTTTTTTAGTTGATCGATTATTACTCTATAACTTATGAAGTCTTCTTAGCCGTGCTAGTTTTCCTTTTAAATTCAGCATATTTCCTACTCCCGTGAATTTTTCACATTTCCAGAAGCAACCGTTTAGCTGGTAGAAGGGGGAACTAGTGATGAGCAAAATCGGTCTTGCAGCCTCAGTCTTGGTCTTGCTAAAACTAAAAAAACCAAATCCAAGACCGAGATCAGGCAGATTTGACCAAGTCCAAGACCAATATTGTACTAAAAATACCAAAACCAAGACTGTCTGAGTCTTGTTTTGCTCATCACTACGACACTGGACTCTAACGACTTTTTCCACTTTAAAACTTCATATTTCACAAATGGATCCCTAAATCGGAAAATGATCTTTGAATACTCATAATGTTTTTAAAAAAACCTATCCAACGACACCGCACACGGTGGGGTGGCCGCGAAAAAAAAATCACCCCCGCATTGATGTGTAGGGAAGGTACCGTAAAAAAAATTTTTTTTAAAGATTTTGTACACCATTTTGTGTGCATTCATGCCGAATTACAGCTTTTTAGGTCTTATAGTCTCTGAGCAAAACCGCGGACAGACAGACGGACGGACGGACAGACAGACGGACGGACAGACTGAAACTATAAGGGTTCCTTGTTGACTACGAAACCCTAAAAAGGATCAAAATGTTTTATTCCAACTACCCCGGTATTGCTAGTCAATTTCTTTTCTCACTTTTTGCCATCAGATCCAGGTAGACCTGTAACCAAGTGTCCCGTATCTCTTGCCGAATTTAAACTTGTTATCTATGAAAATATATATTGTTCTTCACTTTTGACATTGACTACAGCGCGTCGCATGGGCAAATTTACTACCATGACTGCCATGAGCCATCTACATACCCTAATTATTGTTATCGCATAAAATCCACGCTGCCGTGCTGCCAAATAATGTCCAACAAGATTACACAACTACAAATTATGCACTTGGAAACGCACTCGTGCATAACACTAGATTATAAATCCAATTGTTTATCAGAAATATTTGTATACACTGTTTTTCCGAATCACATAGCCCTTGCGAACTCGCCGGAGGACGCGCACGGTCTGTCCGAGTGCACACGCCACACTGTACGGAGAGGCTCGACACGGAAATTACACTCCGCCGATAAGAAAATACGCATGTGCGGGAAAATCGCTTCGGCCCTACAGCGAGTAGCGACTAGCGGCGCGGAGGTTGTACTCAATAATCGGCCAAGTGCGAGTCGGACTCGCGCACGAAGGGTTCCGTACAGTTATAGAGGAGCCCCCTAAAATATTTATTTTATTTTAATTTTATTATTAATTATTAGACTATAGATAAAATTAAAAATATTGTGAAAATTTGAAGTGCGTAGCTGTTGCCATTATTGATTACGAGCCAAAAAGGTCAAAAAAATTACGTTTGTTGTATGGGAGCCCCCCTTAAATATTAATTTTATTTCATTTTTAGTATTTGTTGTTATAGCGGCAACAGAAATACACAATCTGTGAAAATTTCAGAAGTCTAGCTATAGTGGTTTTTGAGATACAGCCTGGAGACAGACGGACAGACGGACAGCAGTGACGAAGTGTCCATATAACCCGATTCCCGTCGGCTTCCCTTAGGCCAACGACATTTTTATTTAATAAATATTTTACATACTTATAAAACTTACCTAATTAATTGCCTACAAAATTTTATAAGCAATAAATTTTTCATTTATTTGAAAATTTAAATAGTTTGAATTTACTAAGCGCCTACAAAAAATAGGCAATGCACTGAACATCTCCGAGAGAATCAAGCGGTAAACCGATAAATTACGAGTTACTTCTTCATACAACAATATTTCATACAAAGCATCTGTCCTTTTCATTCGAGTGAACTGATCGTCATGTTCTGTCTCGTTCTAGCACGCGCGAATATACTCGGAAATAACTCGATGCCTTACGGCTTATTACAGAGAAAGGTTAATTAGCAACGCACAGGTGCAAGCGAGAAAGATCAGTCATGAAGTAAAATTGTTATGCTTTGAATTAAGAATGAATGTAGCGGCATTATACTTTTGCTGGCGCGTCATACATTTTATTTGGTAGGATTTTTTGTAATACGACTTTATTAAGAATGACTTTAGCGGTATTAAATCTAGACACGCGCGTAATACATTTTTATTTTACTGGTTTTTAAGTTTGACATTTATGGCGGATAGTGCGAATTTTAAACAACTTGTTTATTTTGTTTTGTCGAATTTTATTTGTTTTGGTATTAAAGTGTGGTGAAATAAATTATTTTTGGATCGTGTGTTATACTGACGTCATCGTATTCGTTCGTTATAATAGAAATGAAATAGACTGTTCACTCACAGATTATTATTATTTACTGTCCGAAGGAAACTTCGTTCTTAAAGCGTATAAAAAACAAAAAACGCAAACTTGAAACTCGGACATACACATCAGTGCTGAGCATTTTGGTAAGTAGTAGTAGTAGAAGATTTTATACTCCGGCTTCCCTTCCGAAAATATTCACCCTTCGCCACTGACGGACAGACGGACAGACGGACAGACATCGAAGTCTCAGTAATAGGGTCCCGTTTTTACCCATTGGGTACGGAACCCTTAAACTGATACTACGCCTTTTAAGTTTTGTCGTTTGAAAAATTATAAATAAGTATAAATACAGACTATCTAATAGACTATCACCATATTTTATTGTTTTTTGAAGGATTTTCCGCGATATAATTTAATACGCTTTTGCATGCGTTAAACCAGTTTTTAAAACATTTATTCCAGTCCGAAGTTGGGGTAGTCAAAATGACTGATTTGTACGCGTAAACAGCTTCTTCAGGTGAGCTGAAACGTTGACCACGAAGACTTTGCTTAATTTTTTGGAACGTAATAAAATCCTTAGGGCTCAAGTAAGGGCTTGTAAGGCGGATGATCTAAAATTTCAACGTTTTGGGTTCACAATACATCTTTGTTTGCCCAGCAATGTGCGAACATGCATTGTCATGGTCTTGAATTGTTTTTTCGAAATTCGGTGATGGTGTTTTTAAGTGCTCCGTGAGGCCATGACTTTGGTCGATTTTGGATTTTGATTTTTAGAAGACCCAGACATTTGACTGCTGCTTAGAATTTGAATCATAAGCATATTATATCCATGACTCGTCACTATTGACCAAATTATAAACATGCTTTGACTCTCCTTGGTTGAATCGCGACAAAAACTAACACGGGCTGTTTTTGGTCGTTGGTAAGCAAACAAGCTAACGAGAAATTATCATTTTTAACTCAAAGTTTTTCGTGCAGAATTTTTTGGACAGTGATCCATGAAATGCCCACGAATGCTTCTATTTCACGGTATGTCACATGACGGTCTTCGAGGATAGCTGCCGCACGGCTACGATTTTCTCTTGCTTTATGGCGTTATGGCGTTTTTTCGACGACCTTCACGTGGCTGGTCTCTGAGGCTAGGGTATCCACTTTAAACTTCTAAATACCAGCGTTCTATAATCCTAAGACATGGTGAATGGTGATGCATCACTAAACACAGAAGTGATCTCCTCAAAACGCTGAAGTCGCGATAATCCCCTTCGTAAGTTGCAAGTAAAAAAATATCGCACGCAAATTTTCTTGCATCACAAGTCACAACGCGTTCAGCCGCGTCCCCCGCGGCGCGGCGCCGTCACCGTGTTACGACTTACGGCACGACTGACGACGCCGCCACCATGATACGGTACGGTGCCGCACCGTGTCACGGTGTCGCGTTTCGCGCCGACCCGTCGATATTTGCGCCCGAACGACAGTGCTTATCTGGATATGGATGGCGAAAGAATTATTCTCTTTGTTACTAAGACGAAGATTGAAAAAGAAACAGAAACAGAGGAAATTTATTTTTACTATTTTTTGCTCTACACCAATAATGACAACAGATAGGCACTTAAAATGTTCACAAAATACTCAATTGTATTTATACTTTAAAAATTGATAGTAAAGTTAAAATAAACTTAATAATTAAGGGGGCTCCCATACAAAAAAACATATTTTGGTTACTTTTCTCTATAATAATGGTACGGAACCCTTCGCACGCAAGCCTAACTCGCACTTGGCCGATTTTTATCTGATCCAAATAAGTGCCTCGTTTAAGTTTGGAAGTTTATTTTAATTAACCGATTTCCAAAAAGGAGGAGGTTATATGTTCGGCTGTGAATATATTTTTTATTTTTTTATTTTTGTATGTTCAATGATTACTCCGCCGTTTGTGAACCGATTTTCAATTTTTTTATTTTGTTAAATTAGTTTCACTCCAATTTGGTCCCATTTTCACATATGTGGTGATCTGATGATGGGATCCATGAGTCATCGAGGGAACTCCTCAAAATTTATATAAACAAATAAACAAATCTTTATTTCCCTCAAGTAGAATTTTTAACGTTATCATAAACAAACACTGCTCCCCACACTAGGATTCCCTGTGTCGTGGAGAGCAGAAGCAAATATATGGTGATTGAACATTGGTTTTATGAGTATGAGAAGTATTAGGTAAGCATATGCTATCAAAACGCTAGATTTTGCACCAAGGTATACTAGGGATCCGACGATACTAAGAGAACTCCGGATTCCTTATAGATGCAAGTTTGAGGGTTTAGGCGCTGTTTTAAGAACTGAAAGCGTATGCTACTATTGAAATTACATTCATCATCATCATCATCATCATCATCATCATTACCACGTCAGGGTCACCAGTGTCACATGGTTGTATATCGAATATGGATACAATATGCCCCCACAACACCATAATTATAATATCATCACGTTATGTCCTTATTATTGGTATAGACCTGGATCCCAAAAGGATAAGACATAACTTACTCTCTCATGGATGAAACCATAGGTTCTTGGTAGTGCCTCGTGTACTTAGAATACCTGCGAATTTGTGTAGCTCTATGTGTGACACCTGGTCAGGTACCAGGTAACAAAGTTGACTAAAAATGAGTCTTACTTTACTTATTTTGTCATGGCTAATATTGATTTATAATTTGTAGATTATCGTTCTGAACTAGTATCATGTAGTGTTAGACACTTTTCAATGACCAAAACTATTATCAGACGTTTTAAAAATAACTTTGTTGCTATTTTTTTTTCCAAAGGCGTTATTTTTATTTTATAAATTAATATAACATAATTTGTTGTGACAATAGGCTTTAGCTATATTTATTTTAATTAAGTACTATATATTCTTAAGATCATTATTGTAAAGTGATTTTGATTACGGGGGTGACTTAATCACCAAGTGATCAAACCCCTTTAAAAATAAAGATTAAAAAAAAAAATTAATATAACACCTTAGAAAACACTACGATATTGCAAGAATTTATTTTCCACTAGCTGTTGCCCGCGACTTTGTCCATGTCAGCATACTGCGTAGTATAACAAAGATGGATAATTTTCCCCTCTTTCCTTACCCAAAGGGTAAAAACGGGACCCGATCACAAAGATATTTCAGCCTGTCCGTCTGTCTGTCTGTCCATATCCAGACTATAATACCTCCCCTTTCTAACATGTAGTGAATATTATTAAAGTTTGAATATTATTGAGTATTTTTTCCTAGTGTGTGTGTTGTTGTGTGTGTAGTGTTTTATTTGTTAAAAAAATGTATGATAAAAGCATAATTTCAAAATAATATTATATGCACTCCTTCACCATATAAACTATAAGGGTGAAGCCAAACGAGCGTAATTTGTGAGTCGTAATTTCTGCCGGGCAGAATTCTGCTGCATTCAGTTTCATACAAAAGTCCTGTTTGATTCACACGGCGACTCAAAATGAGTTGTCTGCCGGCTCACACGCATTATACCGACCGAATTCAGTTCGCGGGGAGCGCGGGCAGTCATGTTACCAACTATGGGGATTTCCTACTAAATTTAGTGGGAAAAAATAAAAACAGTGGGTTTTTAGGGGGTAATTTGGGGATATTTTTGGAGGTAAAAATTTTGCAGCGTAAATGTAATATGTATATTTATTTCGTTTCTATTACTATTATTATCATTTTTATTTCTTTTATACTTACTTAATTATTCTTACTTCATTACCAGCTTCTTTTTCTGACATTATCTTCTGTGTCTTCTAAATATGCTTCGTAAATGCACAAAATTTTCAACGGTCCCATTGCACGACACAAACACCTGGTATAAAAGTTGGACAGCAACTGAAAAAAATGCATTCGTCTGGCAGCCCAACAAATTTCTGCGACTGAAATTCCCCGACTCACAACTCACAAAACTACGCTCGTGTGGCAGTCCAACAGAATTTCTGCTGGGCAGAATTTTCGTCGGCAGAAATTCTGTGGCTCACGACTCACAAATTACGCTCGTTTGGCTTCACCCTAACTGTGCAAAATTTCATTCACCTACGTTTCCCCATTTTTCGTCAAAAGGGATACAAAGTTTTTCGCTCGCGTATTATTAATATATAGATGTTAAAAGCCCCGGTTTTCAAATGTATGGAAAACATAATATCAAACTGACCAGTTTTTTCTCTGTAAGGCCAAAGGACATTGATTGGACTGGTGAAATGTACAGCCTATCGAAAATCATGGAAAGGGATCTTGCTGCTGATGAGTGATACATCAAGTACTGGGTTGTCAAGCTTTTTTCAAAAATGTAGGTAACGACTGAGACGGGTGTCTTTTTGCGGTGAAAACTCATTAGTTTTCTCTGCAGTGTTTGAAGTAACATAATTTAATATTATGCTACAAAAACCATAGCTTTCTGACTTTTCATGAGCTAATTGCAAACTATGTAACTAATAACTATGTAACATTGTACAATACGTTATTTTTAAAAGTTAAAAGCTTTTATTTAACTTGCTCTGTATGTATGTAAGTATGTTACGGTGGAATTTTGGAACTCAATTTTGAAGTAAATATATTTAACCGATTGAGCTGAAATTTTGCATACGCGTTTAGTTTAGATGACAATACATACACGATATGTTATGTGACATCACTCTAAATCCAATATGGCCGACCATCTAAGATGGCGAAATAATTATTTTCTATGCAGTCCTACAATATGGATATTAAATAAAAAGGCTTTTTGAGAGTAACTCGAAAACAAATGTAATTTCATTCTACATCCAACATGGCGGCTCATCCAAGATAGGGGAATAGTTATTTTTAATGCACTTCTGAAATATGGGTATCAAACGAAAGGGCTCATTGAAAGTAACTCGAAAACGAATGTAATATCATTCTACGTCCAATATGGCGGCTCAACCAAGATACGGAAATAGTTATTTTTAATACACTTCTGCAATATGGGTATCAACTATCAAATGAAAGGGCTCATTGAGAGTAAATTGAAAAGTAATAGTCAAGTCGTGTCGTGTCGTGTCGTGTCGTGACGTGTCGTGTCATGTTGTGTCGTGTCGTGACGTGACGTGACGTGTCGTGTCGTGACGTGACGTGTCGTGTCGTGACGTGACGTGACGTGTCGTGTCGTGTCGTGACGTGACGTGACGTGACGTGTCGTGTCGTGACGTGTCGTGACGTGGCATGACGTGACGTTACGTTTCGTGTCGTGACTTTACGTGACGTGACGCGAAATGACGTGACGTGACTTCAAGTCAAATCCAGCCGAGTTTCAGAAAATGCCCGGTTGAATCCGGTCACTTTTGTTAAATGAACTTTAACTTTTTAGTCATGCAGAAATAAACGGAATATTTAATGGTCTTTTTAATGGTCAAAGTCGAGTACGATTTCTTAAGGATTTAAGTTAATCATATTTTAACAAATTCTTGAAACAAAACAAATTACTATCAAACAGACTAAGAAATCTAGCCGGAGATAACTAAAAAACAAAAAATAAATTATAAAAAAAAAAACTTTTTGAAAAAAAGCTTTTATTTAAATAGTCTAAAAAGAAAAAAATAAATTTCTCCTTAAAATTTTTAACTATTAAGTTATAATCCTCAATATATTATACAATTTATTTTATTTATTTATATAAAAAATTATAAATTATATTAATTTACTGTGTAATGAAATGCTTCTTTAATTTTTGTATATTTATAAATTCAGAATTAATTGTATACTTAACTTTAATTTAATTTGGTTATAGATGTGTTTTTATAAAATAATGTTGTGCATGTCTGTAATTGATATTTAAAGCACTAAAATGTAGTTATTAATGTAATCAATGTATATGTGTGTGTTCATATTGTTGATATGCCTAATAAATAAATAAATAAACAATTTGCATGATAATAAAAGCTTGTCGCGTGATTTGTAAATAAACTAGTAAGTACCAATTTAACTGAGTAAATTGATATTATATTTTTATTTTTATTTTATCAAGTACTGATAGATTGTTAAGTCTCGCGAGTCGCGACAAGCTTTTATTATCATGCAAATTGTAGAATATATTGAGGATTATAACATAATAGTTAAAAATTTTAAGGAGAAATTTATTTTTTTCTTTTTAAATTATTTAAATAAAAGCTTTTTTTCAAAACAGTTTTCTTGTTTATAATTTATTAGGGTTCCGTACCCAAAGGGTAATAAAACCGGCCAAGTGCGAGTTGGACTCGCCCATCAAGGGTTCCGCAGCAGAAATAAGGTTTATTTTTATGAAATAGGCATGACGAAAAAATTTTTTTTCTTGTTGGTAAGTGAAGGACCATTCAAAAATAGAAATATCAGTGAAAAAATGACTCTGATAGCATAAAAACTCTCCAAGATAATATCACAATTCAAAACTCACATAAAATAGACCTCCCCAAAACGCTCCATACAAAATGTCAGCTAACTGTGACGTCACGCCTAGCTAGTTTGTTCGATAGCTATGTTAAATATTGAGTTTATGAAAGTGGTTTCGTAAAAAAAAATGTTAAAAATTGCATAACTTATCGAATGGTACACAAAAATAAAGGAATTTTATAAAAAAATATTCGACTTGACTTAACTTGACGAAATAACTTTGAAGGCTCAAAACAAAAAAAAATATAATAAATTATGAAGCTGAAATTTTGGGAATACCTATTTTTCATCGCTATGTCTTTATTTTATTTAAAATATCTGCTAATCTTTGACCTTGTCGTCATCCCTATTAAAAGGTTTTTGATTTATTTTTATATTTCAGTTGATTTAATGAAAGTTAAATTAAGTTTACCATTTATGACTTTTTATAGTAAAGTACATCATATATTTTTTTTAGACTTATCATGCCCCTACTTTAGAAGTTAGAGGGGTGGGGACACACATTTTACCACTTTGGAAGAGTCTCTCTCGCAAACTATTCAGGTTAGAAAAAAATTATGTTAGAAACCTCAATATGATTTTTGAAGACATATCCATAGATACCCCACACGCATAGGTTGGATGAATTTTTTTTTTTTTATTATAATAATATTAAAAAAAACTACTTGCTAGATTTCGTTCAAACCAATTTTCGTTGGTAGTTTTTATAGTAAAGTACATCATATATTTTTTTTAGACTTATCATGCCCCTACTTTAAAAGTTAGAGGGGGGGGGGGGACACATTTTAGCACTTTGGAAGAGTCTCTCTCGCAAACTATTCAGGTTAGAAAAAAATTATATTAGAAAACTCAATATGATTTTTGAAGACCTATCCATAGATACCCCACACGCATAGGTTAGATGAAAAAAAAAATTTTTATTTAGTTGTACCTATGGGGACCCCTAAAATTTTTAATAATTTTTCCATTATTGTATCAAAATCTTAATGCGGTTCACAGACTACATCAACTTACCAAATTTCAATAGTATAGCTCTTATAGTTTCGGAGAAAAGTGGCTGTGACATACGGACAGACAGACAGACAGACAGACAGACATGACGAATCTATAAGGGTTCCGTTTTTTGCCATTTGGCTACGGAACCCTGAAAACGGGACCCTATTACTAAGACTTCGATGTCTATCCGTCTGTCCGTCTGTCTGTTTCCAGGCTGTATCTCAAGAACCGCTATAGCTAGATCGACACTACGATTTTCATGATGTCTTCTCGGATGCTGCCTACATTGTACGGCGGACTCGCCAGGTGAGTCGCCGGCACTGCAATATAAATTGATATTGATATATATATATTGATTGTACGGGTCAACGCCCGTACAGCGCGTGTTGCCTTATTACCTAGATGTAACTCAGGTAATAATGCAACTCTGCACCTTTATATTATAACTTTCGACTATATTAAAAGTTAGTAATTCACGACGCGGCATCTCACCGAGCGCGTGACTCGATCTCATATCCCATTTTAGTAATAATCTGATCTATGCAATACAGGAATATTCTTTGATCTCTTGTTTATCTATCCCAACCCCGAAAAGTTAGTTCGCGACGCGGCATCTCACCGAGCGCGTGACTCGATCTCTATATAAATGCACAGATTATATCCGAGCTTGCAGCTATTAATTTGAAAAAGGATTCATATGTAACAATCTCCGAGAACGACCTTCAATCCTGCATACGGCGAAATCCAGAAATGATCCTATGCCATATCAGAAATCCTATTTATCACCTGAAGGATGATCACAACCTCTGCGAGACCATGTCTAATACAAGAACATGTAAAACTGTGAAAAATCCTTGTAAAAATGTTTGGAAGGAATTAAAATCAATCAACAGATATTTTTATTTTTGCTGCAACGAATGCAATCTTAAAATTCTTTGTGAAGGCCAACAAAATTAACGAACGCAGGTCTTTTGAACATTGGGGAAGACTGCATGATAAAAACAGAAGACTTTTTGATCAATCCTACCAAACTTTTATCTAGTACTATGATGACTGGCGCCAGGATAGATGCGCCCGAAATACCTTCCATAAATCACAATATGTTGAATATTTCTTTTACTGATTTGCCCGCTGAGATTGATCCCAATAATAACTCTAAAATCTTAAGACAGTTTGACTCTGTTGCTGAAAGTATTGATGCTCTAAAGAAGAGTGAACCGTTAAGGGCCTTCCCCTACGGAGATTCCGTAATTTACCGTATTTAGAGCCTTATAAACTCATAATTTGAAAGCTACAAAGTTATAATAAAAATACAGCAATAATCTTCAGTATATCAACATTCCTTTCCCCGTTTTAAATTTTCTATTTTTGTTTATTATACTCATGATTTTAGCTTCCAAAATAATACCAATTTATTAAAATTGAAGCATACTTTCAGCATCTCCCTAGTATTTACAAATTACGTTTATTTGAAACACACGACAATAGATAGACAATTTCATTAACTACATATTCCCCGTTTTAAATTTTTTTTATATCAATTTTGAACTAAGATAAGTAAAAAAATAGGATTTTTATGCGATCTCGGCAACGCGTCAAATGTATGGTCAAGGTCGTTTGCTCGGGGGATGGCCTTAAGCGATGAAATATCCTACCATGACGTGCATCACTACACTGTCATCTACGTTCTGGTCGTTGGGTCGTGCTGTACTGGAGACGGCGGCAGAGGCTTCAGCGTCGGGAGTCTTCGAGACCTCTAGAGGCGCAGCCGGCTAGAGCGACTTCCTCTACGCCCCCCGAAGGAACTGAGTTAAGTGAGTGTTGTGTGGTTAGGGAAAATGGGCAATCTTTAGCTAAAATAAAAAGTGTAAGTGTGAGTGATCTTAGTGTTAAAGGCAAATCTGTGACAAATGATCCTAAAGTTAAATCTAGTGAGTGCTTGCATAAGCAGGACAGGGCTTCGTCCCCGATCTTTCGTGTTTTCTCACTTAGAGACCTTAATTCAACTAGCTATGTTTAATTTTAAATCGTAATACTTTGTACAATTTCTTATACTAACCCTAGTTTATTAATTAGTTATAAGCATGATTGTTTATCATCTTGTAACCTCATCTTCCATTATCCTAGACCTCTACTAACCCCTATTTTCTCTCCCGGGAGCATGTACGGGTCAACGCCCGTACAGCGCGTGTTGCCTTATTACCTAGATGTAACTCAGGTAATAATGCAACTCTGCACCTTTATATTATAACTTTCGACTAGGTATATTAAAAGTTAGTTCACGACGCGGCATCTCACCGAGCGCGTGACTCGATCTCATATTCCATTTTAGTAATAATCTGATCTATGCAATACAGGAATATTCTTTGATCTCTTGTTTATCTATCCCAACCCCGAACATATATATATATATATAAATAAAAAAAAATTCAGCACTTAAAAAAAAATTTTTGTTTATTATCACCTGTAGGCAATTCAGCGTCAAACAATTCCCATTTTGTTAAATTTGAAAAAAAATATTTAGCTCGTACATATCCTTATCTGAAATTTTATTTTGTCTGCTGTCTGCTAAGTTCAGGGTCATAATTTTTTCCTATTTTTTCTCTATAATGGTACGGAACCCTTCGTGCGCGAGTCCAATTTTTTTATTCGACAATTTTAAATTAAATTTTCGTGTGTTCAGGTAACTTCAAGAATGGTTTAGAATTTAGATACAAAGTCGGGTCAATTAGATAATGTTTTCCAATTATTTGTATCCAAGTCCAGATTGTAATATTTTGTAACAGCTTACTTATTTAAAAAAAATCTAAGACGTGTAAGGCAACGTCTAGTCTGACAAGGCTGCTAGATCTTAAATATCCGGTGTATGTTTATATTTCTCTATGATCTTAAATTAAGTGCGGATACGACACAAAATAAAAATAAAAAGTGATATTACCAAGCTTTCGGCATCTTGGTTCATCTTTTTCCACGCATGGTTTTCAAAGAGCTCTTGCGCTCTTTCGTCACTCTCAGGAACCACCAGATAAACAGATCCAACTAATCATAGTCCATCACCAAAACAATATACATTCCAACACTGCATCCGTGTTAAACATATGATCACTGTTGCCGGGCCTGACGTCACTTACTTTCATTAAACACTAGTAAGATACGATTGCATTTATGGCACTGATAAGTCGCGTATTCGACATAGCATGGAACGTAAATATGACTAGTGATTGTATTTTGAAACAATATTGAATGCGCCAATTGCATCCAAAAGTGTTTGCGTGAGGGAAATGCGACCGTGTGACGCAGGTAACAACTTTCGCGCACGAACTGAATGAAGCACGTCCGCTTCGTGGCAACGCCACCGTCGCGCGCGCACACGTAACGGCACAGCCCCCGCCGCACCCGCCTTCACCCGCTGGCCGCTTGTATTATTATGCCCAAACGGCAAACCCACAAACCTGTCTCGACTCTCGAACCATGACATTACTATTTGTATCGGATATTCGTATTTTCTACGTATTATAACTACAGAACGTACATAATCACTATTTTATTAATAGGAAATCGAATACAAATGCCGTTGTAACAATTATTTTTTGGCTTTGATGATGAGTACCTAGTTACCGAATTTAGCGAAACCGTTTCGAGTCTCGTCTTATAAAACGACCTTATTTCACTGACATAATATAAAGTACTACGTACCTACATAATATCTCTTTGGCCTTATATTTTTAAGTTATTAAGCAAAGATTATGTTTATTTAATAAATCCTAATAAACTTTATTAGGATATTTCACACCCTAATAACATAAAGAGAATATTGTTTCGCCGTACCAAAATTAGTTTGAAAAAACCGGCCAAGTGCGTGTCGGTCCACGCGCAATATAGGGTTCCGTAGTACCGCTAGTTTTTGATAATTTTTGTATGGTCAATGAATGTACATT
Organism: Cyaniris semiargus; assembly: GCA_905187585.1. NCBI lineage: Eukaryota > Metazoa > Arthropoda > Insecta > Lepidoptera > Lycaenidae > Cyaniris > Cyaniris semiargus. The sequence continues at coordinate 13,021,369 of LR994546.1, read as the reverse complement.
TATAACATGTTTTACACTACTAACAACATCATCTCAGTTCCGTTCAAAGTTCAAAAGTTCCGTATGCGTGTGGGTAGGTCTTCAAAAATCATATTGAGGTTTCTAATATCATTTTTTTCTAACCTGAATAGTTTGCGAGAGAGACTTCCAAAGTGGTAAAATGTGTGCCCCCCCCCCCCCCCCCCCTAACTTCTAAAGTGGAGGCATGATAAGTCTAAAAAAATATATGATGTACTTTACTATGAAAACTATCTATATATATATGATCTTTAAATAGGTAGTCGTAATATTTTTAAAAAACCTATCCAACGACACCCCACACAGTGGGGCGGACACGAAAAAACAATACACCCCCGCTTGATGTGTAGGGGAGGTACCATAAAAAAATATTTTTTTAAGATTTTATAAACTACTAGCTGTCCCAGCAAACGTTGTTTTGCCATATAAAGTATTTCGCCCATATTATTTTATTGAAGTGACTAAATAAGTATGGCACCATGGCAACGTCCATCGCTATCCCGTCGCACAAACAATGGTGGCCGTCAGTCTCGAGTTGTAATAATTTACTATTATTTAATCAAACAAATGCACTTATCAATACATAAAGTAGCCAGTAGCCGATTCTCAGACCTACTGAATATGCATAATATAAAATTTAGTAAAAATCAGTAAAGCCGTTTCGGAGGAGTACGGTAACTAACATTGTGACACGAGAATTTTATACAGGGTGTAACAAAACTAAGTGATAATACTTTAGAGTGTGTACGTGTTCCTTGTAGAGAGTTCACTGTGAAAGTAGCAGCGCTGAAAGACCAATTTTTTTTAAAGTTTTGTATGGGGAAACTCGTGACGCTCGGGCCCTTGCCCATACAAAAGTGAAAAAAAAATGTCTTTCAGCGCTGCTACTTTCACAGTGAACTATCTACAAGGAACACTTACACACCCTAAAGTATTATCACTTAGTTTTGTCACACCCTGTATTAATATATAAGATTTTGTCAGCATCATTAATATCTGCATTCATGCCGAATTACAGCTTTGTAGGTCCTATAGTCTCTGAGCAAAACCGCGGACAGACAGACGGACAGACAGACGGACAGACAGACGGACAAACAGACGGACAGACAAACAGACGGACGGAAAGACCGAAACTATAAGGGTTCCTTGTTGACTATGGAACCCTAAAAACGGGACCCTATTACTAAGACTTCGCTGTCTGTCCGTCTGTCTGCCTCCAGGCTGTATCTCAAGAACGGTAATAGCTAGCAGCTGCCTGGTAGAGACATGAAAGTTTCACAGATTATTTATTTCTGTTGCGACTATAAGTTATAACATCAAATACTAAAAACACATTAAATTAAATATTTAAGGTGGTTCGTTTCCCATACAAAAAAAAAAACAATCGACATTAATTAGCCAATTTCATACTATTACTACATAAATTTATATGCACACACTGACATATAAGTACTACATAATATCTCTATGTATGCACATCTATTTATTTTGCAATACCATTTCCGCGAAATATATTTAAAATACTTTATTTCACACAGAAGTCACATTTTTATTGTTTTTTTTATAAAAAGTGACATAAGCCACAAATGTCACTTTTTATAAAAAATCTAAAAATGTGACTTCTGTTTGAAATAAAGTATTTTAAATATATTTCGCGGAAATGGTATTGCAAAATATATAGATGTGCATATAAATTTATGTAGTAATAGTATGAAATTAGCTATTTAATGTCGATTGTTTTTTTGTATGAGAAACGAACCACCTTAAGGGAGTTTCTATATAACAAACATGATTGTTTTGCCATTTTTTGCTCGATATCAATTGCCGAGATCGCATAAAAATCCTATTTTTTTACTTATCTTAATTCAAAATTGATGTAAAAAAATATTATTAGTTAATGAAATTATTTTTTGTTAATGAAATTGTCTATCTATTGTCGTGTGTTTCAAATAAACGTAATAATTTGTAAATACTAGGGACATGCTGAAAGTATGCTTCAATTTTAATAAATTGGTAATACTTTGGAAGCTAATATCATGAGTATAATAAACAAAAATAGAAATTTTTAAACGGGGAAAGGAATTTTGATATACTGAAGATTATTGCTGTATTTTTATTATAACTTTGTAGCTTTCAAATTATGAGTTTACTAGACGTTCCGCGCGGCTTCGCCCGCGTAAATTAGATATTTCACAGACAAATCAGTCTACAAAAATAGCCTATGATCTTTCACGTGGTCTACTTCTTATCTGACCCAAATAACAGACAAAAACTCTAGTAGTTCGTGAGATAAGCCCTTTCAAATAATTGCCCCCGTTTTTTCCACATTTTCTTCTATTTCTTCGCTCCTATTAATCTAAGCGTGATAAAATATAGCCTTTAGCCTTCCTCGATAAATGAGCTATCTAACACTGAAATAATTTTTCAAATCGTACTAGTAGTTCCTGAAATTAGCGCGTTCAAATAAGCCCTTTCAAATAATTTCCCCCCGTTTTTTCCACATGTTCTTCTATTTCTTCGCTCCTATTAGTCTTAGCGTGATAAAATATAGCCTATAGCCTTCCTCGATAAATGGACTATCTAACACTGAAATAATTTTTTAAATCGGACCAGTACCTAGTTCCTGAGATTAGCGCGTTCATACAAACAAACAAATTAACAAACTCTTCCGCTTTATAATATTAGTATAGATAAGGCTCTAAATACGGTAAATTACGGAATCTCCGTAGGGGAAGGCCCTAAGGCAGAACCCTTCGTGCGCGAGTCCGACCCGCACTTGGCCGATTTTATTAATTTCCTAATTTAACATTACTGTGCATATTTCGTAACTTCGAAAGTGCTTAATTAATATAATCCGACAAGTAGAATATCATTGAATCCGACAGTATCAAATGGTGCAGGTGTAACAAAAAACCGGCCAAGTGCGTGTCGGGCCACGTGCAATATAGGATTCCGAAGCACCGCTAGATTTTATATTTTTTTTAATGGCCAATGAATGTACCATCGAGGAAATTGATTCCTAAGCAGTTGACAGACCAACGTCATTTGGTCGGATCATGTCAAATTATTAGCGTGTTTATAGTAGTTTATACACGGCGCACGGCGCCGCAGCGGCAGCGTTTTTCGCCGCCGCGGCGCCGCAGAACCTGCGGTGGACACACCGCAGGTTCTGCGGCGCGATCATGGGTCCGACTAGTCTCGTATGTTTGTTGAAAACTGCGGCACCGCTCGCCGCCGCCGCAGCGCGGCGGCGCCGTGTGAAAAGGGCCCATAGAATTACAAGGATGAGTACGCAAAGGCGCGGCGCCGCCGCGGTGGTGGTGCCGCTGCCGCTGCGGCGCGTGTGTAAACACGCTTAATATTAATTGTGCTGTCATCTGGGGTTTGACGTAACGCGACTAAACTATATAGGTCCCCCATATTCTGCCTAGGAATCAACTTCTCTGATAGTAGTACATTTATATCGTGTTTTACACTACTAACGAAAAGTTTCTTTATACTTCTCTGAATACATTTTTTTTAGTTGATCGACTATTACTCAATAACTTATGAAGTCTTCTTAGCCGTGATAGTTCTCCTTTTAAATTTAGCATACCTAATATTTCCTACTCCCGTGATTTTTTTCACATTTCCAGAAGCAACCGTTTAGCTGGTAGAAGGGGGGGGGGGGGACACTGGATTTTTTCCACTTTAAAACTTCATATTTCACAAATGGATCCCTAAATCGGAAAATGATCTTTAAATACTCGTAATATTTTTAAAAAAACCTATCCAACGACACCCCACACGGTGGGGTGGACGCGAAAAAAAAATCACTCCCACATTGATGTGTAGGGGACATAGACTTATATATTACTATCGATGGTAGGGGAGGTACCGTAAAAAAAAATTATTCAAAGATTTTATATACCTACCATTTTGTCGGCATCATTAAGATGTGCATTCATGCCGAATTACAGCTTTGTAGGTCTTATAGTCTCTGAGCAAAACCGCGGACAGACAGACGGACAGACAGACAGACAGACGGACGGACAGACCGAAACTATAAGGGTTCCTTGTTGACCACGGAACCCTAAAAAAAGCGACTTTGTTTTATAGGTAAGTACTATGTAGTGATAATAAAGGCTTGTGGAGGAGACTATGTACCAAGTTTCTAAGGTTTTTTAACAGTTGAGTTTATCTTTTCACTACTGTTGTTGATTGGTTAATTTTTTGACACTAGTAAATCAAAAGCGATACTGAAACAATAAACTCCTGTCAATAAAAAACGGAGAAACTAGGCATAAATAGCCACTATGTCCGTTAGGTGGTGGTTATTCAAAACGAGCATTTACTATTTTCTTGTATTATTATAAACATTTTCTACAACTTCGTACGCTCAAAATAAAATCCCACTGGAACCGTAAATTTTTCCATGATCTCAGATAATATATTATACGAGACTAATGCAAAACCACTTGATAATATTTTATTTAAGTATATTTAATAATATAATTTTTTATAACAAAATTTCATTAAGTACCTACCTTATACCTAGTACGGGAGCACTAGAACAATTTTTTTTTGATAACTATCAAGCTAATTTTTTGTTAATAGCTTCATTTTGATAAGACGAACAACAAGTCAAAGTATGAAATCCTTTCTATTTCTGTTAGCTACAAATTTCAAGATTTTTCGCAAATAAAAATGTTGTTCGTTTTATCAAAATGAAGCTACTCACAAAAAATTTGCTTGATAGTAATTAAAAAAAAATTGTTCTGGGGCTCCCGTACTATTACTTAACTAATTTAGTAAAATTATTGCCCTTATAATAACAATAATTAACATTTAATTTTTTTTGGAGGTAGATTCGTCTTTGTGACCAGTCTTTAAATATAAAGGCTTTCCATCTGCAGTCCATGATGTGTTCTTACGTTTTCTAAACGCGAAAGCTACATATATTGCTGAAACAAAAAATAATTATTAATAATCTCAATGTTACATAGGTACATGTAGAGTAAAATCAGTTATAGTCAGGACAATTTAAGGTGGCACCAGTGGTCATTGACCTTTCTTCAAAAATACTCTCTTGACGACCTCTGTGGCTCAATGGTTAAGAGTGTGTGGCAGCTCAAGCCAGGGGTCGCGGGTTCGAATCCCGCCGACGGAACAAAAAGTTTTTCAATGTTCCTGGGTCTTGGATGTGTATTAAATATGTGTATGCTATAATAAAAATCTTAAATATATGTATAGTATAAAAGTATTAAATATATTTCCGTTGTCTGGTACCTGTAACACAAGTCCTTCAGGTACTTAGAACGGGGCCAGACTGACGTGGTGTGAAGCGTCCATAGATATTATTATATTATTATTACTCTCACTACCTACATTCTGTTAACATTGCATAAGAATAAAATTGAATTCTTGTATAGAAACAAGACTTTTGTAGTTTCATCGGAAAACGTCACGACGCGACGTCGTCAACGTGGAACGGTGCGGTAACGCAGCACGGTACGTTGTCGTGACGTGAAAATTTACGACAACGTAACGTGAAAATGCACGTCACGATGTAGCAACATTATACGTCACCATGCCTTGTAAAATTGCTACATTCTTCACTACTTATCTAGATTCCATATCTAGAGTGCTCACAATACGTATTCTGCTTCTGATATTGTTAAGACGGAGAGAGATTAAGAAAAAAAAAGACGTAAAATGTTGCTACACCGTGAGGTGCATTTTCACGTTACGTTTACGTAAATTTTCACGTCACGTCAACGTACCGTGCCACGTTACCGCACCGTTCCACGTTGACGACGTCATCTATAATTTGCTGCCTTTGTATGTACATTAAATTATTGAAGACTAGCGACCCGCCCCGGCTTCGCACGGGTATAAAATATATAGCCTATGTCACATTCATTACTACCCGTGGCCCGCATTGGCCGGTACCGCCGCAAAAGCTGCGTCCCGCAATTCTTAAATCTGTAATATCTTCGTAAATATTCATGATCTGTAAATGGCCATATAGATCTATATTAAATGAACAATGTATTTAAAGAATTTAATTGAATAAGGATTAATGCTGTATTGGTTAAAATCGCTTCGAAAATTAGCCATTATATTTTGTAGTAAAAAGTACCTAAATGACAAAAAAATGTTATTGTGGGATATCCATATGAGATAGGCATATACCACTGCGAAGTTTTCTGTAGACCTTTTTATTGTGTGCAATACTTAGTACATTATTTTGATGAATCTCGTAGGGTTCAGCCTGCGTTTCCAATGTAAGCGGAAAAAAAAGTAATTATTTACGACATCACATTAGATACCTCAAAAATAACAGTATTTCTCCACTATTAGTACATGTTATTATACTTGTAAACCTTCCTCTTCAATCACTCTATCTATTAAAAGAAAACCGCATCAAAATCCGTTGCGTAGTTTTAAAGATTAAAGGGAACAAAGGGACAGAGAAAACGACTTTGTTTTAAACTATGTAGTGAAGATACATACTAAATACATTTAAATGATCGGACAATAATGATATAAAAAAAATACTTACTAACTGCCTCCCATTCTCTTAGAGACATTGTGCCTAGATGTGTATTTTCTGTTCTTTGCTCTAATTTCTCTAAATATTCCATAGCATGCTTATAGTCAGATTCCTCAGCAATTAATGTCTTTCCTGGAGGAGCCGGATAAGACTCAAGGCACATTATTTTATGCAATAAAGATTTATACTTTGATGAATGCTCTCTATAAAAATCTGCAAACCGTGCTTTATACACTAATTCTAGCCCATACTGAGATGCTAATTTAACAAGTAACTCAAAATTTACTAGAAACTCTGGGCAGTTAACAACGCCTTCTAGATTAAAATCATATTTCCCTCCAAAAAGCGGGTAACCATCTTTTGGATCAAATAACAGTTTTATGTTGAAAATACTGTTGCCAAAAGAATTGTTAGATGATTTTCGACATCTCGTTATAATTTCATAAGCGTCTGGTATTGTACCAATAAAGTAGCCATTTGGTTTTAAACATTCAGATATATTAGTGAGCATGCGTCTTGCTTGTGTTAAGCTCTCAAAACTATAATGTAAACCAAACTGACAACTGACTAGGTCATAGCTTATCGATGGATCTTTGTATTTGTCTCTAAGAGTATCTTTTGTACAATCAGCTGCTATAAACTCTGCTGAAAACAAATGTCCAACACGTTTTTGTAAATCATTGTAACGTTCCTGGCATTGTCTGACAGACACCTCAGCTATATCTGCAAATACGACATGCTCTGCTCGAGACTTTTGCCATTTCCCCATGTCACCCCCCTTACCACAACATATATCAAGAACCCTAAGACGTCTTCCATAATCTTTTTCGCGTATTTTATCTATATATTCTTGTATTAAAACACTTTTAACCCAATTGTTTATATTTCGTAGGTAAAAAATTCGGGAATTGAATCTTTCGTGAATTCCTTTTTCCTCTAAATGATTGTAATGGGCCGCAACTACCGAAACATGGCCTTCCTTTTCCTTACTTTCAGATTCTTGAATAGTGTCTTGATGTTTTCGTTTTCTATTAACATCAGAATCTTGAATAGTATCCACCGAAATATGGCCTGCTGTTTCCTTACTTTCAGATTCTTGAATAGTGTCTTGATGTTTTCGTTTTCTATTAACATCGGATTCTTGAATAGTATCTACCGAAATATGGCCTGCTGTTTCCTTACTTTCAGATTCATGAGTAGTATCTACCGAAACATGGCCTTCCTTCTCCTTACTTTGAGATTCTTGAATAGTATCTTGATGTTTTCGCTTTCTAATAACACTGGTAGACGCATTTTCTTCAACATCGCTCTGAACTTTTGACAAATTCATGGCGTTATCAAAATGAAAATTTAGCGTTATAGGTAGGTACCTAGTTTTATTTAAAAATAAAACTTATGAAATAAATGTAAATAGTAAATAAGTTTAGAGGTTAAGATTTATGAACACATATTAGTTTACAATATAACTAAGATACGAAATTATGTGGTTTCAGCGTAACATAGCTACTCTGATAGCACAAAAAATAATCATGCGGCATCTCATATGGTGTCAATGGGCGCTGCTGGTAAAGGAGAACTGTCAAAAATGACGTTTTTGTATGATGGTTCCTTTTCTCGCCACGCCGCCATGTTCATAAAGTTAAACAGCCTTGTCGAACTGTAGGTATCTATGGAAAAAAAAAAAAAAAGAAAAAAAAGTATCTATGGTTTTCGACTGTCAACTGTCAAGTGCACTGTGCACAGAATACAAATTACTCACGGAGGTCAAGTGGCAACAGACCACAGACAGTCGGGTATAGACTATAGAGGAATGAAATGTATAACCACAGACAAAATAAAATTTATACAAAAACGAGAGTGCACTGACCGAACCTCCGTGAAGTTGAAGACATTCGCAATGGCAAATGGCAATTTGCTTTGCGAGGGTGAGTGCGACGGTCATTCAGTGTTGCCAACTATGAGGATTTCCCACTAAATTTAGTGGGAAAAAATAAATACAGTGGGTTTTTAGGGGGTAAAATAGGCTACTTGACCTACTTTTTTCTTCTGAATGCTAATCGCTTCTTAATCATTCATTTTCACCAAAAAAAACTAATATTTTAATATTTTAAGCAGTAGAAACCCATAAAAATGTTGATTGAAAAATATGCCTTTTAAATGGCGCCGAAAACATTGTCCGCCATAGTGTGACGTCATATTTTTTGTATTTTATACTTTCTTTATTGAAAAATATTTTATGTGCTAAACGTACGAGTCTAACAGTGCCAAAAAATTAGAAAAGAATTTAGAAATCATTTGTAATGTTGAAAACTTTTGGCCATTTGATTTACCAACTACAATAAATGGAGATAATATATAAAACTGATGTTTTATTTGAATTATTTAAGCAAATATATTTTGCAAATCTTTCTAGGCTTATTCTTATTATTTATGTACAAATAAACTTACATATAACGAGCGCGATAAATAAAAGATATTAAATAACTAGTGTGATGACGTCACATCCAAATCGGAAGTACCGCCAAAGCGTTTGAAGCGGGAATGTATATTTATTTCGTTTTAAGTACTATTAATTATCATTTTTACATAAATAATGACGTCATGAGTGACGTTTTTGCCGCGACAACAACGATTGCGGTCGCCATGTGGAACGGCCATTGGCCAAAGTGGTATTTTCAACCTTTTGATCTCTTAGGGCCGCGCCAAACCGGAATGGCAGCGGCGAGGCGAGCACTTTCCGTGTCATATGATTTTAAACTTTATCTTCATTATTGTAATACATATAGTATCGCTTAAGAAGTCTACGGCCGCCCGTGGCCGCTCGTGGCCGCTGGTGGCCGGCGGCGGCTGCGATTTCTCAAGCGATACTATGTATTATAATAATGAAGATAAAGTTTAAAATCATATGACACTGAAAGTGCTCGCCGCGCCGCTGCCATTCCGGTGTGGCGCGGCCCTTACTGGAAAGCACCCCTAGCGATAATTATAATATTTGGATTTTGGGGAGTTTTGGTTGAAACTTAAGCCTCCCACAGACAGGCGCGATATTATCGGTCGATAATAACGCAAGCGATATTACGATAATGTGTCCCGATTATTTGCACACAGCTGCGATTTTATCGTCCGATATTTCTTACCAGAGAGCGCCGCCGCGCCGCGTCCAGTGCTGCCAACTCTTCAAAAAATTTCCTCCTAAAACAACTTTTAAAAGCCACTAAATTTCAAAGAAAACTCCCCAAAAATATAAATATTTATCATTTGGGGTAAGTTCCACAAAATTATCAATGACGTCATTATTTTTGCTTATGCAACTCTCAAAATAACCCATCTTAAAAGGTGGGTCGAAGTCACGGAGCTAAAACAAAGAGGAGTTGGCCTAAGCAACTGTGCACTGTGATTTTCAACTAGGTCCTGACGTCATCATTGTGGGCGGGGCTTAAGTCAGTACACTTTCAGCGTTTGTCAGGTACATACGTAACGAGACTCCCAATAAATTTGTGATTTTTGCGTTTTTAACAAGAGAAGGATGAAGTATTGTATTTTACAATGTCGAAAACACTCAGACAGACGTTCTGATAACATAAATACCATCACATTTCATTTGGAAATAATTTTAAATGTAATTTAATAAATATAAAAGTTCTAGAACACTTCACAACAACACGTTAATTATACTACTTGACACTAGATGGCCAGATCTTTGAAAGATAATACATACGTAAATGCGTATAATTTTGCATAAGTTTATTGCAAATATCATACTTAAATACTGAAAACCATTATACACTTTGTCTTAAACACATTTAGCTAAAACCGTACTTATATAGCTTTTATTATCATATTACTTATAAAGCGCCATCTGTCGTCATCTAGGATAACTATTTTGAACGTAACAAATATCCAGGGCCGTATTAAGAATTAAACTATTTTATTAAGTATCGCAATGACCACAGAACACATTAAAAGCGTGTTCTGTAGCAATGACAATTTTGTTTGCTAATGTTGACGCGCGCGGCTAACATTTGGCCAGCCGTAGCCCGTAGGGCCGACAAACAAAAACTTCAAGTTGATTTAGGAGAAAATTTTTTGAAGAGTTGGCATCACTGGGGTCATTTGCACGTTCGTGAAAAGTTGGCGGGCTTTTTAAAAAGAGAAGTCGTATTTTGCAACTTTTGCGAAATTAATTATTTAAAATAGTTTTTATAAGGAATTTTAACAATAAAACAACTCAAAACGGTACAATAATAGACGTCGAAATGGAGGATCCTGGGGGGACAACCCCTGGGAAACCCGGTAGAAAAAGGCCGCGAGGCCCTGATATTGACGACGACAAGGATGTTCTAGATGAGTCATTTTACATCCCGTATAGCAAACCCGGCTACAGACGCTTATTCCCTGAGAAGTCGCACTCTCAGGAGTATATAGTATATACAGAATCCACCCAAACTGATAGCAATATCGGCAACAAAAATCCACTGACACTAACATCCATCTTCAAAGAAGAAATTAAAGGAATAACCGGTATCAAACGAGTAGCAGCCAATAAAATAGCTATTGCGTTCTCCCAGGCAAGTTATGCCAATAATTACTTGCTTAATGAAACCTTCCATCTCAAGAATAATTTAAAAGCCTTCATCCCGGCTAGGAGCATCGAAAAAATTGGAGTACTACGGTACGTACCCACTAGGATTAGTAATGAAGAACTATTCAAAAAGCTAACTTCAGCATATGAAATTATAGGAGTGAGAAGGTTTACCAAAAAAGTAAATGGTAAAGTAAAACCGTTTCAAACGGTTTCTGTTACATTTCTTTCAAATATATTACCTCAATCTGTGTCATTAGATATTTTTAATTATAAAGTATATGAATATAACCCTCCTTTGTTGCAATGCTACAAGTGCTTTAAATTTAATCACCATGCTAAGATATGTAAATGTGTCCAAAAATGTTCGATTTGTTCTAAGGAACACCATTATTCTCAGTGCCCTGATGATCAGGCGCTGCATTGTGCCAACTGTGGTGGACCACACCTTGCTATATCTAGAAATTGTCCGATTAAGCAAAAGAAAATATTGGAAAAACAAAATAAAATGGCATACGCAAATATAACTAAAAATACTGACCACACTTACAGTTTGGCACGTTACAGTACTGATTTCCCGGCTCTACCACACAAAAAACATGAGATAACTAATGAGGAATTAATACAAGGTATAATAAAAAGCGACAATATTTTAAAGTCTTTAGTAGCAACATTAGTAAATTTAAGTAACAGTAATAAAAAAATGACAACATCAGTAATAAAGGAAGTATTATTAAATAACCTTAAACATGGATAGTAATTTTTTGAAAATATGCCAATTTAATGTTGAAAGTCTTAATAGTAAAAAACCTCTACTTATTACTTTCTTGGACCAAAATGACATTGATATATGTTTGTTAAATGAAACACATTTAAAACAAAACCACAATTTCAAAATAACAGGTTATAATTTTATTTATCAACATGGCCTTAATGGCCGAGGTGGAGTTGGCATACTCATTAGGAATAATTTCAAATACACTACTGTAAATCTACCTTTTTATGAGGATTTACAATCTGCAACTATAGTTCTTAAAACTGATATTGGTAATTTGTCTATCTTATGTACTTACAGTCCACCAAGACCAGGTCGGTTCAAATCAAGACAACTTAAACAAATTATTAATAGTTTACCAAAACCGATAATACTATCTGGAGATTTAAATGCTCATCATGTTGCTTTTGGATGTCTTCAAACCAAGCCTCGAGGTACAGATGTTTATGATTTAGTAGATGAATGTGACCTATGTATCCTGAACTCAGGAGCTCCAACAACAGTAGGTAGTTTACGTAATAGCCAATCTTCAATTGACATTACTTGTGTTAGCCCACAAATCGCTCCTCTATGCCATTGGAGCGTTAGTGATGATCCAATGGGCAGCTATCATTATCCCACTTTCACGTTTATTGAACTCCAACCACAAGATTTTGAAGTGGGTCAACCAATAGAAAGATTTCTGTATGACAAGGCAGATTGGAAACTCTTTGCATCTGAAACAGAAAAGGCATTCAGGTCATTTTCTATTGATTACAATGAACCTTTATCTACTTATGATAAATTTTGTGTTACATTAAATACAGTTAAAGAATCATGTATTCCAAAACTAAATATAACCTCCCCAACCATTAGGAAAAAACCAGTTCCTTGGTGGGATAATGAATGCTTAGAAGCAGTTAAAAAAAGCAAAGCTGCACTAAATTTTTATAGAACACATCCATCTGTAGAAAATTTCATTGAATATAAAAAAATAGATGCCATTAAAAAAAAATTATTAAAGGAAAAGAAAAAGAATGGTTGGAGAAGCCTTTGTGAATCATTCAACAGACAAACACCTGTTACTGTCATCTGGAATTATATCCGCAGATTTAAAAGAGCTTCTTCTGTTAGTAGACCAAAAAACAGTGAATGGATTCCATCTTTTCTTGATAAGTATGCACCCGATGATCCACCTGAAAAATATATAGACACAAATTTATTAAATTCATATTTTGCCCAAGAAGGCAATTCTAGTAGCATATTTTTGAGTAATACTTTTACGTGGCAAGAATTTCAATTTGCTTTGAAATCTAGAAAAGACACTACTCCAGGCTTAGACGATATCCCTTACAAAATATTAGGGTACATGCATAAAGATGTCCAAAAAATTTTATTAGATATTTATAATTTATTATGGACAAACAATCTAATACCAAACTCATGGAAAACACAATGTATTATACCAATCCTCAAACCGGAAAAACCGGAAAGTGACTATAACTCATATAGACCTATATCTTTGTCATCTTGTGTTGGTAAAATATTCGAATACATGCTTAAGGTGAGACTAGACTGGTATGTTGAATCAAATAATATCTTACCAAAGGAGCAGTATGGCTTTCGTAAAGGTAAAAGTTGTGTAGAAAGCGTTGTCGCATTATTAAGGGATATTAAAGATTCATTTCAGTCATTTTCTTCCACTGTTTGTGCCTTTCTTGATGTCCAGGGGGCATTCGATAATGTTGATCCAACTATCCTTGCTGAAGTCTTGATAGATATAGGTGTCCCCGGAAAAGTCTGTGAATGGATTTTTAAATTCTTATTTAAAAGAACAATGTATGTCAAATTTAATAACATTTTACATGGACCTAGACATATATATAAAGGCACAATGCAAGGTGCCACTATCTCGCCATTGCTGTATAGCATATACACAAGTCAGCTGTGTAAATATCTTATAAGTTGTAATGTTAAATTTCTACAATATGCAGATGATATTGTTGTGTATAGTAGTCATAAGGATGTAAATATTGCTGTAAATATATTGAATAAGGCATTAGAACAAGTATATAATTATTATACTAGAAAATTAAAGTTATGGATTAGTTTGGAAAAAAGTACAGCCATGATTTTCTCTAAATCAGATCCAAGAAGTTTATTTAATGTTAAAATTCACAACAACAGTCTCAATTGGGTTTCGGAACAAAAGTTTTTGGGGATATATCTCGACAATAAGTTAAAATTTGAAAATCATATCCAACAAATAATCAAAAAAGCCTGTGGAGGTCTTAATATAATTAGATCTTTGGCAGGAGTACACTGGGGATCTGACCCTAAAACTTTATCTATGCTATACAAGAGTTTAGTTCGTAGTCACTTTGATTACAGCACCTTAGCATATTATAACTGTAGTTATAATTTATTAAGAAAATTGGATGTTATTCAAAATAAAGCTCTTAGAGTCATAACAGGTGCAATGTGCTCTACTCCTATACATATTATGGAGGCCGAGGCATGTATACCTCCACTAACTATCATAAGGTTAAAAATAGCAGAACGATTTTGCCTAAAAGTATTTGCCTCTAAAAATGATCATCTTTTAAATAGAATTCTTCCTATAGTTCCATCAAATAGTATGAATGTGGGTCCATATACTAATGTTTCTAACATTATTTCTAGAAAATTGCCAGAACTTTTAAGGATTATGATAAACATTTACTTAAATTTTGGAAATTACATATTTAGAGAAAATCATTGGCCTATGTATAATATTGAATATAATGCCTACATGCATGATGTAACAATATGTGAGCAACAAATAAGTAATCAAAATGATCTTCTCAACACTATAGATAATGAGTACAGAATTTATACTGATGGTTCAAAAACCTTAAATATTGTTACATCAGCCTACTATGATCCTCAGGAAAAAGTTAAAAAATGTTTAAAATTAGCAAATCAATGTAGTATATTTACTGCTGAATGTTATGCTATATATAGAGCATTATTGTATATATCCTCAATTAATCAAACCAATTTTTTGATTTTAACTGATTCACTTAGTGTTCTAACTGCTCTTAAGAATAGGGTTTTAAAGTTTAATACAAATTATTTGATATTCAAAATCAAGCAAACTTTGTACCATATGTATAATAATAGTAAAAATGTTAAATTCATTTGGGTACCTTCTCACTCTGGCATTACTGGCAACGAAGAAGCTGATGCAGCAGCAAGAGGAGATCCACACGAAGACCACAGTCAACTACAGCACATACCGTATACAGATATACATGCTCCTATGAAAGACTGCCTGGGAGAGTTGTTCAAGGCATACTATACCCAAACGTCATCTGAAAAAGGAAAATGGTATTACGACATACAAAAGGTCCCGCCCGCCAAACCGTGGTACCATAAGTTGAAAGGAATGTCTAGATCATTTATAGTTACTATGAACAGGATGAGATTTGGGCACTGCCAAGTTAAATCTCATCTCTATAGATTGAAGATGGTAAATACCTCACTTTGTGACTGCGGCGTTGAAGTGGAGACTCTTGATCATCTGGTCCTTCGATGTGGAAAGCATAATATAGCACGCTTGTTGATGTGTAGTGAAATCAGTGAAATAACAACGGACAAATATGACAGTGACAGTGATAATTTAAGCATAGACAACTTGTCTTTGAAAGATTTACTTCAGAAAAATATTTTATATGGACCGCTTTACAGCTTTCTAAAAAATGTTGGGAAAAAACTTTAATTTCGTAATGCTCTGTTAAAAACAATGAAATATATTTTAAGGACTGGGCTAAAAGGACTAGAATCCAGGCCCGTAAAATAAAATAATAAAAAAAAAAAAAAATTGCACGTTCGTCACATCACATCGAGACACGATTTGTGTCCGGTCGGCGGCCCTCATGTAATTCTTACTACCAACGTTAACATAAACGTAGGCAATATGAGTGTGGAAAATCCTACCAGTGATAATAATTGTGATTCTGTAAGTAAAAGTATTAAACGGCGTCTACGTCTTATTCTATTTAACTCAGTTCTCGTATGAAATAAATATTTCATACGAGAACTAGTTACAACGACGAAGCAAATATTTTCTAAGTCCCAATATGGCGTCTGATAAAGCACTTTTAACCGTACCCAAGCGTCGGTTTTCTGTGTACTGATAATTTGGTATAAGGTTCTCAATGTATTTAAGTTGACTGTTGATTACCAGCAATATCTTCATATAATTTACGGCGTTCTTTATAAAAATGCTCTTTTTGCAGGGGAAGGTAAATGGTACTAAAAATGAACACGTGAACGGCATCCACAACGCTTACAGTACCTCCGACAAACACAAAAGTAGTCACAAGTCTTCAAGTAAAGATAAGCATCGTGACAAAGACCGAGATCATAAAAGTTCATCCAAACATAGCAGCAGTTCTAGCAGGTTATTCTAGAAAATTCTTTGTGACTTACGTTTTGGTTAAAAACGTTGATCACTAACTACGTTATTCGATTTTGCAGGGACAAAGAAAAGGACAAACACTCGAGCAGTAAAAATCATAGCAGCTCTCATAAATCCTCCAACAGAGATAAAGAAAAGGAAAGAGACAGTGACAAGCACAGGGACAGGTCTAATAGAGACAAGGACCGTTCCGATAAGGACAGGGATAGAAGTGACCGAAGCAAAGAACATAGTGATAAAGAAAAGCATCGAAGTGATAAAGATAAAAGTAAAGAACGAAGTGAGAAAGAAAGAAGTGAAAAGCACAAATCTAGCTGCAATGGAGAAAAGAAATCGTCCAAGGAGCATTCATCTTCTTCAAAGGATAAGGAACACAAATCAAAGGATAAAGATAAGGACCGAGAACGTGACAAAGACCGTCACAGGAGTGATAAAGACCACAGAAGCAGTAAAGACAAGCACTCCAGTTCAAAAGATAAGCAAAGGTAACTATTACATTTAAGGTCAGAAAATTTAAAAAAACACCTCACGTAATTTGTGGACTTACCTGTCAAATATATTTTTAAATTCTGTGTGGAAAACTATCCAAACGCTTATTAACCCCTCAATCCCCGGCCGAGCGCCGGTGCTCGGGGTCACGTGACAGCACACTTCCGTCAAACCCCACGCGAGCACCGGTGCTCGGGCTCTTTCATTCGATTAAGTAACGTATTTCGCCGACTTAGAGACTACTTTTGTATGAAGAAGTTTGGTTAGTTACGATCTATGATACATTTGCCACATTCTGAATGCAAAATATTATACAATCTGTGGTCGATGAATATTTTTCAGTCATTAGAAAATTGTGAATTTTTTCGTGTGTTCTGCCATTTTGTGTGATTTGTTTGAAATAATTGATGGATTTAACGAATGTAAGTAGTAAAATAGTTTAATTTACTAATTATAAGAACATTTAGATAATCCTTTGCAAGAAATACATCGTAATGATTTCTAGGATACACTCGAAAAGTTGTGTGTTATTTATGTCATTTGAACGCAATTTGCTTCATATATTTGTAATTTTTTTTTTTTTTTTTTGTTGCTTAATCTTGCAATCAGTCCTCGAACTATGAGCAGATGTGTTGTGTGGCTTATGGCATGGAGAGTGAGTTTCCCAGCGGAGACTACTCTTTAGGAATCTGGTCGCCTATGGTCGCTCCAGTTCTAGTATTTGATGTCGTTTTAGGCATCTAAATGACTCTGGGACAGTTAGCTGAACAGCCAGTTGGTTTGGATGTTTTAGGAGTCGGTTTTTGTACTTATTGACAGCAGATTCGATTTCCTCCTCTACTGTTTTAAGGTTTAGGTAGTTATGGACCTCTTCATTTTTAGTGAACCAGGGTGCATTTGTTATTTGTTTGAGTATTGAGTCTTCAGCTCTTTGATTTTTATATTTGATTCACAGGCTGATCCCCAGAGTTGGACTCCATATATCCATATAGGTTTTAAGATGGCTTTGTAGACAATAATTTTGTTCTCAAGTGATAACTTGCTATTTCTCCCAAGCATCCAATGTAGATCTCGGAACCTTGTATTTAATTCATTTCTTTTGGCTTGTATGTGGTTTCTCCAGGTCAATCGACGGTCAATGTGCATACCAAGATATTTGACGGTGTCGCTATGTGGTAGTTGTTGGTCACACAACATGACTGGTGGACAATTTTCCCTTCTAAGACTAAATGTGCTGTGCACTGATTTTTGGGCGCTTGCTTTAATTCTCCATTTTTTTAACCAATTTTCTACCTTGTTGAGACTTTTCTGTAATGTATTAGATGCTTCGTCTCTGTCTTTATTTGTAGCTAGTATGGCTGTATCATCGGCAAACGTTGCCACGGTGACATCGGGAATCTGAGGTAAGTCTCATTCATAAGTCTTACAAGTAGGATCTTTTCAAATATTTTTGACATAATAGGCAAGAGACTTATTGGTCTATAAGAGGTCCGTTCGTTCGGTGGTTTGCCAGGTTTTGGTATCATTAGAATCTGTGATACTTTCCATATGCTAGGGAAATAATTGGTTCTCAGGACACCGTTAAATAGCATAGTTATATACATTATGGCTTTCCGTGGGAGCTCACTAAGTACTTTTTTGTCGATTAGGTCGAAACACGGAGATTTGTTGTTTTCGACATTTTTTATGTATTTAAGTACTTCTTTAGGAGATGTAGGTTTGATTGGTAGATCTAATTGGAGGTCTTGTTGGAGAACATCTCTTATTTCACTGTCATCAGTTTGTTGTTCGGGGTTATTGGGGGTGAATATTGTCTATAGGTGGTTGGCGAATAATTCTACTTTTTCCTCAGTTGTTCTTGCCCACTGATTGTTGTCAGTCCTGATTGGAGGTTTGGGTAGTGTTGGTCCTTTCAGAGATTTGCACGCCTTCCAGAGGGAATAATTGGTCGATATAGTTGGTGTTAACGATTCTAAGTAGGATTCTGTGGAGTCGTTAATATATTTGTCTATTTCACCTCTTAGTTTTTGTGCCACACCTGCTTTCTCAAAAAAGGTTCCAAGAAATTTGGAACCTGGAAATTCATAAGTTAAAAACATGGCATTTTTGGGCTTATTATTATTAGCCTCTATTCAGAACAAGAATACATTTATTTTATATACATTTCTAATTCATTTTTTTTGGTAGCACTCTGCTTCTGTGTGCCTCTTGGCAAAAACCTCCCCCAACTGCTTCCATGTCATATGTCGTAGGTTACACGCTCAATCTGGCATCAGTTCAGTCCATCAATCTGAGATTATCGCTAGATTGATGACTAAAATGTACATAATAAAAAAATGACCAAACCATTAAGTTTCAATCTTTACCAGATTGATGGATCAGATTGATGAGAAACTGAATGTATAACCTCCAACTATGGCATGCCACTCTTGTCTACATTTTGTTAGCCACTTGTACTATTTCATCTTCCCATCGTTTCAGAGGTCTGCCCTATTTCCTTTTAGCCCCTCTAGGATACCAAGATGTTATTATTTTTGTTCATTTGTCTTGCCCTCTCAAAACATGGCCGGCCCACTTTCATTTTAATTTTTAGTTATGTATAATATACATTTCTCAACTCCTTGTTTTCTACTCTCTCCTTTTCTTTCCAATCATACTCCTCTCCATAGCCCTCTGCCCAACTACCAGCATGCTTGTATGAGCTTTTGCTAGTGCCCAAGTTTTTTTTTTATATTTTACTATTTCTTTAATGGACCAAAATCTTTTCCAGGCATTGCCAATTCTTTTTTGTATTTCTTTGGTTGATTGATCATAATTATGTTGAGATGAGTTGTCCTAGATATACATATTCGGTAACATAATATTTGATCACATTGTTATCTATAGTAATGATGTTGGTTGTACTTCCATTGGTCATAACTTTTGTTTTGAGGAGGTTCATTGTCAGTCCTACTTCTTTACTTGCTGTGTTGAGTTGTTCCAGCATGTGTTGCATTTGATTATGAGATGTGGCAAAGATTATAATGCCATCAGCAAACCTCAGATGTGTCAGTTTTTCGCCGTTTATATTGAGGCTCAGGTCGTTCTAGTCGAGTTTTCGGAACACTTTGTCGAACACAGCCGGGAACAATTTTGGCGATAGTGGGTGGCCTTGCCTCACTCCTCTCTGTATTTTTTTTTTTTCTTGTTTTATTCTTGCAGTAGTTCCTGTCTATTATATATTTAATCAGTCTAATATAATATATGGTCTACACCTTGGTTTTTCAGAATCCAATTTTTGGGCATATAAAATATGTAATACAGCTGTTCAATAATCTTAACAAAATTGATTATCCGAACAACCATGTCTCCCAAAAACAAGGCTTTTGCATCCGTTGTGGATGATTATAGAGTGAGCAGACTGTGTCGGGTCAATGCAACACGACCCGGCAGGACCCACTACCCCCCGGCAACAGTGTTCAGTGTTTGTTTAAACCACATTTAGTAGATTTCTACTTTTTGGTAGATTTGAGGTCAAATAAATGACGAGATTTAGTAGACCAAAATATCTTAGTAGATTTTAGTAGAAAATCGATATTATAGAATAAATAATATAAAATTTTAAAAAGATAATGAAGACAGTCCATATAAACATTTCAGTTTTATTTTAGTTTCAACCACGTAGAAAACATTGATTAATAAAGGTAGGTAGGTTCGGTAGAAGCTAAAACACGGTCTAGTAGATGTTTGTAGAATAAAGTAACGTTTTTGGTATATCGAGTCACAAGTGATTTAAAAGTGGTCACACATCCAAACGTACTCAAAATCCGGCAATGCGATGCGACCCGGCAATAGTGTGCTATAACGCATTTTGCGCTGCACTGCGCCCCGACCCGCCCCGGCACGCCCCGACAAAGTGTGCGCGAACCTTATACAGTACATTCAGAGCAAAGTAACCACTCTTCCAATACTGTAGTGCCGAGGACAAGATTCTTTTAAATGTCCGTATGGTTGCTCAAGCGCATACGGCATTCTCGCAACATATAGCT
Source organism: Cyaniris semiargus (assembly GCA_905187585.1). Lineage (NCBI taxonomy): Eukaryota > Metazoa > Arthropoda > Insecta > Lepidoptera > Lycaenidae > Cyaniris > Cyaniris semiargus. The sequence continues at coordinate 13,000,501 of LR994546.1, read as the reverse complement.
TGTCAAAGAGTAGACGCTGTTATACACAATTTTGAAATCACATAAAACATATGAAAACCTTATTAAATCGAGATAAAAATGTGCAACGTGATAATATTATAAGTGTATTATAAGTGTTCTCTGTGGAAATACGTAGATGAAACCACCTTTTGAGCGTGATTATGTTTAGAATTATTTTTTTCTAAGTCTACTCTTTATTGACAGACTGTAGTTGGCCTAGTCCTAGTTAAAACTGACATAACATCAATAGGACAATATTAGTAATATAATTAGTACATGCTTTAAGTATTTCAAATGGTTAAGGCTGCATGAACAAATAATTCATTGGTGTCTATTGCCATAAAATTGAATTACGTAATGGATTTAGAAATGATTTACAAAATATTATTTTATATTATGTTTCCATAATACATAGTTAATCTGGTTTCCCTGAGGCCTGAAAATTATGAGTTGATTCAGCTAGAAAGCTATTCCTCGAAACCAAGTAGTTTAAAAACTGGAACTCATGAAATTTATAATAAGATGTTGTCTTTTTTTCCTAAGACTTAATTCTTATTATCTCTTCTTTTCATGGCATTATCAAATGCCACGAAAAGAAGAGATGATAAATTTACTATAGTATAACATACTTTATGATTTCAGCTCAAGTAGAAGCAAGGACAAAAGTAATAATGAAGAAAAGCATGAAAAAGTTAAAACAGAAGTTAGCTCTCCTGATTCCTTTAAAGAATTACAGGTTTGTTTAATTTGTCTACTTAAGTTGACATCATAGACTCCTAAGGAAGGAGTGCTCAATGAATGTGATTATTTACCTTACTATGAATAGTAATAAAAGCCATCCTAATAAATTTTTTAAGCGTGTCACTTTGTTTTTATCTTAACTTAACAATATGTGTGTTTAACAGATAGATGAAAGTAAAATTCAGAGAGAAATTAAGAATGAAGAAGATTATGACTATTCAGAGCAAAAACCGGTCTCTCCACCTCAAATGAAACAAGAAATCAAAGATGAAGAAAGTGAAGATGGCTTTGCTGGAGCAAACACTACAGCATCGTCTTGTGATTATTCTCTGTCACAATTCAAAGATGAGCCACTATCTGAGCTGCCTCCAGATGAAAGTGAAGAAGAAGGAGATGTTCCTTTGGTAATTTTGATGTTATTGTCATTTACCATAGTCTAAGGGTGCGTTTCCACTGACGCGGAGTCGGGCGGAGAGAAGCTTAGCGGTGCCCGAATTGACCAATCGTGCTGTTCCATTGAAGCGGAGCGAAGTTTCGAGCATGGTGATTGGACAATTCGGCACCGCTATGCTCCTCTCCGCCCCGCTCCGCGTCAGTGGAAACGCACCCTTACACTTTTTACTTAACAACTGTTTTATGTTCCTAATAATAATAACACTAGAAGATGTGGATCTTCTTTGATAAATAAAATACAGTAGAAACTAGATTATTCTCAGTTTAGTTTGTACGGATTCGCGATTATCCAGACTACCCTCGGAAAAATGTATATCTTAATAATTTCTTATTAATAGACATTGGATTATATGCATTGGTTAAAAAATGCTTAATATAATGGTTATTTTTAGGTGATTATGCATATTTTGGTATTTTTTCATTGTGCACTATCAATGAAAAATTACCAAAATTATTTCAGTTGTATTAATATGCCGTCATAATGGCGAAACTAGCTATTATAATATACACCGAGGCTTTGAGAGGTATGATACATCAAAATACTAAAAATATTATGTGGATAAAGCCCAAAATCTTAATAATGACTTGATTGTGCATATTTCGACGATTTTAGTGCATATTTCGGGCCTGCATATGATCCAATGTCTACATGAAACATAGATTTTCTGCGTTTTTGACCAACACATAATATTAGGCTGCCTTCACATTAAGTCGCGCGGCTGCCGCAGTACTCGCGACTTAATGTGAAGGCAGCCTTATGTACTGTACAAAATACTGCACCAAACCCTCCTTTTTTCGTACATTCAATTATCCGGATTTTCGAATATCCAAATACCTAACAACAACAAGTCTGGTTAATCAGGGTTCCACAATCATACAGATGTTTGTTATTTTATGAAGAAAAATATTTTTTCAGCTTGAGCGTAAAACTAAAAGAAAAGTCAGTGATGAAAGTGATGAAGACACACCAGTGTTGCTAAGAAAAAAACCGAAGAAAAAAATTAAAAAAGGTAAACTTTTCATTTTGTTCATAGTGTTTAAATATAAATACAATCCATACAATATAAAAGTATCCATACTTCAATACTAATCACTACATAGTATAAAACAAAGTCGCTTTTTTCCCCCTATGTCCCTTTGTTCCCTTTAATCTTTAAAACTACACAGCGGATTTTGATACGGTTTTCTTCAATAGATAGAGTGATTAAAGAGGAAGGTTTATAAGTATAATAAAATTCATTAAAATACTGTTATTTTTGGGGATTCTAATGTGTTGTCGTAAATAATTACATTTTTTCCGCTTACATTGCAAACACAGGCTGAACCCTACGAGATTTATCAAAATAATGTACTAAGTATTGTACACAATGAAAAGGTCTACAGAAAACTTCGCGGTGGTATATGTCTATCTCTTATGGATATCCCAGAATAATTTTTTTTTGTTATTTACTTTTTCAAATAATTGAAAATTTTCGAAGCGATTTTAACCAATACGGCAATAATCCTTATTCAATTAAATACTTAAAAAAATACTGATTTAATATACATAGATTACAGGATGTAATAAAACTAAGTGATAATACGAGGGCGGCACTGAAAATTTCGGGAATCAAGGAAGTGACACAACATTAATATTTAAAAATGTATTTATTGCTTTTCGAAGTATTCTCCGCGAAATTTGACACATTTTACCATACTATGGAACCAATCATTCCATTCCACATCAAATCCATTCGGAAGTTGGGGTCTCCAAAATGGCCGTTTTGTAGGCGTCCACAGCTTCTTCAGGTGATGAAAATCTCTGACCACGCCACTGACATATAAGTACTACGTACTAGACTTGACACCGCAACGCAATGCTTGGTCACATTCAACAGAATCTATATAGCCGCAGCGCACTTAGTCGGCCGCAAACTCTTATGCGCACTAGACGTATGACATTTATAAAAAAACAAAATAAAAGTCACAAAAATGCCTTGGTGTGTCTTAAGATACTGTAAAAATAATTCCAAAAACACTTCCAAATGCGACGGAATAACATTTCATCGGTTAGTATTCTTATTTAATTATTTTCAATTAAAATACGAACATTAAATTACTAGGCGAAGACGCGCGCCATTTCGCATTGTCATAGAGTAGTAGATTCAGAGGGGAATGTAGGCAGAATACAGATATCTATGATGAGACCACGATGAATGAAGTATTCACGTAGACGAGTTTGTATTTTGGTAATATAAATACGGTATTACGTGTACATTATACATGCGTACATTATAATTGTATTTATAAATATTTAAGTAATTTAAATAAGGTAAGTATGTAGTGGACTTTGGGGCCATACTTTATTATAAAGGATTAAATTTTATTTGCAATCTTTTTAATATAGTGATGTTTTGTTGAACCAATTTTAAGGAAAGCTAAGCTGAATCCGACCTCTAAGTATCATCCAGCCTATTTTAAACAACCAGCCACCCCGAAAATCAAATGGTAGATCTTTTATATAGGGTGTCTGGTGGTAGACCATAATTTGCAAAAAAAAGTCTGGGTGGTAAAAACCAATCATTAGAACTTCCCTTAGTTGGACCTATATTAAACTGTTTCTGAGATATGTGTCTTTTTGTTAGTTAATGGTAAGTCGGTAACTAACTATACAAATAAGACAATATAATATCCTTACCTGATTGGATCATAATAAAATATACATAGCTATGTTTTAATATGACTCAATATTATGTGAATGTTTGAAGAAAGTAGAGTAATAATTCCTAATTTTGTTGATCAGAACAAAATTATGAGGATGAGGATGAAGAAGAGGTACCAAAAAAGAAAAAGAAGACAGAAAAGAGGAAAGCTGTTAAAAAGGAACCTGATGAAGTAGCTAGCCCTACAAAACGTAAGAAAAAAGAAGAGGAACAACCTGAAGTCTGGAAATGGTAAGGAATTTTGCCTCATTTTCCTAGTATATGGTCGCTTTTCTTTGAAAGGTCGAAAATTAAATCATGTAAAAATGACATTTTACATTAGTAATGCGGTAAGAGTATACAGTTCTTTTACGCGAGCTCAGCTTTGTTGCAATTATATCTAAAAATCGAATTATAATCATTTCTAGGAAGCTGTCAAGAGAACAGAGTTGCTAAAGTAATTATTGTAATATAGCTTTTCTCGTTTTCGCGATTCGCAAACATAGGACTTTTTAAGGCGGGTGGTCCGTGGACCGTGACACGACGTTCTGAGGTCTTTGGCTTTTTGTTGGCATTTAAAAATTTATTGGGACGCCATCTACAATCATTATGACTTCAACTATAACACGAGGTCATTCTTCGTAACTTCGTCATACGTTAATAGATGTCGCTTTGCCATGACGCGATGTTTAGTGCATCTGTCAGTGTCAGATAAGACGGAACATGGAATAGGTTAGATTTGAGTTAACCTAAAATATTATGTTTAGAGCAATAAAAGTGTTTGAATCTAGTTGTTTGTTGAGTTCGAATTACGTGTGTTTATTTAAACCAAAACAATTACGTGTTTTTCGAAGAAAGTAAATATCATTGTATAAATTATTATAGTAAACCCAACACAGACTTAAGTCTTGTGTGAACACAGGTGTTGAAAGTAATTTATAATAAATATTATTGAAGTAAATACTGGAATTTGCATGTCTATTTTAGTTATAACAACAATTAGAAATGAAACTGGTTGTTGCATATAACAACTTAATTTAAAAAATGTAAATTATTATGTAACATTTATATAATAACCTTTTTACTAAAACAAAAATTTAATTATAGGTGGGAGGAAAAAAAGAAAGATGATGGCACTAAATGGAACTTTTTGGAACACAAAGGTCCTTTGTTTGCTCCGGAATATGAACCATTACCAAGCAATGTCAAATTTAGATATGATGGTAAAGAGATGAGACTTTCTCAAGACAGTGAAGAAATAGCAGGATTTTATGCCCGCATGTTAGATCATGAATATACAACCAAACCAGTATTTAATAATAACTTTTTTAATGATTGGCGCAAGGCTATGACTCACGAAGAACAAAAAATTATAAAGGACCTTTCAAAGTGTGATTTTAAAGAAATGCAAGCATACTTCCAAAGTGTGTCAGAAAAAAACAAAAATCGGACAAAAGAGGAAAAAGCTGCTTTGAAAGCAAAAAATGAGGAAATACAAAAAGAATATGGTTTTTGTATTATTGATGGTCATAAAGAAAAAATTGGAAACTTTAGAATTGAACCTCCAGGTCTTTTTAGAGGTAGAGGAGAGCATCCAAAAATGGGAATGCTTAAGAAGAGGGTCATGCCAGAGGATGTTTTAATCAACTGCTCTAAAGATAGTAAAGTTCCTAAACCACCACCTGGTCACAAATGGAGAGAAGTTAAACATGATAATACTGTAACATGGCTAGCATCGTGGACTGAAAATGTACAAGGTCAACCAAAATATGTTATGTTGAATCCCAGTTCTAAACTAAAAGGCGAAAAAGATTGGCAAAAATATGAAACAGCAAGAAAGTTACACAAGTGTATTGATAAAATAAGAGAAAACTACAGGACCGACTGGAAAGCAAAAGAAATGCGTGTAAGACAGAGAGCTGTGGCACTGTACTTTATTGATCGTCTTGCTTTAAGAGCCGGTAACGAAAAAGATGACGATCAAGCTGATACAGTAGGTTGTTGTTCCTTGCGTGTAGAACATATTGAGTTACATAAAGAAAAAGATGGAAAAGAGTATGTGGTTGTATTTGACTTCCTTGGTAAAGATTCAATTAGATATTATAATGAAGTGCCAGTCGAAAAACGTGTGTTTAAGAATCTCGAACTTTTTATGGAAAACAAAAAGGGCAGTGATGACCTTTTTGATAGATTAAGCACTCAAACATTGAATGAGCATCTAAAAGATCTAATGCCTGGTTTAACTGCTAAGGTCTTCCGTACATATAATGCTTCCATAACCTTACAAAGACAATTAGAGGAGTTAACAGATGCCGATGCATCGGTACCAGAAAAGATACTGGCATACAACAGAGCTAATCGTGCTGTAGCTATACTCTGTAACCATCAACGTGCTGTTCCTAAAGGTAAAATTAATTTCTTTATTCTTTCTTATACACTGTTTTTCAACCTGTGGGTCGCACCCTCCTGGGGTGGATTGTTGGGGGTCGCCTAAGGTTGAGATAACTTTTTCCGTTAAAAAAAATAAAGTAGGCTAATTTTACCAAATGATTAAAATACATGATAAAACAGCAAGGGGAAAGGAGGGTTATGAATTTTTTTTTCATACCATCATCATCTGGGTTGCATCATCAAAAAGGTTATTTTTAACTGTTCTAATAAATCAAAATATATTATCACATTTATAATAGTACACATGGTTTCATTCTTTTAGGTCATTCTAAGTCGATGGAAGCATTAAAAGAAAAAATTCAAGCTAAACGTGACCAAATTGATGAAGCTGAACAAGATTTGAGAGATGCTACAAAGGCAGCTAAAAGGGGCTCTGTAAAAGAAAAACTGGCTTGTGACAAGAAAAAGAAAGCTCTCGAACGTCTTAAAGAGCAGCTAAAAAAGTTAGAACTGCAAGAGACAGACAGGGATGAGAACAAAACCATTGCTCTTGGAACATCAAAATTGAATTACTTAGATCCTCGAATATCTGTATCATGGTCAGTAATTAATTATTAATATATAATTTGTGATGAGAAAACTATTTTAATGTTTATGGTTTTATTATAAAGAACAAATAATTTAACTATTTTTATTGTTTACAGGTGTAAAAAACATGGGGTCCCAATTGAAAAGATTTATAACAAAACACAACGAGATAAATTCAGATGGGCCATAGACATGGCCGGACCGGATTATATCTTCTAGATTTGTAATTAGCAGTAGCTATACTTTTATACATATTGTCAGACGTTCCACCTTAATAGTCATTAAGGACTAACAATATTTATTATTTAGCTAAATACGGATGTTGCTAAAAATTGTACTTTAAATGTCATATTTAGACATAAAACTACAAATAATTGCTCCTTGAATTTTCAAAATTAAGTCTGATTGTAGGTAATTTTTTTTTTTTTTACATATTAGAAAATTCAATAATAATAATTATTGGCATTTTTGTAGATTAACAGGATTGTACAAACTTGTGGGTTGTTTTAGTTTGAATTTATTTCCTACATTCTTGTTAATTTGAAATTGTACCTACTAAAAGTTAGTTTGTTAGTAACATAAGTTAGTAATATTTAAAATTGTTATAGAAATGACTTGCAAGTAAAATTAATTATATAACTTTGTTGTCCCTGGTATCCAGATGTGATGCAAATATTGCTCCAGATAAAACACTCAAGTAAATTTTACCAAATGTACTGCTAAACATTGTTTCTAAAGTTGGAAAATCTTAATAGGATAATGTATATTGCTATAGTTCTAGTGCACAATGTGCAGTAATAATAATTGTAAAATAAGAATATTTGTCATTTTATTTTTATATATAGGACATCTACCACAAACAGGACAATTAAATAAAAACAAATGTAATCGAGCACGAGAAGCACGAAAAGGTACAAGTAGGTGAATTTATATGTGTGTGTGCATCTGTAAATACAAATTTTTACCATGTTCAATCGTGAAATGAGATTATCAATAAAAACTGTGACACTAGATTTCAAAGAGTTTTATTTCTATAAACAATAATTTTGTTTGTACTTATATGAACATCTGTAAGCTTCCTTTTAATCTTCATTAAAGAAATTGACATGTTCCAATCCATCAGGCATATAAGTTAGGCCAGATATACTTTTGTGACGTGTGTTATATCCAACACCATATTCTGAAAATTTTAAAAATTATACATTACACAGCAAGCTCCAGGGATTCCTAAAGTTGGTTTCTGAGAACCTGGCCGGCCATAGACGGACCGAGTCGAAACTCGACAGTAAGATGCGGTTGCCGCACGGCGATCTGCAGTTTCCATACTAAATTCATGTCCGCAATACACTGGCCGCTCGAGCTGTTCTCGAGCGGTCGGTCCCGACTGCAACTTGCGGTCCGTCTATGGCCGGGCTAAGGCTACTTTTTTCGGAAAAAGCTTTGGTTTACGCCACGGAAGCGATAGGGTCAGCGCAGACAGAACGGAGCGCAGCGGAGAGGATATTGTTAACGCGCTTGAAAATAAACTTTAAAATTATTACACTACAATGCGATAAGGGATTTCTCGAGGACGCGCGAGCATTTTTTGTAAGGTTCAAGCATTTATGCACTTAAATAATTCTAGTTTATTTTCAAGTGCGTTAATAAAATCCTCTTCGCTGCGCTCCGTCGCTGAGTGCTGACCCTATGGCTTCCGTGGCGTAAACCAAGACTTGCAGAAAAAAGTAAAGGTTTGTTTAAATCAGCGGTACTCAACCTTTTTCTGATACGGGCCACAAACACGTTTTAGTCTTGGGCCCCTATAAATAGTCAGTCCTCAAGATGCATCTCGGTCTCAAGACACGGTTCAGGCTCTGTGATTGGTTGGCTGTCAAAATTTGGACCAATCACAGAGCCGAACCGCGTCTTGAGACCGGGTCGCATCTTAAGTACTGACCAAAAATACAGGCCTTGGTGTCGCTGACCGCAACCGAAATGTTTAGGCCCTAAAAATTTCGGTTGCGGCAACATGAATAAATAGCTTTTTTACCCCCTAAACTACAGGGGGTAAAAAAGGTATTTAATAATGAAAAAAATAGTGTAAAAATTTTAGGCGAGATAACGATGCAGCACAAACTAACAACGAGGCGACGACGCAATATTGTAAATTCGGCGCGTGCGTGTTCTATTTTGCCGGTGGGCACGAAATTCAAAAAGTCTTTTACTTCACACGGGCCACTGAAAAAGTCTCGGTGGGCCGCAGATTGAGCATAGCTGGTTTAAATCGAATAGGCTGTGAAACATAAGTGGAAACTTGTAATTGGCATTCAAAATTCTTATTTAAGTAATTAATGTTATTGTTTATATGCTGTAAGTTTTCCAAATTAAAAAAATACTACAAAATAAAAGGCACAGACGGTAATGTCAAGGACATAAAATACTTTGTGCAAAAGTTTACGGGCAACCTTATGTATGTGTTGCAGCCAACTGGTTTAAATAGCCGTTCAATCAAACAGCTAGCCCTTTGGCTGAACAACGCCATTCAATCAGATGTCTAGCTTTTTAATCGAATATTTAAGTCGCTCAAAACGTTCAACACTACAGCTGATTCAAAAGCCGCCGTTTGAATTAGTTCAGCGCTCACCACCGCGGCGCTAGGTGCGTTTTGTTTACAATATGGCGTCAACTTACCGGTGTTTTGTGGTTGTTTTAAGATATTTCTCGTAAATATACGTTACAAGTATTATTAAAGAGACAGAAATTATGGGGATACATACGAGTGAATCAAAATTTAAACTAATATTCGAGGAGAAATTACGGGATTATGAAATGCATCACCAAGGTATTTATTGCAATTGTGTTCTGTGAGTGATGGATGATGTTATGAAATGAGTTAGAATACATTTAATCTGCTTGTTATCATTACGCTTGTGTAATAATAGCACTAAACTAATGATCACCTAATTAGTAAATTTACCATTTAACCAGTTGGCTAAGCGTCATCTAGCTGTAGTGTTGAACGTTGCAGTTAACAAGTCGGCTAAACGACGTAAAGCCGTGTGATTGAATGGCGTTGTTCAGTCAAAGGGCTAGCTGTTTGATTGAATGGCTTTTTTGACCAGTCGACTGCGACATGTATCATCGAGGAAATTGATTCCATTTCCATTGGCAGTTGTAGCAGTTGACGGACCTACGTCATGTGGTCTTATGTCAATTCAATGTTAGCTGTGATCGGTCGGATGAGTTTGAACGCGACCAAATTACTTAGGTCCGCCCATAAAGTTAATATACCTAGCGGAATAGAGAAACAGGCCTGAGCAAGCGAGATGTCACTATCAGTAATACTGCGTGGTAAAAAGAGACGTGTGATACATGACTTGAAGAATTCTTTTTGACGTCCAGTCGGCACTTATCGGCACGTTGACAATTTAATCTCATAGAATTCATGTTCAATCATGTTTGTGTAAGTGTATACGTACACATATTTTTACACACAGATGTAAACCAATTTCGGTTTCGTTTGACAGCTCGAGATTGTTGCTCTATTCCGCTAGGTATATTAACTTTATGGGTCCGCCATCTGCCTAGGAATCAACTTCTCTGATAGTACTATCAATGAAATTGATTTATAGCAATGTTTATAGGCAGGTTACGGTCCTACGTAATTGCTATTACATGTGTTATGTCGAGCCCGACCGACAGATCATGGGTAAAATAGACTTGATACAACTCGACGAAATAATGTAGATCATCCATCTTATCATATACGCATTATGGAACAGCTTTTGTTTATTACGATTTTAGACTTTATAAAAACGACATTCTGTAAATTAACATACTTAAATCCTTCATAAGTTTTGTGGGAGCATTTCGTAGATGTAAAGGAACTGAAGGCAAAGGTCCTTTTGCTTCTTTTAAGGACCTTTGTATTCTTTGCATAGCTTTGTACACATCATTGTTCTTATTAGATCGAGCTAGTCTTACAGCGCACTGGGCTAATAATATATCACATTCTGGCATGCCTATATTTTGGCACCCCTGTAGACACGCTACTGCCTCAACTAATGCATTAGGATCACCTAATCCTGAAAGATAGCAAAATTAATGTTAATAAATATTAATTAAAGAAGCACAAGGCTCGTGATGGACGTCAAGAACAGAATCAGCATCAGCAATGATTTCATACAAAATTTGAAATGAAGTGAAGTCCTAAAAATAGCACCAGCGATGGAGGATTATAGTTTCAACTTTCATATACATACTTACCTAAATACGTTATAATAGCAACACAGTATTTTTGATAAAATAAAATATAGCAATACGTTTGTAGAATTATAAAATATTTAATAGCTACCGATATCCTCACATGCTGCACGAACAAGCCTGCGAGCGATGTATAAGGGATCCTCCCCGCCGTGCAGAGCGCGTGTCGTCCAATACAGGGCTGCGTTGTCGTCGCTCGCACGTATTGACTTATGTATGGCCGACACAATGTTGTAGTGTTCTTCGCCACCTCGATCGTATAACATATGAGTTCTCTGTAATTACATATTATATTTTTGTAAAAAGAAGTTGCCTTCAGCGAATAAATCAATCGCAATCCTGAAAAGTGCTATCTGTGTTCGTGACAATATATTACTTGTATTATTTACGGCCGTTCCCAATATTTAATCTATCTCTGTTTTGACATACGACCGATCGCAGCTAACATTGAATTGACATAAAATATATGTCTCCAATGATTAATGAGAGCTATTCCTATCTCTAGTAGGGCAAAACCAGAGATAGATAAAATATTGGGAACGGCCGTAAGCTGAAGAGTTTGTTTGTTTGTACTCGCTTATCTCAGGAACTACCGGTTCTAATTGAAAAAAATCGGTCAAGTGCTAGTCGAACTCGCCCAGGAAGGGTTCCGTACCGTTATAGAGCGTTTCTTTTTGTATGGGAGCCCCCTTAAATATTTATTTTATATTAATTTTATTTTATTATTAATTATATAAAAGTAAAAATAAAGTTAAGGTTATTGTGAAAATTTCAAGCTGTTGCCACTATTGATTACGAGCAAAACAGCTAAAAAAAATAACGTTTGTTGTATGGGATGGGAGCCCCCCATAAATATTAAGAGCGGGCTGTGCAATTTTGCTGTGTTTTCTAATAAGTATTACGATCCCGGAAGACGATTGACTCAAATGAAATTGAGATTTATTTAATCATTGTATATTAATCTGGTATTTAGCTAACGGAAAACACGATTCACTTATTTTGACTCGATAGTTTTATTTTTCGAAATTATGAATCTTTTTGGGAATTTCAACAAATATCTGTTACACTTATTGAGTTACTATCATTAAATAACTTGCACTACTACAATCACACACTTTATAAAATAATAGCTAAAGGAAATATTAGTATTGTATTTAGTTTTTAAGTAATCATCAAAAAACAGTTTTGGGACTTACGACCTTTACTTTCGTGCTATAATGCGGGAACCGTTGTTACGCGATATTGTTCACTACTTATTAGCTGCAGCCTAAAGCACATTGCCCGGAAGCACGATTCATGGAATTATTATATCACGATTGGAGGATAGCGTTGTGTGTAGGCGGGGCTAGCGTTTTCACAGTAGGCTCTTAATTTTATTTTGTTTTTAGTATTTGTTGTTAGAGCGGCAACAGAAATACACAAACTGTGAAAGTTTCAGAAGTCTAGCTATAGCGATTCTTGAGATACAGCCTGGAGACAGACAGACAGACGGACAGAGACGTACAGACAGACGGATAGACATCGAAGTCTCAGTAATAGGGTCCCGTTTTTACCCTTTGGGTACGGAGCCCTAAAAAATTGTATTGGATAATTAATTTAACGAGGAAAGCTTAAGGCAATACATATAATGATATAACATCACGCTGCGACCAAAAGGAACGAAAAATCAGGGGTAAATTATCATTTTAACTAGTACTAGTATCTGACCGAGCAATGGCCATACAACCTGTATATAACAAAACACAATTTAAAATTCTTCGATGTAGTTTGCATTGCCGCCGCCTAATGTGATGATGCGGAATAAATAATCCATTTTTAGGGTTCCGTAGCCAAACGGCAAAAAACGGAACCCTTATAGATTCGTCATGTCTGTCTATCTGTCTGTCCGTCCGTATGTCACAGCCATTTTTCTCCGAAACTATAAGAGCTATACTATTGAAATTTGGTAAGTAGATGTAGTCTGTGAACCGAATTAAGATTTTGATACAATAATGTAAAAATTATTAAAAATTTTAGGGGTTCCCATAGGTACAACTGAATCAAAAAATTTCATCTAACCTATGCGTGTGGGGTATCTATGGATAGGTTTTCAAAAATCATATTGAGGTTTCTAATATCATTTTTTTTTAACCTGAATAGTTTGCGAGAGACTCTTCCAAAGTGCTAAAATGTGTGGTGTGTCCCCCCCCCCCCCCCCCTCTAACTTCTAAAATCTAAAGTATAAGTCTAAATGATAAGTCATGATAAGTGTAAAAAAATATATGATGTACTTTACTATAAAAACTACCAACGAAAATTGGTTTGAACGAAATCTAGCAAGTAGTTTTTTTTTAAAACCTTCAAATTTCATAAAAAATAAACATTGCTGCTGCGGAACCCTTCATGAGCGAGTCCAACTCGCACTTGGCCGGTTTTTTATTAATGCTCTTTATTTTCATGCAATCCGCCCGGTTCGAGGCATTTAGCTAGAGATTATATAATTTTAATGAGTATCTTTTTTAACTAAGTATTTGTATTGACATGTGTAAGAATATATTAAAGGCAGACATTATTTACATAAATTTACATTTTGACAGACATGACAAAATTGTATTCTAGATTTTTAACTGTTCATTATGTATTGTGGTCTAAACATTTATTTTATTATTATCTTGACATTAATATTATTGTTTTGTAAGTGTGATTGACATTATGAATTTAATTATAAAACGAGCGAATAAAAAAAAACTTTGCGACTGATGATGACATACTGTTTTAATAACTTGAGCTGTATTGAATTAAGGCCGGTATAAATAGTCAGTACTCAAGATGCATCTCGGTCTCAAGACACGGTTCAGGCTCTGTGATTGGTTGGCTGTCAAAATTTGGACCAATCATAGAGCCGAACCTTGTCTTGAGACCGAGATGCATCTTGAGTACTGACTATTTATACCGGCCTAAGTAAGCGAAAAATTAACTAAACTAACGACGAATATTGATTAATAATAAAATCCAGAACGAGCTTACATTACTAACGGCCGTTCCCAATATTTGATCTATCTCTGGTTTTGCCCTACTAGAGATAGGAATAGCTCTCATTAGACATTAGAGACATATATTTTATGTCAATACAATGTTAGCGGCGATCGGTCGTATGTCAAACCAGAGATAGATTGAATATTGGGAACGGCCGTAAGTGAGCGACTGGAAATACAATACATTACAATATACAGTACGTTAATGATAATTGGTTACTGATATTCTATTTGAGTCCTTATGTTTTTTATTTTGGTACGTTTTTTTTAATGAAAACTACAGATTGTTAAATGCGCTTTCGACGAGTATAAAAAGCTGTAAGTTGCTTTCCAGAAAACCACACTGCCAAATTTGGACTGGCAAAAAGGATCGTGCGACTGTCCCGAATTTTTCAATAGATATGTATGCAAACACATTTTGGGTCTATCAATTCGGCTCAAACTAACAACACCACCACTGGAAGCAAAAATTATACCTACCCATTGGACAAAAAAGAAAACGAGGCCGGCCCGCTAAGTCCAAGCCAGCACTTATTTACTAGTGACGATGAAGTAGTAGGGCTCCTCATACCTATCAGGGGCGTAGCTACCGCCGTATCTGCCGTATCAATTATACGGGGCCCCAGGGCCATTGGGGCCCCCAACGTGCGTATGCAAAAATTAATAAAAACGTTCCTAACATTATTTTTTTAAATTCGTTAACACCAAAATTTAAAAAAGCATTTCTTTTATTACTCGCGTAAATCGTGAGTCCAAAAGTTGGCACCCTATGCATTTTTTTGGTTTGTGATAACTGACAAGTTTTAACTTTTCTAAGGGCCTACAAAAAAAATTATACGGGGCCCCGCCAAGGCACGCTACACTTCTGATACCTATCAATACTAAGGAATTAGTATTAATAAGAAGTTTTTTTTAGTTGACTGAAGCGTCTTATTTTATTGTTGTTCATTTGATTTAAGTAAATGCATTTTACTTTATTTTTACGGAGTATATTGTTTTATTTAATTACCCTTAAAGAAGGAGGGGCATATCGTACCCACTAATGTAGCACTTTGAGACTTATACCAAACTAGCTGTGTCCCGCGGTGTTACCCGCGGTTTAAGTGATATATAATAAAAGACTATGAAAAGTGCCAATATTGAGTCAAAACGGGACGATACATGGTTCTATAATGGTTTATGGTAGTGATGAAGATGATGATGAATGTAATTTGCATAGTAGCATATGCTTTCCGTTCTTAAAACAACGTCGAAACTCCCAAACTTGTATCTATAAAGAGTCAGGAGTTGTCTCAGCACCTTCCGAACCATGGTATACCTTGGTGCAAAATCTTGCTTGTTGGTAGCATATGCTTAGAATACTGCTCACGAAACCGAAGTCACCACATGTTCCCATATAAATTTTGAGGAGTTCCCTCGATTTCTTATGAATCCCTTCATCAGGTCACCACTTTCATGAATATGGTACCAAATTAGGAAGATAACCTATACACCAAAAGAAAAATTTTGAAAATCGGTTCACAAACGGCGGAGTAATCGTTGAACATAAAAAAACGAACATAACACCTCCTCCATTTTGAAAGTCGGTTAAAATTGTAGCCTATGTGTTATTCTGATGTATAAGCTATATTATTGTAAAGTTTCATTAAAATCCGTTCAGTAGTTTTTGCGTGAAAGAGAAACAAACATCCATACATACATACATCCAAACTTTCGCCTTTATAATATTAGTAGAATGAAAGGGAAGATAAGTTAAACATTTTATTGCAATGATATTAGATTGGCAGTTTACGGCAGCAACGCGTTGCCACTTCGAATATGTCTGCAGGCTATTGCGAGTGCAATAATACAGACTGTTTTATTTTTTCCATAAAAGAAAAAAAAACATCCTTTACTATTGCACCATGCGCTAGTATTGCTAATTATAAACAACTAGACGTTCCGCGCGGCTTCGCCCGCGTAAATTAGATATTTCACAGACAAATCAGTCTACAAAAAATAGCCTATGATCCTTCACGTGGTCTACTTCTTATCTGACCCAAAATAACAGAAAAATTGCTCTAGTAGTTCGTGAGATAAGCCCTTTCAAATAATTTCCCCTCGTTTTTTCCACATTTTCTTCTATTTCTTCGTTCCTATTAGTCTTAGCATGATAAAATATAGCCTATAGCCTTTCTCGATAAATGGGCTATCTAACACTGAAAGAATTTTACAAATCGGACCAGTAGTTCCTGAGATTAGCGCGTTCAAACAAACAAACAAACAAACTAACTAACAAACTCTTCCGCTTTATAATATTAGTATAGATTTCTCCAAAGTGATATGAAACGACAAAATCAGGCAAAGGTTCGACATTCAGCATTTTATTGTTTTCTCATATATTTCTTTGAATTATGAAGCAATATATTGAAATACAACACTTTCCTTGAGTTTGCCATATATGATTACTTTTCAGAAATTATTCCTTACTAGCAACACTATAAATTAATTCAATAATACAGGTTGTTTTCTTTTCTTTTTTGGAAAAAATAAAACATCCTGTATTATTCCACCATTCGCTAGTATTACTAATTATAAAACATTTTTCCAAAGTGATTATATACGATAAAATCCAGGAAAGGTTAGATTTTTAAGGTTTTATTGTTTTGTCATACATTTCTTTAAAATATGAAACAATATACTAAAATACTTACAACACTTTCCCCGTTTGCCATATACAGTTACTTTCCAGAAATGATTCCTTACCAGCAACTAGCCAGCAACACTATAAATTGATGCAATAATACAGGATGTTTTTTGTGATTTTTTCTTACCTTCTACCCTCGTTAACTTTTTTCTCCCATGGTTTAGAGATTTAACGTCATACAATAAAATGTACACCTTTTTAAGCTCTTTCATTTGATATATGTGTGGATGTGCTACAGCTTGGGTACGGGTTCCATACAAAAATGTCCCTTGTTCTTTAAATAATAAAATTTCTTAGCTTATAGAATAGGGTTTCTTCAAATATTTATTTCATATTAATAAAAAATAATCGGCCAAGTGCGAGTCTGACTCGCGCACGAAGGGTTCCGTACCGTTATAGAGAAAAAATATGCCAAAAATTGTGTTTTTGTATAGGAGCCCACCATAATTTTTTATTTTATTTTAATATTATTATTAATAATTGAAGTACACATCTAAATAAGGCTTTTGTGAAAATTTCAAGTGCCTACCTGTTGCCATTATTAATATCGAGCAGAAAAGGCCAAATCACGTTTTTGTATAGGAGCCTCCCTTAAATATTATTATTATTTTGTTTTTAGTATTTGTTGTTATAGCGGCAACAGATATACACAATCTGTGAAAATTTCAAAATTCTAGCTATAGCGGTTCTTGAGATACAGCCTGAAGACATACAGACAGACAGACAGACGGACAGACAAGGTCTTAGTAATAGGGTCCCGTTTTTACCCTTTGGGTACGGAACCCTAAAAAAAGGTGAGCTCATTATACTCTGCTCATTAGTGTATTTTTCAAGGTAGTTTTTGTACGGAACACTCCATTCAAGATAAAATGCCGCTCAGTATAAAAAATACTAATAATTTGCCAAATATTGGAAAAAATGCAGGACGTAACGTTGACACTCAAACAGATATTAGGTCGCTCAAATATTATGAAGCTGCTCATTTTGTATTTTAAGTAACTCAAATAATGTTTGTAAGTTGCAGTGTTCTGTTGATTTCTCGTCACTCGCAGTCAGTCGCTCACTTAGTAATTCTATAGCCCAAATTAATTAATTTTGACACTTAAAACTGTAATTTACAGTCACTAGTTTTATTGTTACCATTTACATAATTATAGGACACCATACCTGAATGGAATTTTTTAAATCGTCCAAAGTAAGAACAGGTGTAGTTATTGCATCTGCCTTAAGAGCTGAAATGGCCATCTCTAAAGCACTAAGCGCCACTCGAGCATCACCGTCACATATTTCGGCAAGCCATTTTAATGATTTCTTCTCTATAATACACCTAAAAGATTCCGGGACTGTAGAATGTACGCATAAAGAGCAAGAGTCCAGGGCAGCCAGATCTTTGAGATTTAAAAAATCGGCCAAGTACGAGTAGGATTCGCGCACGAAGGGTTCCGTACCATTATAGAGCAAAATTAGGCCAAAAATTGTGTTTTTTGTATGGGAGCCCCCCTTAATTTTTTATTTTATTTTAATATTATTATTAAATATTAAAGTACACATATAACTAAGTACTTTGAGAAAAATTCAAGTACCTACCTGTTGCCATTATTGATATAGAGCAAAAAAGGCCAAATAATCACGTTATTTGTATGGGAGCCCCCCTTAAATATTTATCTTATTTTATTTTTAGTATTTGTTGTTATAACAGCAATAGATATACATAATCTGTGAAAATTTCCACTCTCTAGCTATTACCGTTCTTGAGTTACAGCCTGGAGACAGACAGACAGACGGACAGACAACGAAGTCTTAGTAATAGGGTCCCGTTTTTACCCTTTGGGTACGGAACCCTAAAAAAACCTGATAATTTTTCTGTAAATGCCCCATATACAGGAAAGAACAACCAGCGACTATTAGTCACATGACACCCCCCCCCCCCATTATAATATTAATGGGGGGGGGGGGGGTTATAATATTAATAAGCCTTACCTGGAATTGACATCTGTAACATATAAGTTATCTTGAACAGTATCAACAATTTTCCCCAGTTTACAACTTTCAACAGCCTTCTGCAGTATTTTAAGAATATCATCCACTGATAGCTTATTCAAAACTATAACACGGCAACGGCTTAGTAGAGCATTATTTAAACTAAATGATGGATTTTCTGTAGTGGCTCCAATTAGAATTATTGTACCATTTTCAACATGAGGCAAAAATGTATCTTGCTGTAGTTTGTTAAATCTGGAAGGACAGAAGTTTTATGTACAAATAGCCTGATTTTGTATGAAAGGTGTAGTAAACTGTTAAGTCAATATCATCAGCCAGGTGTTTAAAATTAAGTGAACACTGCAGCAGGACCAACCAAGTAGAATATTATATTTATAATTATATATTTCTTCTTACTAGCTGTGCCCCGCGGTGTTACCCGCGGTTTAAGTGATATATAATAAAAGACTATGAAAAGTACCAATAATAGGGTCAAAACGGGACGATTTGATGATGATGATGATGAATGTAATTTGTATAGTAGCATATGCTTTCCGTTCTTACAACAACGTCGAAACTCCCAAACTTGTATTATTATTATTATTTATGAATATGGTACCAAATTGGGATGATATTACCTAAACACCAAAAGAAAAATTTTGAATATTGGTTCACAAACGGCGGAGTAATCGTTGAACATAAAAAAACGAACATAACACCTCCTCCATTTTGAAAGTCAGTTAAAATTGTAGCCTATGTCACAGAATATATATTAGTAGTACCAACAGAAGGCCCACTCGCGAAACCCGTTTAAAGAAATAACGACTCTTGCTACGATACTATAAAGTTCAAATTCCGACCGCGCAGTGCCTACAATTATATTTACCTACATGTGCGCTCTCTTTCTATCGCGTAAGAGGTACCCTTTCTGACGAAATCAAGATTGTCACCTTTTAGAAAATAAAATAATATTCTTTTAATTACTATAGCTACTAATAGCAAACTTTTTTATAGTAATAATCAAATTGTAGTAACCCAACCTATATTTTATAATAGTTTTATATTCGATTATAGTGCAGGAGCTGGTCAGGATTTTTTTACAACATAAACGTAGTAACTTGTGTTTATTTCTGTATAGAATGTGGTTTGTTTGTAACAAATTTGTTTATTTGCTATGTTTGTGTATATTTTATCTTTTTTTTTTGTATTTTAAAGTCTTAAATTACCTTATTGAAATATTTCTTTGACCTTTTTTCAATTGTTCATATTTATCAGATTAATAACGATTCTGTCACAGCGGTTAAATCAGTACGTAGATATATGCGACGAAAAAATCTTGCGCGTGCGTCACCGCTCGCTTGTGAGTCCCTAGTGATCTGCCCCTTTAAAGGGGTACTTACATTTCGATACCTACACGCGCGAGTGGGACAGGCCTGCCTATGTGTTATTCTGATGTATAAGCTATATTATTGTAAAGTTTCATTAAAATCCGTTCAGTAGTTTTTGCTTGAAAGAGTAACAAACATCCATACATCCATACATACATACATCCAAACTTTCGCCTTTATAATATTAGTAGGATAGGTCTAGGTATATTTACCTATGTATTTCATCCATGAACAGTACAGTCTGTCTTTTAAACTTTGACTCATTTTTTGCTACCTTCACAACTTCTTTCACATCATTGATCCCTGACATGATAGCGGACATTTTCACAAATCGCAGATTGTTGTCTTCTTTGCATATGTTAGCAACAACATTTGCAATTGATGTCTAAAATTTTTATTGTATTAATATTTTTTTTTACACTAAATTTTACGTTTTTGAATTACACAGATTTTTTTGACCCAAAAGTGGCTACAATGCAAATGGTTTGTGTAGTGTAGTTTATGGTGCTGCTTGCTAGCTACAGCATGTTTAGATTGCTGCAGCTGCTGTGGTCCATGATTATAAAATCAACTGTGTAAAAATGGGTATCCTTTAACTAGTTAATAGTGTTGGATAAAATAAAAAATCGGCCAAGTGCGAGTCGGACTCGCGCACGAAGAGTTCCGTACCGATACAGAGCAAAAATAGGCTAAAAATTGTGTTTTTTGTATGGGAGCCCCCCTTATATTTTTATTTTATTTTAATATTATTATTAACTATTAAAATACACATAATAACAAAAGAATGTGTGAAAAATTCAAGTGCCTACCTCTTGCCATTATTGATATAGAGCGAAAAAGGCCGAAAAATACATGTTTGTTGTATGGGAGCCCCCCCTTAAATATTAATTTTATTTTGTTTTCAGTATTTTTTGTTATAGCAGCAACAGATATACACAATCTGTAAAAATTTCAGAAGTCTAGCTATAGCGGTTCTTGAGATACAGCCTGGAGACAGACAGACGGACAGACAACGAAGTCTTAGTAATAGGGTCCCGTTTTTACCCTTTGGGTATGGAACCCCAAAAAAGCCACCATGGTCCATTAAGTCTAGAGCAGCTTTACTCAACCTGCAGCCCGCTGGGATTTTACGGAAAGTCAAGAAAAATTTTTGTGACACCAACACCAAAATGTGTTTGTAGCCCGTCTAAAAAAATGGTTGAGTACCGCTTGTCTAGCGTGTGGCTCTTAACTAGAAGAATGGGTGAGGTTTGATTCCTAAGGGATATCTGATAATGAAATAAAGTTATTTCTAAATGTGTCACATGGGATCTCTTTTCAGTTATGTCAGTCATCCATCCCACTGGATTGTGCGAACAAAGGGAAAGAGAGTGTTCCTGTTTACTGCACACACTTGGGATTTGGGAATCATAACATCACATCTGCATAGCTGGCTTGGTTTCAATGAAACTGACAATCATACTCGACATACCAGTGAAGGAGGCTGGAGGCACTATAATTATTAATATTATGATGTATATAACTTAAAATTTACCTTTCCACAACCAGGCGGGCCCCATAAAATCATATTAGGGATTTTTTTCTGCAATAACATTGAATGCAACATTGAACCAGTACCAAAAGAATCATGTTGTCCAACAACATCTTGAAGAATATTTGGTCTCATAAATTCAGCGAGTGGTAACTTTTCATTATTAAATTTTTCACTCTAAAAAAATAAAATAACTATCAGAAATGTATGATATAATTTATCTACTAAATTATATACATAATATTGTTATGTATTCAGCATGCAGTATAAACTGCATACTGAATGCTTAAATGTTTAAATACTGCATTTCCATGATTCTCTAGATTACCTTCACAAATGAAACTAGATTGGCTACCAACCGTCTTGGTTGAACTCATGAATTATGATTTATTCTATCTAACTTCTAGTAAGATACAAGTCTGAATGTATAATACGAATACATAATCCCATCAAAAATATGCTGTAAAAAACCAAGTCTCGCAGTTCAGTTTTTCTACCGTAAAAAGTTGCGAGATCCATGTAATACCAAGTTGGTAATTTATTCAGTCTACTTTAAACTACTGGTTCAAATTAAATGAAATTTTGAATATACCGTGTTTATACAATGCTTGCTTAGCAACTGAAAATTCAGGCGTTGTTTTATCCACAACGAAGTTATAGGGGGGTCAAAAAGAGCCTGAATTGGTTCGAGAAAAGGATGGTACGGCCTTGCCATTTTTTGCTCGACTTGGCGGGGACACTGCCGTGCCCCCAGATATAGATACTATACCACTCAACGAATACTATACTCACAAGGACAGATATAGATACTATACCACTCAACGAATACTATACTCACCACTACACTATGTCTTACCGAAAGTATGAGAAAGTAGTAAGTAGTAATAATTGCATTTACCTTCACTTTTGTGAGAGTTTCATCTTTATCGACCTTTAATTTTTTTGAAGGTGTTGCGCTTTGTTTTAAATGTGAACAGTCCCTTTTAAATGTGTCGGATTCAGCGGTGTTTAAAAATAAACATTTATTTACATGCATCGATTTATATGTCAGGATATGCCTATTAGAACATTTTGATAATAGGTTTTTCATACAAGGAAATACAGAGCTATCTATGAAAAATCGATTGAACTACGTAGCGCGACACAATATGCAGGTCACGTGCAGGTGCACCATGTAACCTTGTATGAACGTAGGTACAATATTTTTTAAATATTTTTTTAATATTAAATATTGACAATAATTTATATATTAATGTAAGTATATTAATTTAGGCGTAGGGTTTTTGATTAACATACAAAAATAAATAAATGCATTTATTCTTTCTTACTCAACTGTAAAGGGAGGGTTATGTTTAGTTACAAATTGATATTCTAATAAATGAAATTTGTTTATCCAGTTGATTTATAATACTATAATAATAATATTTTAAGTCTTTAAATTTTTCTTTTTCTTAATTATTAGAAGTTCACAGTTTGCTCGTTTGCCCCCTTTTTTCATAAAAAAAACTTATGCTTTATCCGAGTGCGCCACTACACTAATGAATTTAATGCCTGGTTAGTGGTTTACATGTATTAAGTTGATAAGTAGTCAACTAAATTTTTCAACTAAATTAAAACGGTAAGTCACTTAAAATTAAAGTTAAAATTTTGTTGACTACTCATCAACTTAATACACAATTTAGTTATGGAACCAGCCATAACTAAATTGTGCCCTGTCCGCCAACGTAACAGAAAAATAAACGAAATTCTAATTATCTTCTTTAGTACTTAACTAAATCTTACTTGTTACTAATTTTTGTGTTTACATGCATTTAATAACTTAAAATTAAGTTAAAATGTATTTTATCAACTTAATACGTGTAAACCAGCCATACACGTATTAAGTTGATAAAATACATTTTTCACATAATATACATACTTTGGCTACAAACTAAGGGGTTTTATGAAAAAAAAATCTGGTGGCCTCATTTCATCCATACATCTAATATAAAGTACATACCATAGATTAAGGCACATACCTAACGGCAAATCTTAAAATCAATCAATTTTCTAAGAAAAATAATATTCATGCAAAATGACGTCCATGCAAAGTCACACAGGCTATGAAGCGGCCGCGTGCGGATGCTGTTTTACCAACGTTGCGTCATTACTCGGTGAAACAGTAGCCATGGCGCATGATGGCGGACATCGGTAGTAAAATTATAAATTAATTATTTCTTTACTTAAACAAACAGTTTGTGATACTTACCGATGATAAATGCTTTTTTAACTTTTTTAATATAATTTTTGCAGCCTTTTACCATACAATTAGGCATTTTTATGGCACTGTAAAGCATACGATGACCCACCCGATTCGTTCTGCGGACCACAGACGACTAAGTCACGTTGGTGTCAAACGGAGCGTTTTGACTCCGACGAATCGGCATCATTGCAACGCGCGATTGACCCGGTCCTTACGCTAGTAATATATAAGTCTATGTTTACATGTTGTTCAATTTCTTGTTTATCAAAGGTTCTTTGACAGACAGGACAAGGTACACTATTTGAGTTACTCGCTTTATTTGTATCACTATCAGTTTTTGAATCCATTTTATTACAAAACAAACAATAGATGAAAACAATTAATCAAAAAGTTTGAAAACAAGTTTGAATTTTCATCACAGATTAGTAGAGTGCGCGCACGATAACTTTGCGCGCGGCTGAAATCGGAATTATAGGCAATATATACCACAGATTAGAGTATATATTTAAATACTCTAATCTGTGACTATAGGTCTACCAGAATCCACTGACCTCCATTATCATCCATTAACACGTTCACTGCGTTACGGGTACTTTCGCACCCCGTACGTTGACATCAGTCAGTGCGGTGCTGAAAAAGTAGTGTCTACTCGTTCTTGCGGGGATTGTATTTTTTGAGGTTTTTTGTTGTATGAATGAGATGAATAGATATTTATGTTCCTGGCTTGAAATTGAATCAAGAATCGGTATAATAATCTACGGGGTTTCTTGAGCCCCGTTGCGACCAGCGAGTAAAAATTGTAATTAAGTGCGTCTACGGGGTCTATATCACCCCGTACAGATTATTGCTTACCCCGTACGGGGTGATGAGCTCATTTGCGTAGGCGCGTCCTAAGAAGCAAAGTGTTTATCGACTATTTTTCAAAATGAAGCGTTCGCGGCGTATGTTGGAATTATCTCATGGTAAAAATAATGAAGAAGCCGATGAGCATGATGTATCAACATCTTCACGATTATCCCGACGACCACCATCATCACCATTATTCCGCAAGGTCCTTCAGCGAAACCTAAGTCCAAGATACGATGTGATCACCAGCCCTAGCACTGGTCTGTCGTCAGTGTAATAAAGCATATTGTTTGCAGTGTTATAATATGAAACATTAGAATTCAGTAAAGTTTTTTTCTATACTATCGGTTATTCGCATTAACGAAGTGTTAAGTAATTCTAAGATAATTTATTTTTTATATAAAAATATGTTTGTTTGGAATGTTCCCTAAAGTCATTCTTATAATTATTATGAATAAATAAATACGAGTATCATCTATTTAAAATATCGATAGTTTTAATTTTTTTACTCCCATCACTAACATTTTATCGATAAAAATGTATTCTGTGCGTTAAGGGGTTTTTGGAATCCCGTATTTTTTGTTTTTAATTGCGTTACGGGGATAGAAGCACCCCGCACTTTATTTTTCATTATATATATTTTTGTTTTTATTGTACCTACGTGCGGAGTAAGGAGAGTGTAGTTCAGTTAATACTCTTTGAAATGGTATAAGAAAAACAATGATAATACTATTTTTGACAATTTTAGAGGGGTTTAAATGAAGTCGGGTGTACGGGGCACTTTTGCACCCGTAACGCATAATAATTAATTTCATAAAGGGGCGTGCTCATCCCCGTAACGCACTTAAATTTAGGTTAAGGATTTGGGTCTACGCAGTTAACGTGTTAAGCGCTTATTCTCCTAGTTTTCCAATTAGAGAGCATAATGCGACTCAGTGGCGCACAATACCGAATTATGCTGAAACTACTTTTCTGTCACAACTTCACAAGTCACAACTCACAGTTGGTATCGATTGCTCGCATCAAGCGAAAGCACTACTTTTGATAGTGCTCGATTGTGCGAAGCGGTGTTGTTGTTGAAACGTTCAACGTTAGGCATTATGCCGCATAATGCGCTATAATGCTCTTATTGGAAAACACCCTCCATTTCACTAAATTTAGAAGTCCTAGCTAGTGTGGGAAATGCGTGGAGGCCGCAAAGGAAGATCTTCCGACCGAGCGAGGTGTTATGCTCGGTCAGGCCGGAGCCCACGTGATACATTTCAGCTGTCGTATATATACCGACGCGCTCAGAAAACTTCGATAGCGCGATGCAGGAATGTTAGGCGAATTGTGGGTACCGCCACATCACTCCCCCCCGAAGACCGGAGGTCGAATCTTGAAGTCTTGTCGCTTGAGTCGCCAGTGCCAGAGAGTTCCAGTGAGTCGGAACTGTTGCAATGAAGTCCCAGTGAGTCGGAACTGTGATGCTGCTGCACGGGATCCAGTGAGTCGGATAGCTGCCGTGCGGGGCCGATGCTACGTGCCGACCAGGAGAGATGTGCTCTGCTTGCTGACCGGTCGGTGTAGTAAGAAAGCCCGTTGATGCCGATGCGGAGTCGCCCAGGCCGCGGTACATTGCGGCTAGTGGACGAGGTACCCGATGAGGCGATACTGGCTGGCGCGGTGCGGAGGGGCGGGGAGTGATGACGATGAAGGAGGCGTGTTCTGTCGAGGGTCACCAATGTGGGAAATGCGTGGAGGCCGCAAAGGAAGATCTTCCGACCGAGCGAGGTGTTATGCTGGGTCAGGCCGGAGCCCACGTGATACATTTCAGCTGTCGTATATATACCGACGCGCTCAGAAAACTTCGATAGCGCGATGCAGGAATGTTAGGCGAATGGGTTGTTTTCTTTTTTAAATCTCCACCAGACGGCGCGACGGTAGACACTTCTAGATTTCCTATTGGTTCCCCACTGATCTGAAATTATCTGCAGGTTGGCATCACTGACTACATATCGGTTGTGTTTCTAAAAATTTCAGTGTACTGTCAAGTACACTGAAATTTTTAGAAATTTTTAGTGTTATTTGGGTTTTTGATGTTCATTATTGGTAAAATATTAGCCATTAAAAATCCGTTATCTTGCACAAGTGCAGGTAAGATGTTGTCAAAACCAAAATGTATAATTCCTGTGACATTTGGTGTGAATAAACAAAAAACAAACAGTAAATAGGGCTATTTCCTCCGTGAGTTTTACTAAAACATCGTTATAATAACTTTACTATCCTATTCGTTGGAATATTATTGCGTCTTTTTCAAATTGAAATGTATCAAGTTTTACATTCTTTTGCCCAGTTTTGTAGCAATTAATGATGGTATTACCGATAGTTGTTTACCCATACGGGAGAAGTTGGCGGGCTTTTTAAAAAGAGAAGTCGTATTTTTTCAACTTTTGCGAAATTAATTATTTAAAATAGTTTTTATAAGGAATTTTAACAATAAAACAACTCAAAACGGTACAATAATAGACGTCGAAATGGAGGATCCTGGGGGGACAACCCCTGGGAAACCCGGTAGAAAAAGGCCGCGAGGCCCTGATATTGACGACGACAAGGATGTTCTAGATGAGTCATTTTACATCCCGTATAGCAAACCCGGCTACAGACGCTTATTCCCTGAGAAGTCGCACTCTCAGGAGTATATAGTATATACAGAATCCACCCAAACTGATAGCAATATCGGCAACAAAAATCCACTGACACTAACATCCATCTTCAAAGAAGAAATTAAAGGAATAACCGGTATCAAACGAGTAGCAGCCAATAAAATAGCTATTGCGTTCTCCCAGGCAAGTTATGCCAATAATTACTTGCTTAATGAAACCTTCCATCTCAAGAATAATTTAAAAGCCTTCATCCCGGCTAGGAGCATCGAAAAAATTGGAGTACTACGGTACGTACCCACTAGGATTAGTAATGAAGAACTATTCAAAAAGCTAACTTCAGCATATGAAATTATAGGAGTGAGAAGGTTTACCAAAAAAGTAAATGGTAAAGTAAAACCGTTTCAAACGGTTTCTGTTACATTTCTTTCAAATATATTACCTCAATCTGTGTCATTAGATATTTTTAATTATAAAGTATATGAATATAACCCTCCTTTGTTGCAATGCTACAAGTGCTTTAAATTTAATCACCATGCTAAGATATGTAAATGTGTCCAAAAATGTTCGATTTGTTCTAAGGAACACCATTATTCTCAGTGCCCTGATGATCAGGCGCTGCATTGTGCCAACTGTGGTGGACCACACCTTGCTATATCTAGAAATTGTCCGATTAAGCAAAAGAAAATATTGGAAAAACAAAATAAAATGGCATACGCAAATATAACTAAAAATACTGACCACACTTACAGTTTGGCACATTACAGTACTGATTTCCCGGCTCTACCACACAAAAAACATGAGATAACTAATGAGGAATTAATACAAGGTATAATAAAAAGCGACAATATTTTAAAGTCTTTAGTAGCAACATTAGTAAATTTAAGTAACAGTAATAAAAAAATGACAACATCAGTAATAAAGGAAGTATTATTAAATAACCTTAAACATGGATAGTAATTTTTTGAAAATATGCCAATTTAATGTTGAAAGTCTTAATAGTAAAAAACCTCTACTTATTACTTTCTTGGACCAAAATGACATTGATATATGTTTGTTAAATGAAACACATTTAAAACAAAACCACAATTTCAAAATAACAGGTTATAATTTTATTTATCAACATGGCCTTAATGGCCGAGGTGGAGTTGGCATACTCATTAGGAATAATTTCAAATACACTACTGTAAATCTACCTTTTTATGAGGATTTACAATCTGCAACTATAGTTCTTAAAACTGATATTGGTAATTTGTCTATCTTATGTACTTACAGTCCACCAAGACCAGGCCGGTTCAAATCAAGACAACTTAAACAAATTATTAATAGTTTACCAAAACCGATAATACTATCTGGAGATTTAAATGCTCATCATGTTGCTTTTGGATGTCTTCAAACCAAGCCTCGAGGTACAGATGTTTATGATTTAGTAGATGAATGTGACCTATGTATCCTGAACTCAGGAGCTCCAACAACAGTAGGTAGTTTACGTAATAGCCAATCTTCAATTGACATTACTTGTGTTAGCCCACAAATCGCTCCTCTATGCCATTGGAGCGTTAGTGATGATCCAATGGGCAGCTATCATTATCCCACTTTCACGTTTATTGAACTCCAACCACAAGATTTTGAAGTGGGTCAACCAATAGAAAGATTTCTGTATGACAAGGCAGATTGGAAACTCTTTGCATCTGAAACAGAAAAGGCATTCAGGTCATTTTCTATTGATTACAATGAACCTTTATCTACTTATGATAAATTTTGTGTTACATTAAATACAGTTAAAGAATCATGTATTCCAAAACTAAATATAACTTCCCCAACCATTAGGAAAAAACCAGTTCCTTGGTGGGATAATGAATGCTTAGAAGCAGTTAAAAAAAGCAAAGCTGCACTAAATTTTTATAGAACACATCCATCTGTAGAAAATTTCATTGAATATAAAAAAATAGATGCCATTAAAAAAAAATTATTAAAGGAAAAGAAAAAGAATGGTTGGAGAAGCCTTTGTGAATCATTCAACAGACAAACACCTGTTACTGTCATCTGGAATTATATCCGCAGATTTAAAAGAGCTTCTTCTGTTAGTAGACCAAAAAACAGTGAATGGATTCCATCTTTTCTTGATAAGTATGCACCCGATGATCCACCTGAAAAATATATAGACACAAATTTATTAAATTCATATTTTGCCCAAGAAGGCAATTCTAGTAGCATATTTTTGAGTAATACTTTTACGTGGCAAGAATTTCAATTTGCTTTGAAATCTAGAAAAGACACTACTCCAGGCTTAGACGATATCCCTTACAAAATATTAGGTTACATGCATAAAGATGTCCAAAAAATTTTATTAGATATTTATAATTTATTATGGACAAACAATCTAATACCAAACTCATGGAAAACACAATGTATTATACCAATCCTCAAACCGGAAAAAACGGAAAGTGACTATAACTCATATAGACCTATATCTTTGTCATCTTGTGTTGGTAAAATATTCGAATACATGCTTAAGGTGAGACTAGACTGGTATGTTGAATCAAATAATATCTTACCAAAGGAGCAGTATGGCTTTCGTAAAGGTAAAAGTTGTGTAGAAAGCTTTGTCGCATTATTAAGGGATATTAAAGATTCATTTCAGTCATTTTCTTCCACTGTTTGTGCCTTTCTTGATGTCCAGGGGGCATTCGATAATGTTGATCCAACTATCCTTGCTGAAGTCTTGATAGATATAGGTGTCCCCGGAAAAGTCTGTGAATGGATTTTTAAATTCTTATTTAAAAGAACAATGTATGTCAAATTTAATAACATTTTACATGGACCTAGACATATATATAAAGGCACAATGCAAGGTGCCACTATCTCGCCATTGCTGTATAGCATATACACAAGTCAGCTGTGTAAATATCTTATAAGTTGTAATGTTAAATTTCTACAATATGCAGATGATATTGTTGTGTATAGTAGTCATAAGGATGTAAATATTGCTGTAAATATATTGAATAAGGCATTAGAACAAGTATATAATTATTATACTAGAAAATTAAAGTTATGGATTAGTTTGGAAAAAAGTACAGCCATGATTTTCTCTAAATCAGATCCAAGAAGTTTATTTAATGTTAAAATTCACAACAACAGTCTCAATTGGGTTTTGGAACAAAAGTTTTTGGGGATATATCTCGACAATAAGTTAAAATTTGAAAATCATATCCAACAAATAATCAAAAAAGCCTGTGGAGGTCTTAATATAATTAGATCTTTGGCAGGAGTACACTGGGGATCTGACCCTAAAACTTTATCTATGCTATACAAGAGTTTAGTTCGTAGTCACTTTGATTACAGCACCTTAGCATATTATAACTGTAGTTATAATTTATTAAGAAAATTGGATGTTATTCAAAATAAAGCTCTTAGAGTCATAACAGGTGCAATGTGCTCTACTCCTATACATATTATGGAGGCCGAGGCATGTATACCTCCACTAACTATCATAAGGTTAAAAATAGCAGAACGATTTTGCCTAAAAGTATTTGCCTCTAAAAATGATCATCTTTTAAATAGAATTCTTCCTATAGTTCCATCAAATAGTATGAATGTGGGTCCATATACTAATGTTTCTAACATTATTTCTAGAAAATTGCCAGAACTTTTAAGGATTATGATAAACATTTACTTAAATTTTGGAAATTACATATTTAGAGAAAATCATTGGCCTATGTATAATATTGAATATAATGCCTACATGCATGATGTAACAATATGTGAGCAACAAATAAGTAATCAAAATGATCTTCTCAACACTATAGATAATGAGTACAGAATTTATACTGATGGTTCAAAAACCTTAAATATTGTTACATCAGCCTACTATGATCCTCAGGAAAAAGTTAAAAAATGTTTAAAATTAGCAAATCAATGTAGTATATTTACTGCTGAATGTTATGCTATATATAGAGCATTATTGTATATATCCTCAATTAATCAAACCAATTTTTTGATTTTAACTGATTCACTTAGTGTTCTAACTGCTCTTAAGAATAGGGTTTTAAAGTTTAATACAAATTATTTGATATTCAAAATCAAGCAAACTTTGTACCATATGTATAATAATAGTAAAAATGTTAAATTCATTTGGGTACCTTCTCACTCTGGAATTACTGGCAACGAAGAAGCTGATGCAGCAGCAAGAGGAGATCCACACGAAGACCACAGTCAACTACAGCACATACCGTATACAGATATACATGCTCCTATGAAAGACTGCCTGGGAGAGTTGTTCAAGGCATACTATACCCAAACGTCATCTGAAAAAGGAAAATGGTATTACGACATACAAAAGGTCCCGCCCGCCAAACCGTGGTACCATAAGTTGAAAGGAATGTCTAGATCATTTATAGTTACTATGAACAGGATGAGATTTGGGCACTGCCAAGTTAAATCTCATCTCTACAGATTGAAGATGGTAAATACCTCACTTTGTGACTGCGGCGTTGAAGAGGAGACTCTTGATCATCTGGTCCTTCGATGTGGAAAGCATAATATAGCACGCTTGTTGATGTGTAGTGAAATCAGTGAAATAACAACGGACAAATATGACAGTGACAGTGATAATTTAAGCATAGACAACTTGTCTTTGAAAGATTTACTTCAGAAAAATATTTTATATGGACCGCTTTACAGCTTTCTAAAAAATGTTGGGAAAAAACTTTAATTTCGTAATGCTCTGTTAAAAACAATGAAATGTATTTTAAGGACTGGGCTAAAAGGACTAGAATCCAGGCCCGTAAAATAAAATAATTAAAAAAAAAAATTTACCCATACGCCATCTAGTTACTAAAATGAAAACTGTTTGACAATCAAATTAAAAAAATAAGAAAATGTCTCATTGGGATAAAACATTTTGATCCTTTTTTTTTCTTATAGCGGTTGATTCTGTGTGTTAAACATGCAAATATAAAAATTTATCCAATGATCATGGATATTTTTTGAAAATCTGCTGTCAAAAATTGCCATCAGATTCTGGTAGACCTATAAAAAATCTCAGTGTCCTGTCAAGTGTGACATAAATCAAAATATCTTGAACCTAGTTTCCATTAGCGTAATATTAACATAAAACTGTATGTATTTATATATTTCCATATATTACTATGTTTTTTTGCTTCGTCCTTCTAGTTCAAATTTCACGAAGAACATACAATGATACACCGCAGCAGCAGCGCCCATTGACAGTTTGACACATTCATTTAAAGCTATGTCGGCACAGATTAGTAGTATATATTGTAGACTTGTCGGACTCGACTGTACTGAATACTGATACTAGAGATGGGCACGTACCTGGGTATTTACCCATCTACCCGGTATTTACCCTCACGTACCCGGTAAATACCCGTATCTACCCAAAAGGGCGGGTAGATAAAATTCAATACATAAGTCACAACTTTTGGTAAATGTTAGACTAATTTCCTATTACTTTAGTCTTTTTTATTTACATTATATTATTTTATTACATTTTTATACTTAAATGTCAATTATTTCATAATAAGTGACTCACATTCAACGAAATTGTCTGTGGAAAAGATTGACAGATAGATCAACGTACAGGCCTTTAGATTTAGAAACGTGAAATTTCGTATACACTCGATGTAAAATACACTAAATATGGATTTAAAAAAAACTCCCAAAGGTTTTAAATAATAATTTTAAATTTATATGAAACTTTTTATTCCTCGGACACAGTATTTGCATTAATCTAAATATATATAACTCAAAGGTGACTGACTGACTGACTGACTGACATAGTGATCTATCAACGCACAGGCCAAACCACTGAACGGATCGGGCTGAAATTTGGCATACAGGTACAAGGTAGATGTTATGGCGTAGGCATCCGCTAAGAAAGGATTTTGATCAATTCTACCCCCAAGGGGATAAAATAGGGGATGAAAGTTTGTATGAAACTTTGTCAATTTTAAACCGATCGGGCTGAGACTTGATACCTAATTAATAATAATACTTCTAAACGCGAGCGAAGCCGCGGGCAAAGGCTAGTATCATACAAAGGTAGTAAAAAATAAAGAATAAATTATACCGGTATGTATCAGACTTTTCGAAAATTCATTTCTTGGAAGTGTAAAAATTTTAATTCAACGCATGTGACAGTGGAAAATTAGCTTAATTTGGAATTTTAGATTTATTTATTTTCTGTTAATAATAATTTTGATACGTCAATACTTTCAAGTTATAGATCGCACAGTGTGACATAATTTTCCAACAATATTGAACCACTGACATTGTTTAACCTATAAATATTCCTCATTTTTAGGCCCTGTTTCACCACTTTCTGATAAGAGCCGGATAGGCTATCCACCACTTAACTTGACAGATATGGAGAATCTGTCAAGTTAAGTGGTGGATATGGAGAATCTGTCAAAAAAGTTGTGGATAGCCTATCCGGCACTTTATCAGAAAGTGGTGAAACAGGCCCTAAGGGTTTAAAATATTAAATTTCACACACGTGTTCCTTTTATGATTAAATAAGGATTTTCAATTCAGCAACTTAAGGGCATATTGCCACTCATCTAGGTGATGAGTGGCAATATGCTACATTTTAACTTAAATAATTTATTACACAATAATCAATACGGTTTTACTAAGAGTCGATCCACAACGGATGCTGGTATAGGTCTTTTTTATAGTATATTTGAAGCATGGGAGGAATTGCAGGATGTCCTAGGGGTTTTTTGCAATCTCTCCAAGGCTTTGACTGTGTTGAGCATGCTACATTGATCAGGAAATTGCACCACTATGGCATTAGGGACTCAGCACTCAACCTTTTGACATCTTACCTCAAAAATAGAACTCAAAGGGTTGACATTAATAGTAAAAGGTCCAATGGGACCAAAATAGAATTAGGCATCCCACAGGGATCCATTTTAGGTCCATTTCTTTTTCTCATCTACATAAACGACTTACCTTATCTTGTTAAGGATAATGATAATGAGATAGTACTTTTTGCTGATGACACTTCACTTATTTTTAAAGTGAAGTGACAACAGTCAAATTACGACGAGTTAAATAGTGCTCTCTCAAAAATAGTACATTGGTTTAACGTTAGTAACTTACTTCTAAATTCTAAGAAAACTAAATGTTTAAAATTTACTTTGCCCAACGTTAGGCAAGTTAAAACCAATATACTATTAAATGATGAGAAGATGGATTTGGTGGACACCACTGTATTCTTAGGCATTTCACTAGATAGTAAACTACAGTGGGGTCCTCATATTGCTAATCTTGCTGATAGGCTCAGTTCTGCAGCATATGCAGTCAGAAAAATACGGGAAATTTCTGACGAAGACACAGCAAGGCTAGTTTATTTCAGTTATTTTTATAGTAGAATGTCGTATGGCATCCTTTTATGGGGAAACGCTGCCGACTTTAATACGATTTTTGTGCTGCAGAAGTGAGATATACGTTCAATTTATAAATTTATTTTACCATTTATTTCAAGCATCTTATAAAATGTCAGCTTTTGAATCTCTGAGAGAAAAGTTTAAAGAAGAAGAAGTTGGTATTCTAACTGTTGCTTCTCAATACATTTTAGATAATGTATTATATGTTAGAAAGTATCTTAGTAAATTTACAACCAAAAGTGACAGTCACGGAAGAAACACTAGAAATAAGTACAAGCTAGAAATACCGGTGATCAGACTTAGTAAAGTTAGTAAATCTTTTAAATGTCAATCTTTAAAATAAAATCCCAGAAAACGTTCAAAATATTCCCATTAATAAATTTAAAAAAGTAGTCAAACAGCGTTTGTGTGCCAAAGCCTATTATAAGGTCAATGATTTCATAAACGATGGCACATCTTGGGAGTAGGATGGCTGTTTTCAAGGCTATTTCTACATTATTATATGACTTACAATTATGTATGTTCATGTTTCCTACTTATTAGTAAAAAGCGGGACCCGTGCGAGTTTCTTACACCGGTTCTTCTCGCCGGGTTAGTTCCTGAACCGGTGGTAGGCATCATGTAGACTTTCAGAGAATATTTGCAATAATTTATTCTGAATAAAAATTTTTTGAGTTGAGTTTGAGTTGA
The DNA here is from genome assembly GCA_905187585.1 of Cyaniris semiargus. NCBI lineage: Eukaryota > Metazoa > Arthropoda > Insecta > Lepidoptera > Lycaenidae > Cyaniris > Cyaniris semiargus. Next base: position 12,964,974 of record LR994546.1, on the reverse strand, counting down.
GATGAAGATGGTATATTTTTTGCCTGGAACGATGGCGAAAAGTTGCAGGAGGTATGATTCCAAACAATTCCTAGCAGCACTCCCGTGATACAACCGATAGAGGATGCAGAGCGTAATTCACATCTCGGCGTATTTCCAATAGGTCTAGCTTGTTTAAAACCAACCAACAATTCGAGCGGCCCTTCGTTGGATACGATCCAAAGGGAGTACCCAAAGATGAAAACAGTATTCCATGTGAGACCTTGAAGAGTTGTAGGCATTGGATCGGACTGAAATACTGTTTCGCTCTGTTAAGAATATCAAGGATTTTCGAAGCTAACTTGGCCTTATCCTTTAGACTTCACTCGAAATGTTTGCGCCAATTTTTATGCTGGGGAAGATTGTTAAAGTGGTGCCCTCAAACGAGAATATACGACCATTGGTGACATTTTTGTGGTGAACGCGCTGACTTGTGTTTTGGTGCGGTTAAATTGGACTGAGTTACGTCTACCCCATTCAGAGAGTTTTCGGCTCTCAGTGACATTTAGCCGAGAAATATGTGGAAAGCCAGTATATAGGGTCACATTATCTGTACTATCATCCGCATAGCAACGAATGCCGTTGATCTGTAACATGTCATTGATATGCAGTATGAATAGGGTAGGCGATAGCACACAGCCCTGAGGGATACCAGCGTCAATAGATCCATCAACTACGACTGCTAAGAAACTTGTGACCCACTTGCATAATTTCTTGCGGACTCCGTATGATGGAATCTTAGATAAAAATGCTTTGTGCCAAACCCGATCAAAGGCCTCCGCGATATCCAAACTAACAGCTAATACCCATAGTTTCAATCACCTGAGCCAACGATGAGTTAGGCACGCCAAGAGAGCCGAGCCGAGCCTTAGTAATCCCTGAGTGTCCAAGTGTCGAAGGAGCTGGCTATTGATAATGGATTCCATCATCTTCGAGAAGAGGGAGGTTTTAGCGATCAGTCTGCAGATCGGATTGGAACGGTCACATTTTTAAGTATCGGGTTAACAAAAAGCTGAAAGCTGTCTTTCAAGAAGCCAAAACTATGTGAGAAGGATAGGAGAGCCAAAAAAGACGCGTTAAGACCGGAGCCAACTCTGGAGCCCTCACTGGAGCTACTCCTAACTCAGTGCACTGAGCGCTTATGAAGCCGAATATCCGACATGACGCTCGTACATCGCGGTATGGTTGGCGGTTTCTGTCCCTCATCATCAAGGGTCGAGTTGGACGCAAAGAGTATGTGATAAGATCGGCATTCTATTATGCGTGTTGAAGGAAATACAGTGCAAGCGCTATTTCACTCCGGTTTTTTCGGAGTCGACCCATTTGTACCGAAGCATCGCTCTCCCACGGTTAAAAGGGTAAAATTTTACTTTTCATTAACGCACAGGCTAAGAACTTTTTCTATTTGATCATTAGTTGCGTTTACACAAAAACAGTTCTCATTTGCATAATAACCTCAAAGGGGTATTATACCCCCTTCAGGTTGGAATTGTATAGGCTCAAGGTTAGTTAGTGGAACCTTATAATTTCTGAGACACAATTACACAACAATATTTCGTATTAAGTGCCTACCAACAAATATTGAATTACGAGTACGTACGTTTATTAGAATTTTTCAAAGTTCAGCCTAAAGGAGGGATTAATGTTTTCAATAAAAGCACAGAAAAAAAACTTGAAATTTTGCACGCGTGTTTCCCTTAACGATGAAGGCGTCCACTAAGACGATTTATTTTAATTCAACCCCCAAAAGTGTTAAATGCTAACTTTATCACTATAAAAAGTTAGTATATTTTAAATAATATTAATATCACACATACAAAGCCAAAATTTAGGAAAAAAGTACAAAAACACAGCGTCACTTTTTGACATGCGCGCCGAAATTCATGAAAAACATGGTTTTGTATTGCAAACATACATTAGTTTTAGACTTTAAGGGGCTTATTCAAACAGTTACGGGCTAGTGACCAAATTTGCATTATTTAATGGAGGTTTTACTAACGATTTACCAACAAAATATATGTAAAAACGTACGCTGAATTATAAATACCCACCATTTTTGGGTATTTACCCAATCTACCCGGTAAATACCCAATGTACCCGGTAAATACCCAGGTGGGTAGATTGGGTATTTACCCATCGCCCATCTCTAACTGATACCAACAATCCAATCCTTCATTTTTCGGAGTTTGCTAATAATTTTGATTACCTACATTAAAACATAATGAATAAACAGTGACTAATTTACACTAAAATCAATTTGTTTTATACAATTTCCTTTTGCACAATGGGAAGCAAAAATCGTTTAAATAAAGGAAAACAAAATGAGGTCAATACATCAAATAATTTTGAAAAAAATACAGAAATAACAGAGAAACGTACAAGTGAAGATAGAGAAATGGTAAACATAAATTATTATGATAACAATTTTAAATAATATATTCTATAATATTACAAGTTTTATTTTATTAGTCGAAACTGGAATGAAATAAAGTTTTGATAAAGTTTTGAGATTCTTATTTTTGTGTTAGTCATTTACATTATTATTTACTTTCAAATTTAAAGGGTGATGGAGCACCAGCAGAGTGTGAACTTAAAGAACTCAGTGAAGTGACAAATTTAAGATTAGAAGGCAAACCTATTCAAAGCTACTATTTGAATATAAAAATTGATGTAGTCCTTATAGCACTACTCTTATTAGCCCTTTGTACCAGACTTTACAATTTAAGTGAGCCTCATTATATTGTGTAAGTAAACATTAATCTATTTTATCTTACAAAATTTAACAAATTACAGCTGATCAACCTTTCATAAGTCTGCATTACCACTAGGTGCTTTGGAGTGTTTTTTTACTTGTTTGTTCCTGCTCAAATGCCAACTAGGCTCATAATAAAAATATACTAAAACTATTTTTTTATCGTCTCAAATAATATGTAGTTTTAGTTTTAATTAAAATTAACTAGATATTTTCTCAAAACTATTTTAGATACAAATTATTCTACTTATGGCATAAGATCCCACCGCTAAATCCTGCATGTATCGTTTTTCCGATGAAATATATTTTTAAGTAATCTTTAGAATGTATGGAATGGATTAAGGTTGGGTTGCCTTGTTAAATCTAGCCGCAAGTACCTCTAATCAAGTTTAATGTACTTAAGAAATTGGCATAATTTGCATGTACAGTCAAACCTGGATAAGCTAGAGTTCAAGGGAGCACAATCTCATTCTCGCTTATAGAGGTTTCTTACTAACCCGAGTTTCTCGCTAATGCAGGTACATGAGTAGCGTTTCTCTCTTTTAGAGGTATGCAGCAATGACAAGTTATAAATTCATGCACTATGTAATTTTATTTTATTTAGAACCTATTTACACTTAGTAAAATCCGTCAATTTCGTTTGGTTTTCTGTTTGAATCTGTATTTTGAATGTTTTTCTCTAACTCATAAATTTTGTCAAATATTGCTTGATCAACAACCGCCGCATATTCAAAGTACCGATGGATGGATACTTCCATGTCCATCAGAGCACTCAGGCTTTATAGAGTCTTTTGATCTTATAATTTAATAATAGGCAGATCCTCATGAATTAAACTCCCTCTGAATTTCGTTCCATGATTTTCCGGATTTAAACGCATTCACTATTTTAAGTTTATCACTTAATGACAGTACTTTAATTTTCCGTTTTAACATTATATAGAACAGAACTTTCCTTCTCTGCAATTGTATAGTGAATACTATAAACTGAGCAAGTCCATTCGAAGATAATTCGATAAAATAAGAACGTTATTTAGTTCCACAAAATAGAATGGACCTACAATATTGATGAGAAAACAATACAATACAAAAACTATGCAAAAACAATGGTATGAAGTTTCACGAAATTTAAGAATGAGTCATAAAATAACAGATGTTCAATTTGTAATTTGTTTTGTCATTTGTTACTGTATGTGTAAATAAATAAAGCTCGACTGTCGCTTACAGAGGTAGATAAGTAGCAGTCTCACTCACGGAGGTCCATAAGGGAAAAACGACTCTCTCTTATAGAGGTTTCTGTTTCTCGCTAATACAGGTTTCGGGAGCTTAAAATAACGGGCCCTGGCTATTACTCTCACTTATCCAGTTCTCTCTTACCCAGGTTTGACTGTATATTTTTTTGTAAATTTTACATCATTGGAAAGAAAATGATGTGACAAAATAAGATAGAAATGGTTGCCAGCTCTTAATCTGCCGCAACCTAGGGTTGCATAGGGTTCTATGGAAAAATTGAAGCATCGATTTTTTTAATAATTTTGATATAAAACTGAAGTTTTATGTATATTGAACACGAATATCCATGGTTGCCAGTCGCACAATTGCCGCAAACAGGGGTTGCCATGACTTTTGTGAACGACATCGCTTCAGGTAGGTAAGTGGAAGTGCAAGATAAAAGAAGCACGCATTGTTACATGCGATAAATAAGGACAAAGTATAGCCTGTAGCTGCGACATTTATAGCCTAGTCTTACACACAGCTAGTTTAATAATATTTACTGACTTTAAGTAACCAGTAGATACATTACGTAATTAAAATCATATATCGTATTACAAGAACTTTACTGAATAGTGTATATAGGTATGCAGATATTTGTGTTCCGAAAAAGTACATTAATTAAAGGGTAGAGAAAAAGTACGATAAGCATGTAAAAATGAATAATCGGCCAAGTGCGAGTCGGACTCGCTCACGAAGGGTTCCGTACCGTTATAGAGCAAAAATTGGCCAGTAAATTGTGTTTTATGTATGGGAGCCCCCCCTTAATTTTTTATTTTATTTTAATATTTTTATTATTTAAGGCCCTTCCTCTACGGAGATTCCGTAATTTACGGTATTTAGAGGCTTATAAACTCATAATTTTAAAGGTACAAAGTTATAATAAAAATACAGCAATAATTTTCAGTATATCAACTATCCTTTCCCCGTTTTAAATTTTCTATTTTTGTTTATTACACTCATGATATTAGCTTCGAAAGTAATACCAATTTATTAAAATTGAAGCATACTTTTAGCATCTCCCTAGTATTTACAAATTACGTTTATTTGAAACACACGACAATAGATAGACAATTTCATTAACTACATATTCCCCGTTTTAAATTTTTTTTAGATCAATTTTGAATCAAGATAAGTAAAAAAAAAATAGGATTTTTGTGCGATCTCGGCGACGCGTCAAATGTATGGTCAAGGTCGTTTGCTCGGGGGATGGCCTTAAGGCGAAGACAGCTGCCAATTCGACATCTTTGTGCAGTTTTCTAGACGTATGTATTTCATTGATTGGCACAAAAAAAATATATTGTTTATTATATTTGGAAAAGCTTTATTTTAAAATTTAAATAATAAAATAATGTACTACTGGATGAAAAAAAATACCAAAGTCACATCTTCCAGGAATTTTAAACAGTTCTAACTAAAATAATATACAAGCCATGCTTTAAAAATTTGTTTATTTGATACCTTTTACAAAAATCCAAAGCTTGTAAGATTTAATTTTCGGTTCTGACATCTAGATTTCCCATATTATTCCTCTAACAAACGAAAAATGTATCCACGCTACCGAGTGAACATTTCACATCTCTTTCTCTCGCATGAAAATCGACAGTGATGCGAAAGTGATGCGAGAAATGCGAATCCTCAAGGTCATTCGCAGTTATCAGCGTCTTAATAAATTATACATATAATCAAGGACTTTGTAAAAATTTCAAGGGCCTACCTGTTACCATTATTGATATTGAGCAAAAAAATCACGTTTGTTGTATGGGAACCCCCCTTAAATATTAATTATATTTTGTTTTTAGTATTTGTTGTTATAGTGGCAACAAAAATCTATGTAAAGAATCTATGAAAAGAACAAGGGGCATTTTTGTATGGAACCCGTACCCAAGCTGTAGCACATTCAAACATATATCAAATGAAAGGGCTTGAAAATCTGTACATTTTATTGTATGACATAGAATCTGATCTGATCATAAAATCTCTAAACCATGGGAGAAAAAAGTTAGTGAGGGTAGTAGGTAAGAAAAAATCACAAAAAAACATCCCTGTATTATCAATTTATAGTATTGCTGGTAAGGAATCATTTCTGGAAAGTAATCGTATATAGCAAACTTGAGGAAAGTGTTGTATTTTAGTATATTGTTTCATATTTTAAAGAAATGTATGAGAAAACAATAAAACCTCAAAATCTAACCTTTCCTGGATTTTATCGTATATAATCACTTTGGAGAAAAGTTTTATAATTAGCAATACTAGTGAATGACGCAATAATACAGGATGTTTTATTTTTACCGAAAAAGAAAAAAAAACCTGTATTATTGCATTCATTTGTAGTGTTGCTACTTGCTAGTAAGGAATAATTTCTGAAAAGTAATCATATTATGGCAAACTCAAGGAAAGTGTTGTATTTCAATATATTGCTTCATATCTCAAAGAAATGTATGAGAAAACAATAAAATGCTGGATGTCGAACCTTTGCCTGATTATTTCGTTTAATATCACCTTGGAGAAATTGTTTACAGTTAGCAATACTAGCGCATGGTGCAATAATATAGTATGTTTCTTAGGAAACACACACTCCACACTCAACGGAATTCGTAATCGTAATCACCTCGAGCTTATACCATTATAAGCTCGAGGTGATTACGATTACGATTACGCAGTTCGCACTATTGCTTTTCCAAATGTGGCCATCCACATTTGGAAAAGCAATAGCGCGAACTGCGAAGTACAAACTATCATAGTAAAAACGCCATCTTTTGTCACATATTAGAACTACAACACGAATTAATTTTCATCGATATTTCTATGAAAATAATATATTTTCCCGCATCAAAATGTAGCCTATGGGCTATATGTAATTCTTATGTATAAGCTATATTATTGTAAGGTTTCGTTAAAATCCATTCAGTAGTTTTTGCGTGAAAGAGTAACAAACATCCATACATACAAACTTTCGCGTTTATAATATTAGTAGGACTAGGCTATAAGTGTCGCAGCTGCAGGCTATGCTTTGTCCTTTATCGCACGTAACAATGCGTGCTTCTTTTATCATGCACTTCCACTTACCTGCAGCGATGTCGTTCACAAAATTCAAGGCAACCCCTGTTTGCGGCAATCGTGCGACTGGCAACCATGGATATTCATGTTCAATATACATAAAACTTCAGTTTTATATCAAAATTATTAAAAAAATCGACGTTCAATTTTTCCATAGAAATATAACTGTTTACGGGCTGGCAATCCTAGGTTGCGGCAGCTAGACTAGGAGCTTGCAACCATTTCTACCTTATTTTGTGACATCATTTTCTTTCAAATGATGTAAAATTTACTGAAAATAAAATATGTAACATGCAAATTATGCCAATTTCTTAAGTACATTAAACTTAATTAGAGGTACTTGCGGCTAGTTTTAACATGGCAGCCCAACCTTAATCTACTCCATACGTTCTAAAGATTACTTAAAAATATATTTCATAAATAATTTTGCTTCTTTTTAGGTTCGATGAATTACACTATGGGAGGTATGTTTCGCTATACACCAAGGGTGTTTTCTTTTTTGACGCCCATCCACCATTGGGCAAGCAGTTGCTTTACTTAGCAGGCCGAGCTGCTGGATATGATGGAAACTTCACCTTTGATAGAATTGGGTCACCCTACAATGAAGGAGTGCCTGTAAAAGCATTAAGACTTTTACCTGCTATCAGCGGAAGTTTAATTGTCCCGCTAACTTATCAGTTAATGTTAGAATTTAATACATTTCAATGGACTGCAATATTAGCAGCTCTGCTGGTTTTATTTGGTGAGTAAATGTTAAATGTAAAATATAGATTTATATTTAACAAATAGAAGGTTTTCTCCTATAGGTTATAGAAGTTTATCTTCCAAAACCTTTCGGAGAAAAACTAAAAAATTGTCTTAATATGATTATTGCTAGATCAAAAAACTTATAAATTTGTGTACAAATATTTTTTCAAATTGTAGGTACAAATAATTTTTCAAATTTATTAAAAACCTTATAGTAGGGGAGGTGATGCTATTTTTTGCAAAGTCATTTCATACCGACCAAATTTTTATCCAGTAGTAGCTTAATATTTAATGTGGAGAATCCGTCAGCTAGCGATATAACCAATAACCATACTTCGCGCTCAATGTATCTGAGGGCGTCGCGTAGGCGACATTTCCACCTACAAACATTCAGCTGACGGCGATTTTCGTTTGAATTAACTATAAAATTGTCTCATATATAGTCGCGTATAGGAATTTTATTCGGTAAGTAATTAATTCGATGGTCAATATTTGCGAGGAAGAATTACATACATTTTACTTTTAAAGCGCCATCTGATGATACATACTAAAACTAAAATAACACCTATCGAACCTTAATGTCTATAATCTAGATATATGAACCTTTATTGGGTGCGAATTGGGATCTTTATAATGTTAATACAATATGTATTCCCAACAACAACTTTGAGATACTCTCAATTTTTATTCCACCAACACTGAAGTAGCTGACGATCAAAACTTTTATGTATCAATAGAATACTATTATTGTTACGATTTTCGCTCGGTATACAATGACTTTTCAAAATGAGCACCACCTCCTATTAAAGAACATATTGTAAGAAAGCTCAAAATACTAAGAAATGCAGATTCTTGTTTCTTGTTTTGTGAAAAGCATATAATAATATGATTTCATTCATTGATAGAAATATCTTTCTTTTAGAAAACTCTTTTTTAACACAATCAAGATTTATGTTGTTAGAGAGCATTCAAATACTGTTTGGTATGTGGGGCATTTACTGTGTAATCAAGAGCACACGAAGCAGAAGTATTTCGACTGTTTTTTGGCTAGCTTTTGGCGCAGTGTCGCTTGGGTGTTGTTTCTCGTAAGTTCCAATATTTATTTAAAAATTAAAAATAGAAGTGTGAAGTGTTTTACTTGAATACACTTACAACACTTTATTACAGTTTTAACTCTATGTCTAAAAATTGTTAATATAAACTATTTTTGTCTTTTTTAGAGTGAAATATTCTGGACTGTATACATATTATCTAGCCATATTTTTAGTCGGTAGGCAAATGTGGAAGAAATTGAGCCAGAAAGACTCCTGTTTGTGGCTAACAATATCAATGGTATGGAGGTTTTTAACCTTCATCATAATACCTCTGAGTGTATATGTCGCTGTATTCTACATTCATTTAGCTATGCTCCCGAAAGCTGGCCCACACGATAGCGTGATGACGAGTGCCTTTCAGGCCACACTACAAGGTGGCCTAGCTAGCATCACTCGAGGCCAACCTTTACACGTCGCCCACGGTTCACAAATAACCCTAAGGTACTCAATATTACTTTTTAATAGTATATTTTTTGTGTACACGACCGATCCGTCACAAAACATCCTTAAAATTATAAGGTAACAATCGTAAAGTGAAAAGTACGCCATTGCATCAATATGACGAATAAAATAGTTAATATAATTTAAAAAAAAACAGCTATAGGTACATAAAGTGAATTTATGTATTTTGACCGTAGGCATTCGCACGGGCGTACTTGCTGGCTGCACTCGCACGCGCACGTGTACCCGGTGCGGTACGCGGACGGGCGCGGCTCGTCGCACCAGCAGCAGGTGACCTGCTACAGTTTCAAGGACGTCAACAACTGGTGGATCGTGAAGCGGCCGGAGCGCGCCGCCCTCGCCGTGAGCGCGCCGCCCGACGTCATCCGGCACGGCGACACGGTCCAGCTGCTGCACGGCATCACCAGCCGCGCTCTTAACTCGCACGACGTCGCCGCACCCGTCTCCCCTCAGTCGCAGGTATATAAAACTCGACTTGAGTACGACAGGCTTTTGACATCAAGTTAGTAATAAAATAAAATCGGCCAAGTGCGAGTTGGACTCGCGCACGAAGGGTTCCGTACCACAATAGAGCAAGAATAGGCTTAAAAATGGTGTTTTTGTATGGGAGCCCCCCTTAATTATTTCATTTATTAAAATTTTTAAAGAACAAATAAAACTGAGTATTTCTTGAATATTTCAAGTGCCTATGTATTGCCGGTATTGATATCGAAAAAAAAATAGCAAAAAAATCAAGTTTGTTGTATGGGAGCCCCCCTTAAATATTTAATTTATTTTGTTTTTAGTATTTGTTGTTATAGCTGCAACAGATATACACAATCTGTGAAAATTTCAGAAGTCTAGCTATACTGCTATAGCGGTTCTTGAGTTACAGCCTGGAGACATACAGACAGACAGAAAGACAGACAGACGGATAGACATCGAAGTCTTATTAATAGGGTCCCGTTTTTACCCTTTGGGTACGGAACCCTAATAAAATGACCATTTTAAGACTGAAATTCAGAAGTGTATAAGCTAAGATTAGTATTTACTTATTTATTGGGAGTATAAGAGCGGTTTATTAATTTTATGAGCGGATTACGGGCCTCAATTTAGAATCAAATCTGCTAAAACTATCATGTTACGACCACTACAAGCATCGAGTATAGTACTGTTTGTACGTTTCAGGAAGTCTCTTGCTACATCGACTACAACGTGTCGATGTCGGCGCAGAACTTATGGCGGGTGGAGATCGTGAACCGCGAGGAGGAGCGCGCGACGTGGGACGGCATCCGCTCGCAGGTGCGGCTCGTGCACGTGGGCTCCGGCGCCGCGCTGCGCTACACCGGCCGCCAGCTGCCCGCCTGGGGCTTCCACCAGCACGAGGTGGTCGCCGACCGCGCGCTCGATCACCGCGACGTGCTCTGGAACGTCGAGGAACATCGGTATACTAAAGGTTCGTTGTGTATACACGGGAGTGGAGGAGAGTGTTTTTGAGAACTAATTGAAACACTTTATCTGTCAGCGGTTTTATATACAACTAAGTATATAATTATTCTATTGGTCTTGAAAAGGCACCTTTTTATGAGTGGAGAATGTGTTTTTGAGAACTAATTGTTACCTGTTATGCATCATTTGCCTGAGCTCGCACAGCAACAAAGCACATCGATTTTATATGTATATTGTTCTGATGGATTCGAACACATATTTTACGCAATACATCTCCTGTGGAAACGCAGCCTAATAATGGACTCGATCATCAGGCGAGAAGCTGTAAAGTTCAGTTTATCACAGAAAACATTTTTTAAAGGCGCAAGTCACAAAAGACGATAATTAGTAAATAATAGAAATTAAAAGCTACGAGTTGCCATCACGTTATTCAAAAATCAAAATACTTGAATTTTACGTAAAAAAAATATGGCTAAATGTATTACTTTGTTCGCAGCCGAGGACCGACGGGAAAGAGAGAGGGAGCTGGTGAGCGCCGAGATGATACCCACGAGCGTGCCGCAGCTGTCGTTCTGGCAAAAGTTCGTGGAACTGCAGTACAAGATGGCGGCGCACGCGGCGGACGCGCCGCTCGGACATATGTTCGCCAGCGAGCCGCTCGACTGGCCGCTGCTCGTGCGATCCATCGCCTACTGGCTCTCGCCGGATTCCAATGTAAGTTTAAGTTATTATAATTGAAAAAAAAAAATTGTGCCAGCTGTCGAGCCGACGATGATTAATTATAGATTCACACTCTCAAATCGTGTTAGGAAAAAACTAGATCAAATGAGTCCCCATCTCCGTCTCGTTTGGATGCTATAATGCCATGAACATACACAGACAGACAAGACAATATAATGTCAAAATTATTACACGCCTCTGTTTTCGTCAGAGATCAAAAAGGAACTCGAGCGGCATTCTTAATAGGCATGACGAATATTTTTTTTCTTGTTGGTAAGTAAATGACCATTCAAAAATAGAAATATCGGTGAATAAATGACTCATAGCTTAAAAACTCTCCAAGATATCACAATTCAAAACTCACATAAAATAGACCTTCTCAAAACGCTCTATACAAAATGTCAGCTAACTATGACGTCACGCCTAGCTAGTTTGTACGCAATGCGGGAAGATTTTGTTCGATAGCTACCTATAATAAATATTGCGTTTATGAAAGTGGTCTCATAAGAAAAATTGTTATAAATAGCATTACTTATCGAATGGTATACTTACAAAAATTAAGAAATTTTATTTAAAAAAAATCGACTTGACTATCCAACTTTGAAGGCTTATAACAAAAAAAAAAAAAAAATACATAAGTTATGAAGCTGAAAATTTGGGAATACTTATTTTTTATCGCTCTCTTTATTTTATTTAAAAAATCAGATAATCTTTGACCTTGTCGTCATCCCTATTATTTATTTATTAGAAGCTTATTGCTTCCAAAATGCTAACATCCTCACTAATAAAAATATTGAAACAGTGCTTAAGTTACACAAGTTTTTTCCTTGTCTGTTACATTGCAAAGGGGTTATCTATAAAATGCAAAGGTGGTATGTCACACCTAAGGGTGGTCCTAAGTTTTGTGACGTCACATTTTAGAGGGGCCATCCGTAAAGTATTTTCTCCTTGTCCCAGGTGGTCACATTTGTGACAAGCCCCCGCCCCTCCCTAGTGTGACGTCACAAATTTGTAATTTTACATTTAAGAATTAAAACAACCTCAAAATAAAGACAAAATGTTGTATAATATGATATCCATTGTGTAACGGTTTTATTAATTAGTCACTTAACTAGTAAGTAAAGTTAAAAAGTTTTTCTTTTGACATTTCAGGCCCAAGTACATCTTATAGGAAACCTTGTAACTTGGTACTCTGGGACGGTGTCGGTGGTGCTCTACGCCGCGTTGCTCTCTTTTTATGCAATACGATCAAGACGTGCTTGTGAAGACTTGCCCAGCTACGCGGCTCAGAAATTTGAAGACGCAGGTTTTGTATTGTTTCTCGGTTACTGGATACACTACTTACCATATTTTTTCATGGACCGTACTCTATTCCTTCATCACTATTTACCCGCCTACATGTTCAAACTACTCTTGTTAGCTTTTGTTATCGATCATATTTTTTTGGTCCTAAATATTCGTCACAGCACGAGAAGCCTCAATAATGTTTTCCTCGTCGGTGTGTCTGTGTGGATGGCTTATATTCTCATTACGTTCAAGAAATTCTCGATATTAAATTTCGGGAATAGCGATATAACTGAAACTGACCTTTTGAGTCTGAGGTGGAAAGATACTTGGGACTTTATACTACACAAAAAAGGTTAATTTAATATTATCATAACCTGAAAATTTTTATAATAAGATAATTAAATCAAGATGCAGCCATAATAGGTAATATTATAAAATACTGCATATTAAGGGCCTGTTTCACCACTTCCTGATAGGTGCTGGATAGGCTATCCACCACGGGAGCATACCCATACTACGTGACCTACTTTTTAAGATTTTTTGACCCCCCTCCATCCCCTTCCCCCCCCCCCCCCCCCCTCCCCTTCAATTGTTCATGTGGTATTGACAAGAATAATTTTTAATCATTTTGTAAGTAGAAAGAGTAGATAGCAAATGAAAATAATTTGACTCATATTTGTGTTTATTAACCGCTCGCTTCACCTTGGATACTGTAGTATCCAAGATCATTTTTAAGTCGCTACACCGGGCGCGAGGCGCTGTGGCCCGTTAATGCACCGCGTCTACGGGCAGTCGCCGTGCCCGCGTTGCGAATGCAACGAAATCAACAAATTTTGACCTAAATCTTGAGCAGACACGATTGATCTTATATTTATTTTGCTCACAATTTATAAGGCTACATATGAATTAACTTTTTCAGCCTTAATTATTGCCGATATAATTTTTATTAGGGTACAAAGTTAACAATTCATAGAAATTTCCACCATTCTTGATTTAAATTGATTTAATACGAATGTGGTAGCATTGAACTACACGTTTTTAGTCTTTTATATATCTCATGTGTATATTTATAAATAATGTATTATTATAAATAATGTAAAAAAACAAGTCGTATTTTATATATTTATTAAATTATGGAGTTTTGATTTCGACCTATGTTTCGCTCACCCGCAGTAGCAGACCAAATTTGAAAGTAACGTTTTGATCGCTTCTTGAATTATTGGTACTGTTTATAGATAAAAAATATAGGAAATCTCTGAAACTTGATACATTTCTTGATATTTCTGTGTAAAAATATCGTTGATAGAATAATATAATAACAGAAAAAAGACATCTGAAAGTAACAGTGCTTGCTCGAAAGAATGCTTCCGCCATTGCTCTTCTTTACGACATCTGTACGGTTGACTTTTATATGATGGCAACTTTAGTAAGTAAGTTATTGGAAACTAAAGTATATCTTCTAGCCAAAGAAATGCTAAAATATACCCTACGAACATTATAAAAAGGAGTAAAATCATTAAAATGTGTCCTCTCGTAACTGGGTACTGTAGTGTCCATAGATAATTTGGTGCATGAAAACATAAAGCCAAGGGCACACCTAGTCCCCACGAGCGGCATATTATATCGTATGATTATATTTAACAGTATTATGTCTACTTAATATATTTTAGTATAGTTTATTCATGTTCTTTGTAATCTTTTAAACGTTTTTTTAAATAATTTCCAAATAAGAGGTAAAGTAAAAAAATATTATTTGTTAAGAATCACTTTTATTTAGAAATACTTATTATTACTTAAACTAGATATTAGTATTACCACACACAGGCGCATATATTATTTATACATTCTCATATACATAGATTCTACTGACTGACTGACTGACTTTGATAATAATAAAAAGTAACAAATACAACGCAACTTAAGTGTGATATTGTTTGAAGCAAAACTCAATACAGAGAGCCACTTTGCAGACATCGCAGCGCCATGTAGTCCTTGATACAATTTTTTTTTCAGCGCACCACTTGCATCGAGCTCTAGAAGAAGCACCTCGCTCAGGATAATGACCACCAGTTAATTGTGGCCGGCAGGCGCTAAGATTATTTTCGTTACTTGGTACCACCTCAATCCGTTGTGCTATTTGGTGGGGCATCGGTCCTCTGTATTGGGATAAAATAGCTATTACAAGCTCTTCGCGGAATTGGCGTGGTTTAAGGGGAGAAGGTCCGTAATTGAAAATTATATTGGCATTCATGATTGAAACGTTGAACAGCCTCCGGAATAGCTTTTTATACCAAACTGAATTTCTGGTTCTTTCCATGGGAAAAGCAGACAAAAGCTGGTCTTTTTTATCTACTCCTCCCATGGCATTGTTATAATCCAAGATTACTTTAGGACGATATTTATACTGACCATGTTTTTCTTTGCCCCCTACTTCGACATTGTGATATGTTGATATCATAGAAACAAGGTTAGAGTCTCGCCAGACAAGAACGGTTAAGTCATGAGTTTGACTGAAAGCAATTTCTCCGACACGCATTTCAGTTTTAGTGATTTTTTTAAGAGAGTCTGGTACAAATTCGCGGTTAAGACGTAATGTGCCCATTGTGTCTGTTTTATGTAGCACTTTGAGAGACCGGGATAATAGCGGCGAATTGTAGAAATTATCCATGATCAAAGTGTAACCTTTATTAAAAAGGGGTCGCGTTAGATCATAAACTATACCCGCAGTCGCCCCATCAGGAAAGTTTTCATCAGTTCCGTACGTATGGTCCGTGGCGCTACTGTTACTTGTGGATTTGCCAGTATAAATTATAAAATTCCACAAATATCCGCTTTTGGATTCGCATATTTCATACGATTTAATGCCCACTTGAGCGGCTTTATTTGCAATTTTTTGCGAAAAGTTTAAACGACCTTTCCACAATAGTAAAGACTCGTCTACAGAAATTAGTTGATCGGGGCAATACAAACTGCGGAACTTGTCACTTAGATGGTCTATGACGGGCTGAATTTTTTGCAGCTTTATTTTATGTGTTGAAGCTCTTGGGTCCATATTACGATTGTCAGAAAAGTGTAAAAACCGCTTTAACATGATAAACCGCTTGTACGGCATTATTTTTCGAAAAAGCGGCATGTTGGTGTAAGGTAAATTAGAGTACCAATATTCCCTTTCCACTGGCTTGGGATTAAGTCCTTGAATTATTAAAATTGACAAGAAAGTCCACATTTCTGGAAGTGTTACATCTTTCCAGAATTTGTCGCTATTTGGAAAACTACGTGCATATTTGTTGGTTTCTTCTACTATTTGAGCGATTATTGTCTCGTCCCAAATTTTTTGTAAAGCCTGTAACGGGGTTTCTAGTTCGGAGACTGGAAATGTTGGACCCGATACCGCTGTGAATTGTTCCCGAACCCCATTAAAAACAGAACTTTCTTTTTTCCAGTCAAACACTAAAGCATCCGGTGGTAGTAATTGTTGAATTAATGCGTCATTCTGTGCATCAATCCTCATCAGCTGATTGACATGAGTTGGATCAGCATCTTCAGGGAATTCAGCTGGGAAGACATTATGTCGGGAGTTAACCGCAAAAAAATCACCTGAATCTTCAGTGTCCAGCTCAATGTCACTACCGGGGTTTTCAATCGAAACTTCTCCAAATAAATTAGCTAAGACGTCGTTTTCTGTTGCGTAATCTGAAAATAAGTTACACTTAGTTGTAATAATTGACGAAAAGAGGAATGAACATACTGTACCTTAATAAAAATATACAAATGAAATACCTGTACGTGGAAGGGTAACCTCTTCCATGTCTTGTGATAGATACACGTATTCCACATTCATCACTTGCATATTTTCGTCAACCACTTCTTCGCAATTTAAGACACTTTCACTTGGTATTGCAGGTACAATAGAGGTGTTTTGTATTCTATAAAAAAATATATTATGAAAATGGCGGTTTACTAAATATTAAAGTAATATTACATAAAAAATACACGCTGGCACGCTTACGTTGACAAAGGCTCCCTGAGTGAGACAGGTGGAGTGACGTGCATTCTGTAAAGAAAAAAACAGGAAGATCAATGAATGCCCAACTGTAAATATATATAACCAAAGCCACAATAAGAAAAATACACACTGCTGTTGAGTATTAAGCGCAGAAACCCTGGTCCACGGCAGCGATACTCTCTCAGGGGGTACAGTTGGAGTACCAGGCACCAAAGCACACGGCACTCTATCAGGTGATAAACGTCTTTTATTTTTTTTAGGCACTGGAGCATC
This sequence comes from Cyaniris semiargus, assembly GCA_905187585.1. Taxonomy (NCBI): domain Eukaryota; kingdom Metazoa; phylum Arthropoda; class Insecta; order Lepidoptera; family Lycaenidae; genus Cyaniris; species Cyaniris semiargus. Next base: position 12,947,858 of record LR994546.1, on the reverse strand, counting down.
TGGCATTATCATAAAATTCACCTCTTTACGGCGTTTCATTTCAAATAGTCGTTTTTTATCCTCAGGCTTAAGAGCTGTAGTCCGCTTTTTGTATAGAGCTCGGTTTTTTCGAACAATTGTCAGTTGGGAAGACAAGGTTGTATTCTCTATTGAGCTAGTAGATGGTTGAGGTTCTGTTAAGCTAGTCGATGGTTTCGGCTCTGTTGAACTTGTCATTAATTGAGGTTCGGTTGAGCTACTCAATGGTTCCGGGTCCGTCGAGTTAATCAATAGATCTGTTGAGTTACTTAATGATTGAGGCTGTGTTGTCGGCAAGAGTTCATTTGTGATTTGGTTGATTGTTCTTCTAAAATGAAAAACCTTGTTTGAAAAATGAAAGTTTGATAAACCTTGATTATAAAATAGAATCAGGAAAAAAAAACAAACACCTATCACATCCACGGCCGCCTCTTGTACGACAGCCTCTTCTACCACCACCCCGAATATATGGACCACCTTGCCCACCGCGACACCGAGGCATGATGAGTAATAAGCAAGCAACTGTTTGGAAGATAAACATGCGATGGAGTAAAAGCAGTAATTGTATATTATTTTTATGTTAGTAAACGTTCACCATTTTGAGGATTATAATTTAAATAAAACGAACCTTTTCTGAACCGTTTTTCAGGTTTTGTGCTTTTTCAGTTACACAGTGTATAAAAAAAGTAATTGAATGAGAGGCTATGATAAAAATTAGAATAGGCTGATCATTTATTTGAGTACCTCGGTATCATGTTTCAATCAGTTACAAAAAGAACATTCGTCAGCAAGATAATGTTCATAAATAGAAAAATTACATATTTGACACCAAAAAAAGTTGCTGTAGAATAATTGTTTTATCATTCGGTCATGATAAGTAAGAATGAAATGTGGTGTTGAATGTAAGTTTGTGCTGTGACCACAACCAAAACATGAATCACGTTTAATAAAATGTGTCAACAGCCATGGCCATTTTAGATTTTGTTGCCAAAATATATAGAAATCTGTTCGATTGAAATAATTATCCACGTCCAACAGAACTACCATTGTTATAGTTGATGATAGAACGGTAAGTGTAGGTAGCTTTTCAAAATGTTTACCTACAACAAACAGAAAAAAACACGGGAATATATTCATAAATAATCGGCCAAGTGCGAGTCAGACTCGCGCACGAAGGGTTCCGTACCGTTATAGAGCAAAATTAGGCCAAAAATTGTGTTTTTGTATGGGAGCCCCCCTTAAATTTTTATTTTATTTTAATATTATTACTAATTATTAAAAGTTAATTAAGGATTTTGTGAAAATTTCATGTCCCTACCAGTTGTCATAATTGATATCGAGCAAAAAATCACGTTTGTTGTATGGGAGCTCCCCTTAAATATTAATTTTATTTTATTTTTAGTATTTGTTGTTGTAGCGGCAACAGAAATACGCAATCTGTGAAAATTTCAGAAGTCTAGCTATAGCGGTTCTTGAGTTACAGCCTGGAGACAGACTGACAGACAGACGGACAGGACAGACATCGATGTCTCAGTAATAGGGTCCCGTTTTTTCCCTTTGGGTACGGAACCCTAAAAATAACTCTAATAATCTAAATAGACACAAACTACGTACCTACAAATTATTCTGAACTCAGTGCGTACTGGCTTTAGCTAAATACTTTATATTCATCGTGGGTACTGGGGTGTCCAAACTAGTAAGGTTTTGAACAGTTGGATTTAAAAAGTGTAATCCTACATTATAATGTGAGTTTTAAGGACAAAAAGCATGTATAGCGTCTCCATGCTTCTTACAGTATCCAATTCATGCTGTACTTTAATCAAAATGATAATAAATAGCTAAGCAAAAACAAAAAAATGTTCACCCATCTGCCTGAGGCGGAAGGCAGTACAGTTTTATTTCAAAAAACTTGGGTGATTTTGCAGGTATTAATGGAATTTTGTTCACAAATTTATCAGCGAACATGTAGGCACTATCAGGTATAATTCGACTTACCAATTACTTGGATATTTCACAACTTCTTTTACAAAAACAATTGCACATAGGTGGACAAATTGCCTCGTGGCGAACGCCCGACTTTGAAATGAAATAAGTCATTCACATTTGTATGAATCGTAGCGACATCTAGGTGAAAAGTATGATAAAATTTAGCGAGAAAAGGATGGATGTTTGTACTAGACGTATTTTTTACGTGTTTAAGCAGGAGAGATATATTTTTCGGCGTTCTACTTCTTGGTCACTCTAGTGTCCAAGGTGAAGCGACGGACAAATGATCTTGGGTACTACAGTATCCAAAGTGAAGCCACTGGTCCAATGCGCCTCACGTCCGGTGAAGCGAGCGGATAAGTTATTTATTACGAAAGACTCTTTGCATGTTTAAAATAATTATTACTACTTAATTAAATATGGGAATAAAAATAACGATCACCAAAAAATACTTTGATACCCAATAGATTGCCAAAAAGAAATACTTGACATTAATCCTACTAATATTATAAAGGCGAAAGTTTGGATGTATGGATGTTTGTTACTCTTTCACGCAAAAACCATTAAACGGATTTTAATGAAACTTTACAATAATATAGCTTATTATACGTCAGAATAACAAATAGGCTACAATTTTAACCGACTTTCAAAATGGAGGAGTTTTTTTATGTTCAACGATTACTCCGCCGTTTGTAAACCGATTTTCAAATTCTTTCTTTTGGTGTATAGGCTATCTTCCCAATTTGGTACCGTATTCATAAAAGTGGTGACCTGATGAAGGGATTCATAAGTAATCGAGGGAACTCCTCAAAATTTATATGTAAACATGTGGTGACTTCGGATTCGTGAGCAGTATTCTAAGCATATTAGCTACCAATAAGTAAGATTTTGCACCTAGGTATCCCATCGTTCGGAAGGTGCTGAGAAAACTCCTGACTCTTTATAGATACAACTTTGGGAGTTGTTTTAAGAACGCAAAGCATATGCTACTATGCAAATTACATTCATCATCATCATAACTACCATAAACCATTATAGAACCATGTATCGTCCCGTTTTGACCCTATTATTGATACTTTTCATAGTCTTTTATTATATATCACTTAAACCGCGGGTAACACCGCGGGTAACATCGCGGGGCACAGCTAGTATTTAAGATATACTATAAAGGTGTAACAAAACTAAGTGATAATACTTTAGGATCCTTACAGTGAGTTTACTGTTAAAGTAGCAGCGCTGAATGAGCAAAATTTTTTACACTTTTGTATGGGCAAGCGCCCCAGTGTAACGAGTTTCTCCATACAAAGGTGAAAAAAAAGGTCTTTCAGCGCTGCTACTTTCACAGTGAACTCTATGTAAGGAACACATACACACCCTAAAGTATTATCACTTAGATTTATGTGCGATATATAACATATAATAATAGTCTAAAATTACAATAGAACAATCAGAGAAATTAATTTCTAGGCAGATGGCGGACCTAAGTAATTTGGTCGCGTTTAAAGTTAAACCCAACCGACAGATCACAAATTATTAACATTGAATTGACATGATCCGACTACATGACGTTGGTCTGTCAACTACCTAGGAATCAATTTCCTCGATGGTACATACTAGCTATTTTAGTCACGACTATAGTTGTAATTGAACACCAAATATAGTAAACTAGACGTTCCGCGCGGCTTCGCCCGCGTAAATTAGATATTTCACAGAGAAATCAGTCTACAAAAAATAGCCTATGATTCTTCACGTGGTCTACTTCTTATCTGACCCAAATAACAGAAAAATTGCTCTAGTAGTTCGTGAGTTCCACATTTTCTTTCATTTCTTCGCTGCTATTAGTCTTAGCGTGATAAAATATAGCCTATATATAGCCTTCCTCAATAAATGGGCTATCGAACACTGAAAGAATTTTTCAAATCGGACCAGTAGTTCCTGAGATTAGCGCGTTCAAATAAGCCCTTTCAAATAATTTCCCCCCGTTTTTTCTACATTTTCCTCTATTTCTTCGCTCCTATTAGTCTTAGCGTGATAAAATGTAGGCTATAGCCTTCCTCGATAAACGGACTATCTAACACTGAAAGAATTTTTCAAATCGGACCAGTAGTTCCTGAGATTAGCGCGTTCAAACAAACTAACAAACTCTTCCGCTTTATAATATTAATATAGATGATCACCAAGCTTGACAGCTTCACCAAACTTCAAAATGCCTGACAAGTGACAACAGTGCCTGTTTTTTTTAATGGCTGTTGGCTATAAATAACCATAATAAATGCCAGTGTCAAGTATTAAATGGCGAGAAAATTTTCGTATGACGTTTCTCTCGGCGAAATTGACTACGTGACAAAACTCTAGACCCCCTTCCCCCCTCTTGTGACCGAGCGTAGTATTTTGAAAACCCCCCCCCCCCCCCCTCTAAATGGGTCACGTAGTATGGGTATGTTCCCTTAGCTTGACAGATAGAGTATGGAGAATCTGTCAAATAAGTTGTAGAATTATAACCTTTAGAAGAGGCATTCCATACAATCGTCAGCGCGAAAATGTGTCACCCTCGAAATGAGTGAGCTCACTCATCTGAGAGCAGTGTGCCTCAGGACGCGGTGACAGTCGGACGTGTTTAGTGCATTGATTACGTAAAATATGCATTGAAAGCATGAATGAGTGAAAGAGAAAGTAGTATATGCTGTTACTATTTACTGTAAGACAAAAAAGGACTACAATATTTTCTCGATACACATTTTGCATGCAAAAACATTGCTACAGTTTTGATGGCGACGTATGCCATATCCAAGTATTGACATCGTTGGTGTGGATAGCCTATCCGGCACTTTATCAGGAAGTGGTGAAACAGGCCCTAAGTAAAATAAATAAGACCAGCTCAATCAATGGGTCTGATAGCCGGGTCGTCGAAGGTGGAAAATTTCGGCCACTGACCGAGTGTTACTAGTTTCTTTCGAAAATATAGAACTGTATTGTTGATAGTTGACAGTTTTCGTAGTCGTCGTGGCCAGACATTGTTAACCAATTTTCAGTTTCCAAAATCGAGAATACAGAAGCTTTAAAAATAAACATCACAATTAACATACTTTAAATAAAATCTTTTAAGAATGCGAGAATTATAATATGAGCTATATTATAATTCTCGCTCAATTCAATATTCATATTGAATTGAGGAGCTAATGAATTATAGCCGGGTATATGCGATTTTTTGTGTCGAAAATGTATTTAGATTGTTATTTATTTAGTTATAAAAATATATTTCAACAAACGATAGTCGCTCATTCCATTATTCTTATATTTATGACTGATTATAATTATTATTGATTTATCATAATATTATATGTATTTCAATAACAGAATACAAATATTTGGTTTCTTAATATTTATATTTTGTTAAGTAGGTATGTAGTTTATTACCTACAGTTAATTCGTAAACCAATTTTTATTATAATATCAAATAATTTTATTTACAAATGTAACTGCCGCACTCAGAGGCGAATATTATTTACTTAATTGAAATTAAATGAAGATTTTGACATAACCTGTCAATCTCTTCATTAAATTGAAGTTTAATCATCATTAAATGTCTCTGAGTGCAGCCGAAAGAGTATTAAAACAATTATGTTCCGTCCAATACAACTTAGGTATATTATTATTTTAAGCCTAAACTATTCCACTGCTGGGTAAAGGCCTCCCCCAAAGACTTCCATCTTTCTCTCTCCTGCGCCACCGCTGACCAGCCTGGCTGGTATGCTTCCAGCTCATCACGCCATCTTTTTCTAGGCCGGCCTCGGCGGCGACGTCCGTCTTCGGGTGCCCACTCTGTTGAGATCCTTGCCCAGCGGTCGGAATGCATACGGCCAACGTGACCCGCCCAATCCCACTTTAGCTTGGCAGCCTTGACACCTACATCCGTGATACCTGTTTTAGAGCGCAGTATGGTGTTCCTTATTTTGTCTAGAAGTTTTACTCCTAACATACTGCGCTCCATTTGCTTTGGCAAACCCCGAGTTGGGACTTTTGTGAATCGGTCAATGACCAACTTAGGTATGTAAAATAATAATAATTTATTTTTAATTCTAAGACAGTATAGGCTTATATTACAACAGAAATTTAATTTTAAATACTTCATCTTATTTTTGGCTACTAATCTACTATAATGGCCAATTTAGTTATAGAGGTGGGTAAAACGTACCTAAAGATACCCATTTTATTTGAATCTAAAAATAGTGAACTAAGTACTTATTTATTTTTGTAGCTTCAGTAGCTCTGTCGCAAATTATAACTGTCCACTGACCAGTGGACTTGTGTGTTTTATGGCTCAAGTTATAACACTATTGTGTCTTCTTGTTTATTAAAAAGTTATTTACTAAAACTCAAACTAATCCGCCTCTGGATTTATGTAACTACCTAGCTGATAATAAAGATGCGAAAAATGAATCAAATTTAAAACGATAATACAGTATACATAAATAGTCGAATAATAAATAACTAGTCCCAATTGTAGTGCTCTTTCGCAAACTACACTCACTACACATAAGTTTTAACTAGCCATTAGAGGTGTAATAAGTAACTTAAAAATTCACCAACAAAATGCACTGATGACATTATTTTTATTGTTTAATCAACGTGTTTAATTCTTGCTACAACTGTTATAGCTATATTAAACTTTCGTAGGAAAATAGGGTACTACTTTGTAGATAAGGTTTATTTTTACCTATACTTAAGTATTGAGTAAAAAGAAACTTAAGAAGAGTCTAAAATAATCATATATGTCTATATTTGTAAAAGTGTATTTAATACTCATAATAATAATTATTATTCAATAGATTTAATACAATTTATTATGTTATAAAAGCAAAAAATATTTTTATATCATTTTCAATAAAGAATTTACACTAAAAGCTGTTTATTCTCTAATTCAATGGTACCCAACCTTTTCTTCATACGGGCCACAAACACGATTTGGTCTGGGTGTCACGGGCCGCAACCAAAGAGGGGTTAAGAAAACAGGCTTCTTAAAAATAGCCATTTAAAAGTGGAAAAATTTTCAAGACTCACGACGATTATGTTGCCTAGTAGGTAACCTGTACCCTGTACTATTTTGCCGGTGTGGTACGGGAGGAAGCAACGTTTGAAAAAAAAACGTATTTCAGGTCGGCTAATTTTGTGATAATATGTCGTCATTCTTGCTCTTCTGGTTAGTCTGGGCGGTCTGGCTGCCGGTAGTAGTTGCGCTCATTAGTGCGCAACCTTTTTGTCCAGGTTATAATCCTGGATTTTAAAATCATTTTAGTATACATACTGTATACTTAAATGATTTTAAAATCATTTTAGTGAGCAAGGAATGCTTAACACAAACGTAATAATTACGACAATAATAATAATAATTATAAGCCAGAAGCGAGAGATTGCCATTTCTTTTTATCAGGCGCTCCTTATATTAATAGCATCACCTGGATAAATGAAATGCGCACTAATGAACGCAACCACTACCGGCAGCCAGACCGCCTGGACTCGAGCCAGAAGAGCAAGAATGACGACATATCACAAAATCAGCCGACCTGAAATACTTTCTCGAAAACGTTGCTACCTCCTATACTAGTGGGCGTGAATTTCAAAATGGTTAACTTCACGCGGGCCACTGATAAAGTCCCGGCGGGCCGCAGGTTGAGCATTGCTGCTCTACTTGATTCCCTAGTTTACTTTGTTTTAATTTGAAATATGTAACAATAGATATAACTCCTGTTATTGCCATTAGCCCTTTCCTTTTTATCATGGCTAGGAAATTGGGGTATCGACTATCGAAAACATAGTAAAGCTGTTTTATTTACATTAAGTGAATCAGTTAAAATACCAGTGTTGGAAGTTGCAGATATAACTGTGTAGTTTGTATTTGTACTGTGGACTTAATAAAAATTAGTTCAGTGTGCTTACAAAGTAGTTAAATTAGTATCATAAAAACAATAAGAATATATATTTAAAAAGGTGTTTATTTTTAATACATGTTTTAAAATTTTTATATGTAAAATAATATTAACGCTTGCCGCTTGACTCCTCAACCTCCATTGCTTGTACGGGATAAACAGAAACTGATTCAATTTCGAGAGGAATAACTTTTTGCTTCAAAACTGCTGTTGTTCCAATTGGATATCTATATGATCCTTGTTTTTTGCCCTGGAAATTATAATTATTATGTTATCTTCTACATATATTAAATATATTACTTGTGTTATGTTACAGTACATTTTAATAAGATTAGTTGTCCTGTGTTAGGGCCACTTTGTTGGGTACTTAGGACTGATGTTTGATTCTATTGTTTTTTTGCATTTGAAAGTTATAATATACTAGATGCTGCCCGCAACTCTACTGCGCCAAAATTCAGCAACTGTACATTTTCCGGGATAAAAAGTATCCTATGTCCTTTCCTTACTCAATGTATCTCCATACCAAATTTCAGCAAAATCAGTTCAGTGGTTTGAGCTATGAATATTATAAATGCGAAAGTGTGTCTGTGTGTTACCTCTTCATGCCCAAACTGCTGAACTGATTTTGCTGAAATTTGGTATTGAGATACTTTGAGTCCTGGGATGTTACATAGGATACTTTCCATCTCGGAAAAATGTATGGTTCCTCGCAATATATTTTTTTTTGCGCAATGGAGTTGTAGGGGTTAGTTAAGTACTTTAATTCTTCAATCGCGGATTCTTTGAAATCTATTGTTCTCGCGGCCGTATGTGGCCGCTTGGGAGTTGAAGAGTTAAATAAATGCACAGAGTCCTACACAAGTTTAGGATTTTACAGGTAGTGGAAAACTAAATACTTTATTTGGGACAGGTTTTCGATATTGTATAGATTACACATACCTTGACATTTGCTTCTTCATATGTTCTGAGATATTGAGCTGGTCCAGTATTACGTATAACACACAGATCTACATTGGATCCTGATCCCAAGTCATTGAAGATACCAGCAGCAATAGCATCCCTTACTAATTTTTTCCCTTCTTCCTCAGACATATTGGGTTTCCAGTTAGCTTCAAAAACAGCCATGGCTGCTAAAGATCCCGATCCTAAAAATATATATTACATGTAACCATTACAATCTATACTCATATAAAGAAAACTGTTCAAAACTAATTTTCTTACCCATTGTAGCATAAGGTAGCTTATCTACAGAACCATGAGGATATATGCAGTAAATATGAGGTCCAGTGCGATCAACACCTCCAAGAACAAGGGCAGCTCCTATGTGGCCCTGGTAACGGAACAACATGCGCTTCAAAAGCGTGGCCGCAGTTTCGACAGGTACAGTGCGACCAGTATGAAGGCGTTGCAACTCTAGCTGCGAGGCTACTGATTGAGTGGTCATTTCTGTATCAGCGGCAGTACCAGCACCACAGCAGTACATGTTCGAAGCTAAATAATGAATCTTTTGACAGTTTTTGTCCGATACAACAGTATTTTCAGTTGCCCTGGTATCAGCGCCAAGTATAACGCCATCCGCATATATTATACCCACAATTGTGGTACCGGTCTTAGTCGCTTTTGGAGCGGGAAAACCCTTTTGAGCGAGAAAAGCATTCCTATAAAAATATAAAGCGTTATTAGACACATATTTGGTGTTTCATAAATAAAAATTGTATGTACAACGGGTCTTACATACCTGCTACAATTTTCAAAGGAGAACCCCGGTAGCGGTACTTCAGGAACCAAAACTGATGCCATAGTTAATGGTAAGATATACGAGTAAATAATATGAGTTAAACAAAATATAAGTAGGAAAGGAGCTTGAAAGATCACAAATTCACAATCCACAATGATTTGACAAAATCAAAAGTGAAACATGAATTTACAACACAACGCTTCTTCTTCCTCTATTTAAAAAAATTCGTAGATACAAAGTGCTGAAACCCGCCTACTGCAAGTTGCAACTTGGCAAGTTGGCAAGTTGAACTTGCAAGTGCAAACCAAAGACCTCTAATTCTAATTTCTAAACTCTAAAGTCTAAACCTCGTGCAAAGTGCAAACTGCAAAGCAGGGCTTCATAACGTTATCGAATACCAGTAAAAATATCGTTACGTACCGTTATGTTCATAATGGTAGCCAGATAACGGTATTTTTATAAACGATATATAGTAACATAACAAAAAAATATCGTTATAAAATACCGGTATTTTTACCGGTAAATATATCGATATTTTCTGGTATGCGACGTTGCCAGCTCGACGCGACACATTTTATTTTTACCGGTATTTTTTGGTATGCGAATTGCGACGTTGCCAGTTCGACGCGACACCTTCCGTTCAATGTTTGTAGATGCACGAAATCAGCATTCTGCAATCTCACTCGTAGCCCAACTTTTCTTCTTCAACAACCAGAGTTTTTTTTTTGCGAGATTTGTGCTTACCTAGTTTTAGGAGTTTAATACATAGAAAAAAATATAATAAAAATACTAGTTATTGTTTTGGAGTAAAAATGGGCCGTAAAAAGCAAAACACTGTATATAGATACTTTGACTTAATAAGTCAAGATGGTGCTGCAATTTGCGTAGTCAATGAATGCAGAAAATTATGCAAGGTATGTCCGTATTTATTTACTTGTTTTAATTGTGGCGAATGCGGGGAATGGGCTAAGTATGGATAACCATATTTTGTATGTCTTAGTTTAGAGCCAGTGCACACGGCGCGTTGAGTTGCGTTGCGTCGTCGCAACGCAAATATTTTAACACATAGCCGGCCACACGGGCGCTGTGCCATCGCAGCGTTATTACGAAGCAGTTGCGACGACGCAGCGCGCCGTGTGTATACCTTAGTTATTTGTATGTAAAACAACGCAACGGCAGCACTGCGTCGACGAAACGCTGACACAACGCGCCGTGTGGACTGGCTCTAAACTAAGACATACAAAATATGATTATCCATATTTTGCCCATCCTCCGCATTCGCCACAATTAAAACAAGTAAATAAATACGGACATACCTTGCATAATTTTCTGCATTTATTGACTACACAAATTGCAGCACCATCTTGACTTGTTAAGTCAGTGTCTATAAAATCGGCCAAGTGCGAGTTGGACTCGCGCACATAAGGTTCCGTACACAGAAATAAATCAAGATTTCTTTATTCATTTCTGTGGTTCCGTACCATTATAATTATGTCGAGCAAAAATGATGGCTAAGGTTTAGAATCATACCCAACGATTTTGGTGGTGAGATGGGTTGAGGAGGGATGGATTGGATGAGGCAAACCCCCCCGTAACACTCTCACCCTCAGGAGACCCTCCGTTTATGAGAAATTCGTATTTAAAATTTTCTTAATTTCGAGGTTAGGTCATCTGTTCTCTGGTGTTTAAGAAATGTTTCCAAGGCATCACAAGGCTGTGGTGAGTGGAGGACTAATATTTCATCATTCCAAAACTATATACAGGGTGCAATTAAACCTTTCTGCCAATTTTTTTCCAGGGCTTAGGTATCATTAGGAGAGTCCATTTAACCAAAAAAAATTTGGGTGTTATTTTTTTTAATGACATATTTTATCCCATTTAAAATCGTTGCAGAACGTTTTTTCAAAAAGTTGGTATGATTTCTGTTCGTTGAAATCTCTACTTTCCGATGGTGAAAAAAAATTTACTATGGTAAATCTTCTCAGAAAATGCAAAAAATCGAAAAAAAAAATTCAAAAAATTATTTTTTGATCATTATGAATAATTTCATACATAGGTCTACCAGAATCTGATGGCAAAAAGTGAGAAAATAAATTGACCAGCAATACCGGGGTAATTGGAATAAAACATTTTGATGCTTTTTTTTTCTTAAAGCGGCTGATTCTGTATGTTAAACATGCAACTATAAAAATTTATCCAATGATCAAGGATATTTTTTAGAAATCTGCTGTCAAAAATTGCCATCAGATTCTGGTAGACCTATAAAAATGTTATTGCTGCAATTTGTTTCAATTAAAAAGTTGATTTATTTAATTTTAATTACATTTCTGTCATAAAAAATCTCATTATATTATATACATAAAATATAAATGTAAATCTATACTTATAAAATAACATGTCCTGACTGACTGACTCATTCATCATCGCTGAGCAAAAACTGTTAAAGTTACAGCCACAAAATTTGGTGAGTAGGGTTGTTTTATTAAGTAGACGTAGACACCCACTAAGGAAGGAATTTCGGACATTTTACACCGAAGGGGGTGAAATAGGGGTTGAAAGTTTGTTTGAAAGTCCGTCATTTCTTAAGTTAGAAACGTGAAAGTTTATTTTTGAGCAAGTGATTAAAAATGAATGGATACGACGTATTTAAGCGTTTTTGGAAATTTTAACCCCAAGGGGGTGAAATCGACGGTACCTACGTATAAAGAGACATGTCAAAAGTAGTGGTTTTCAGGAGAGCGTTTTTAAGATTCAAACTGTTACTGTAGATTACCATAAAACATAAACACAATTATTTTTGTTGATCTGTAAAGCTTAATGTAGATGTAGGCCGTTTGTCATGATATAACACAATTTTAAATATTTACTGTATTTTCGCCAAAATTGCAAGATGACCGTTTTTACGGTGACAATTCAAGACTGCCCATAACGGTTAAGTTGTACATGTCCGTTTTTACTTTGGAAGAATTAAAATATTATATTAGGTCCTAAATTCATTCAGCACTATATAAAATGATTCGTATTGTCATAATTTATAAGTTTATAACATAAAAGTAATACAAATTCTGTGTCTTCAGTAAGAAAAACTAAAAAACACAGACATATCTTTTTATACGCTGCTAATTTAAGTGGTTTTTTTTATGTCATAATGAACGAATAAAAGGACATGTCATCAATTAGTTTAGGTCCATAATGAAAAATTCTAATAAAATGTGATTATTTGATAAATTAAACTGTTTAGTTTTAAAAAGACTACAAATTTTAGTATCTATGTATTAATTAATTCTGTTTTACTAAAGGGTAAAGCATAAACATAGTAATGTTGAAGATTAAGAAGTTGCATTTTATTTGTAACAAAATGCATCGTTGCTATGATTTAGATTTTTTATATAATATTTTTGAAAATTTGTCAATGATACCTGCTGTAGAAAAAAAAACTTTTAACATATTTTACATGTCGAAGATAACGAATGCTCAGATACTTTGCCTTTTTCTTCTTCTTGGTCATTTCGGATACTTGAGCAAGGTCAATTCCTTTTCCAATTTTGAGACCTAGGTGACCATTCACGGCCTTAGACTTTTATTGCATCTTACATGAGTAAATTATTTGAGGCTTCGTTATAACTTCTACGGTGGACAAGTCTGGACAGTAAAATATATTTCTGAGTCGATTATTATATTCAGCTTTAACTGACTCTTGAGCTTTTCTGAAGGTCATAATTTTTAGTATTACCGTTGAATACAGAGCTGCATTGATGTAAACACGTTCCTCACAGGAAGAAAATAGTATTTCATCCCAATTTGCGATTGCCAAATATCTACTACTATATATACTACAATTCTAAGTTGAATACATATATATATATATATATATATATATATATATATATATATATATATATATATATATATATATATTTGTAGACTGTAGTTAAAAAGAAGGAAGCACAAAATTATATGATAGCATTTACATAATAATATGTATTATAACACGGAGAATATTTTAAGGAGCGTAGCTCGTCGGATCAGAGGCGCTTTGCACACGACGGGGCGGGGCGGGCCGGTCAATTACGCCGCGAACGAAATAGCACAAAGGGAATCCTATAATATGTATTACCAACGCACACAGAGGGCAAAAGACCGCCGCAGGTGCTCGGCGGGCTCTGGCGGCGCGGCATGTCCGCGGCTGCCCGCCGTGGATCACACAAACCAGTTTACATGTAGTAACGCAGACGGCGCGACGGCGCGGGGCGTCAGCTAGCTCTATTCTCTCTATCTCCACTACAACGAACCTCCTGAACTGACTGCCTCCACCCGTCGTGTGCTTTGTGTACCTACGCGGCGAGGGCAGCCGCAAACATCAACGGGCAGACGCGGTCTTTATTCCTTCGTGGACAAAAAGCCCGCCCCGCCCCGTCGTTGCAAAACAACAGAGTCCGCCCGTCAGCCAGCGCATGGCGCACGTACTAGCAAATAGCAATACAATAATTTACTATACAAACCATAAATTAGTAATATTTGAACAAAGATACTGAGTACTGAACTACAGCTGACCATGTCATTCTCATTGGCGTCATTTTCCTATATACCTTTACCTACTGGTCACCAGACACGTCTAGTTTAACTTTGTGCAAACTGCATACTGAACTGACTGATTAAATTAAGTATTTTACAAAAGGTAACGTTATCAAAGAACATATATTTACCGTTATAAATCCTATTTACCGATATAACATTTACCGGTATAAATTCCAATTTTTACCGTTATTATTAATACCGGGTAAATTTTCATACCGTTATCTATGCCCTTGAAGCAGTAACGTTATGAAAAAATACCGGTATTTGAAGCCCTGCTGCAAAGGCGATTTAGCCACAGATTGTTTATATATTTTGTACTCTGTGGTATAGCAGTATCCAATCACAGAAGGACAAATTGCTTTTTGGTAAAATAATGTCAAAATAGACATGACAATTCACAATCTTCAGAAAACTGTCAAAACTACAAAAATGTGTATAGTGCGCGTACATTCGGCCCAAATTTAAATGAATTTTCTTTTGAATTAGATTAGCAAAAAATAAAAATGATTATTAATACTGCTTACATATTTCTTATATATTTTTTATCATGTATATTAATTACTCTTGCCGGTCGAGATTTTTACCAAATACTTGGGGTATCGCGGTCAGCTAGTACAAATGAAATCAAAAAAGCTTACAGAAAATTAGCAAAAGCCCTGCATCCTGATAAAAATCAAGATGATCCAGACGCATCCCAAAAGTTCCAAGATCTTGGAGCGGCGTACGAAGCTCTCTCAGACCCTGACAAAAGAGAGTTATACGACAGATGCGGCGAAGATTGTTTGAAAAAAGATGGTATGATGAATAACAATGACCCTTTTGCAAGCTTTTTTGGTGATTTCGGCTTCCACTTCGGCGGAGAGCAACAACAACACGAAACGCCGCGGGGGGCGGATGTGGTCATGGAACTGACTGTCTCACTGGAAGAACTCTATAATGGAAACTTTATAGAAGTAAGTTACAGTTTTAGGTTTAACAGGCAGTCGTGTGGTGGTTCGTTTAATAAAAATATATTTCTTTCAGATAACAAGAAATAAGCCAGTCATAAAACCAGCATCTGGAACCCGGAAATGCAACTGTCGTCAAGAGATGGTTACAAGGAACTTGGGTCCGGGTCGGTTCCAAATGATGCAGCAAACTGTTTGTGATGAATGTCCAAATGTCAAATTAGTCAATGAGGAGAGGTTACTAGAAATTGAGGTAATTAATGATTTTTGTGTAATATAATTAGAAAACTCAGTATTAACCTGTCAATCCCCAACCGGTCGCATGCGACCGGACCAAATATTCCGTCAAACCCCAAGCGGTCGCATGCGACCGCTCTCTTTCATTCGATTGAGTTACGTATTCCGTCGACTTAGAGACTACTTTTGTATGAAGAAGTTTGGTTAGTTACGATCTATGATACATTTGCCACATTATGAATGCAAAATATTATACAATCTGTGGTCGACGAATATTTTTCAGTCATTAGAAAATCGTGAATTTTTTCGTGTGTGTTCTGCCATTTTGTGTGATTTGTTTGAAATAATTGATGGATTTAACGAATGTAAGTAGTAAAATAGTTTAATTTACTAATTATAAGAATATTTAGATAATCATTTACAAGAAATACATCGTAATAATTTCTAGGTTACACTCGAAAAGTTGTGTGTGATTTATGTGATTTGAACGCAATTTGCTTCATATATTTGTAAATTAATTACGTAAAACGCTTATAGAAGTTATTACCATCGTCTACAAGACGATTTATATCGATAGTATGCCTTACGTTACTAAAACAATTGAGATAAAAGTTCGCAGATAACGACCATATTCTGCCGGCCGCTGCCATTTTGAACTTTATTTGTAAAGCCCTAATGACGAAGTTTGCTTGTGGGTAATACGAAACCCATTTTTTTCGGGTCATATTTATTACCTGTTTTTATAAACATCTCAAGTTGTTACGATGAATTGTATTTCTGTGGGTCTGCACTAGGGTTCCGTCGTGTAGATTATAACAAAATATTAATAACTTATTTCATGTGAAACAGTCAGAAAAATATTTTTCAAAATATATACTTGTGAAAAGAATATTAAATCAGACTAAATACTATATTATGATGCCTTGATAGATAGAAAATTTAACATAGCTGTTAATGTTTTTCACACAAACATAAAATATGGTTTGGATGTAAAAATATTATATTATTTGTAAAAAGGGGGTAAGGCCGGGCGCCATTTTTTTTTTTGCTTGTGTTTGATTACTATTTTTGACAGATGTTGTCACGGTCCACGGGTTAAATTGCCTAAAGTGACAAAACGGTAATCTTTGCTTCGCTCTTATATATTTTTTCTATTACAAAAATATGTTCATAGGTTGAAGTCGGTGCTCCTGACAATCATAAGTCAAGGTTAAGAGGCGAGGGTGAACCCCACATGGATGGTGAGCCTGGTGACCTAGTCATTGTGTTTAAGACTGAGCGGCATCCACACTTCACTCGTCGTGGTGATGACCTTTACACAAACGTTACCATATCATTACAGGTAATTTGATGAAACAAGTCTTTCTGATTTTTTAATAAAACCAGATACTCTTTATTCAAAATAAAAATACAAATATAAGACCTCTTACAATCCTGTTTGTTTCTATTTCAGGATGCATTAACTGGCTTTAGCCTTGAATTGGTGCATTTGGATGGACACAAAGTGACAGTTTCTCGCGATAAAGTGACATGGGCTGGCGCACGTGTGAGGAAGAAGGGTGAAGGCATGCCCAATTTCGAAAATAACAATCTACATGGAAACCTTTATATTAGTTTTGATATAGAATTTCCTAAAAAAGACTTTAGTGATGAAGATAAAGAAGGTAAAGTAATTTTTAATTGTACAATAAACTTAAAATTTCTATCAATGCTGCAATTATGTTAATATTTTAAAAATAGCAGTTTTGTGCTCATTATTTCGTCACATTATTTGTCGTTTTTTATTTCTTAACATTTCACTTTTTGTTTCAGCCCTGCGCAAAATTCTTGCACAGTCACCAAATAATAAAGTATACAATGGACTTTGAATATATTCCAATTTAATTTATTCCAAAGTAGTGAGAAAAGTGTGTGCTCCAGATGATGGAAGTGTAATGTGATTTGTGTTAAATGTAAGGTTCATGCAGGTTTTACAAATAAATTATGGAAAGGATGTGTTTTTCAAAATATACTTTACAGTTTATTTCCCTCTTTTATAATTTTTATATAATGCATATAGGTATTTGTATAAGAAAATTGTGTTTAAAAAGTATAAAATATTCACACTATTCAAAGTTGTTTTTGGATTTTGTGAGTAACCTTTAGCCCGGCTGCACATTATCCGAAATTCTGATCAAAAAATTTCGGATGCCCCGCCCCGCTCATACATTTTGACAAATAACACGTCAGAATTCTGATAGTATGCAGGGTCCACAGCAAAATGTAAGAACAGAGTGCGTTCTGGCGGGCGTCCGAATTTTTCTGATCAGGCATTTCGGATAATGTGCGGCCGGGCTTAATATAAAATTTCTAAACATAACTCCAATACACAGTAAAACTAATATTTAAAAAAGAGATATCATATATTATAATTTATAATATCTTTACATTATCTTCGAAATGGACTATATCACAATAACTAGTCTATTATGTTTTCTGTAAATAAAATTTAAAATAGCTGGCACATCAAGCCATATAGACGGCGGCCATCTATGTTACGAGACAGGATTCGTGAGCAGACGGTGCCAGCTGAGGCGTTGTGGTAGCTTGTAGCACGCTGTTGACTACCGCTCGCGCTAGGTACCCAATGGACACGGGGGGCGCAGCCGCGCCTAGTGGAGAATCTGTGTCGGTGATTCCGCTATCCTATAGAAAAGTAAACCAATGTTACAAATTTTTAATAGAAATAATTAGTCCATCGTCGTAATTATTTCCTTTGCGAAATGCTGCTATCATCATTGCGTTGGTAAAGTCCCTCGATACACAAAAGACGTTAAGACTAGAGTTGCCGCGAATAGTTGTAATAGCGAATAGTCGAATACCGATTAATCGCCATTCCCTATGGCGAATAGTCGAATAATTCGCTATTATTATTCGACATTAACAAAGGCTTAAAGGAATATAAAAAAATAGATTATTTGTTATCGAATATAATATAATAATAATATCTATGGACGCTTCACACCACGTCAGTCTGGCCCTGTGGTAAGTACCTGAAGGACTTGTGTTACGGGTACCAGACAACGGAAATATATTTAATACTTTTATACTATACATATATTTAAGATTTTTATTATATGATACACATTTAATACACATCCATGACCCAGGAACTTTTGAAAACTTTTTGTTCCGTCGGCGGGATTCGAACCCGCGACCCCCGGCTTGAGCTACCAACAGCCCACCAACTGAGCCACAGAGGTCTTCATCGAATATCGAATATACCTATCACACTTGTAGAATAATTTATTTCTAACCTACTGTAATCTAAATTTTTTTGAAGGTTATAAGAAAAGAAAATGAAGTTATGAAATCAGTGTCACATTCTGATATTATAACATTATACGTTACATACCTACCTATTTTACCGGGAATACCCGTAAACCCAGCATTTAATACTTTAGGGGATTTCCCGCTCAACTGATTTCGCTTGTGTTTAGGCTGACTTTTAGAAAAACTGTTTTTTTTACACCACAATCTGCCCCTTTTGGATTTTAAATATTAATTAAAATTTTAAATATTAATTAATATTAATGGTAAATGATAATAATTAATATTAAACTTAGTATGTTTTGTTTTTTAAGAAAAAATAAAGTGATTATTTAAGCTTATAGTTTTTTTTCATTAAAAGTTTATTTTAGAGAACTATTCGCCGAATGTCGAATAATAGACATTATTATTCGGTATTCGACGAATAGCAAAAAAATGTCGAATAATGCCGAATACCGAATAATAGCGACTATTCGCGGCAACTCTAGTTAAGACCGTACAAGTGCGGGGTTACATTCGAGCCAGTGCGGCGGCGTACCTTAACGTCCCGCTTTGCCTATGGGGTTTTAGTAGGGTTTTAGACCCTACGCCTGAGGAGTCCGACATACCTGGCCGATGTCCCCGATCCGCCGGGGATGCGAAAAGCATTTCCCCTTGTTAAAAAGGGCGGCATACCTTGGCGTAAGTAGCGTGCGCGAGGTCGAGCAGGCGGTCGAGGTGGAGCGGGTGGTGCAGCAGCAATTCGGGGTTGCGGCGCAGGATGGCGTGCAGCACGCACAGCAGCTCCACCACCAGCTGCCGCCGCTCCGCGCTCGCCACGCGCACCAGCGCCGCCTCCACCACCAGCGCGAACGACAGCTCCGACCGCGACATGTTCACCAGCGTCGGCTGCGCCTCGATGCAGTGACCCTGAAAATCCCATATTCGAAACCACTTTCGTAATCTAATAAATAAAATACTCGTGTCAGTGTTTGTGCGCGAACTCCTCCAAAACGGCTCAACCGATTTTAATGAAATTTTGTATGTACCATGGAGGAAATTGATTCCTAGGCAGTTGACAGACCAACGTCATTTAGTCGGGTCATGTCAATATTTTAATGTTAATGTGATATTTTGGCTGGGTTTGACGTAACGCGACCAAACTACGTAGGTCCCCCATCTAGGAATCAACTTCTCTGATAGTACCTACATTCCTTAGGCCTGAAAATAGGTTTTTACTTTTTATCTACTTTTTATATTGATACTAAAAATAATTCATATGGCAAAACAACTTTGCCGGGTCAGCTAGTTTTATTATAGTTACGAAGACGTTTACACCCAACAAAAAAAAAAAACGATGATGATCATAGATCGGTCGACTCTTTGCGGCGTCGTTGGTGTGCTAAAAGCTTAGAGCCGAAACACATAACCGCGTTGCGGCGCCGCGCCGCTGAAATCGGCAGTTTGCGTTGTGGCGCCGCAAAAAATAGCGTTTTGGCAGAGTAGCCAGTTCCTCGTGATTTTTTATTGTGAATGGACGTGTTTCTGGCATGGATCGTCGAAATAAACTTAGGGCCGAAACACATAACCGCGTAGCGGCGCGGCGCCGCAACGCGACTCTTTCAGCGTTATGACGTCACACTTGTTGACAATGATTCAATTTGTTTCTGGGAATCCTAGTGTAATAAATATCAATAAAAAATATTTGTTTTAGGTACTTTACCTTATAGTCAAGCCCAGCATTTCCAAAGCAGTAACGGGTTTCCTTCCTTTTACATTATTTTCCTGTATATATTTTGATAACCAGTTTAATAGCTCTTCAAATGATGATATACTCATCCTAATCTCTCAATATAAAAAAAAAGCGATGAAATGGCAACTAATTTTTGATGTTGAAAACGGTACTTGGTTTTGTCCCTATTCGTCCTTGGATCCCTATTCACCACAAATTACGGAATATAATATTTTATTACATTTTGTTTTCTTTTGTTTTCTTGTAAAAAAAATCCGTAGCAAGGAATATGGGAACTGTCACCCATATCATCTTATAACGCACAAACTTTAGTATAGATTAAAATGAATGCCGTTATTAGGGATTAAATGTCTGTTAGCCGTATTTTTATTATTTTTTATTTTTTTGTATGTTCAACGATTATTCAGCCGTTTGTAGTCGGATTTTCAAAAATGTTTTTTTTATTTTATTGTATAGGGTCTAACTCGAATTTGGTACCATGTTTACAAAAGTGGTGACCTTATGAGGGGAATATAAAATTCCCATGAGTAATCGAGGGCACTTCTCAAAATTTATATAGAAACATATAGTGATTTTGGTTTTATGTGAAGTGCGCCCTCGTGAGAGCGTGCCTAAGCATATGCTACTACTAAGTAAGATTTTGCATCAAGGTATATACCATGGTTGCAAAGGTGCTGACGGAACTCTTGATTCCTTATAAATACAAGTAGATACAAGTTTGGGGGATTCGGCGTTGTTTTAAGAACGGAAAGCATCCGTATATCCATATCCATCCATGACATACATCCAATACTATAATATACAAAATCCTTTCTTAGGGGATGTTTATGTTATAGTAGCTTTATGCGTGCAAAGTCTCAGCCCGATCGGTTTAAAATTGACAAAGTTTTATACTAACTTTCATTCCCTACTTTATCCCCTTCGGGGTAGAATTTATCAAAATCCTTTCTTAGGGGATGCCTACGTCATAGTAGCTTTATGCATGCAAAGTCTCAGCCTGATCAGTTTAACATTTTGACAAAGTTTCATACAAACATTTCATCCCCTATTTTGTCCCCCTGGGGGTAGAATTGATAAAAATCCTTTCTTAGCGGATTCAATTTTATGCCAAAAATAAATACCTAACACAAATATGGTGTCTTTCTGTTTCTGTTTAAATATTTTGTTTCACGGCTTGGAAGGGCGCGAGGTGAGGAGGGGGGTAGGGGGACCGTATTTTGCAAACGAGTATTCAATTAGAGCCTGCACTACCATACAATATGTCATAGGTTTAAATTTGTAGGTAACGACCATAAAGTTAATATACCTAGCGGAATAGAGAAACAAAGGCCTGAGCAAGCGAGATGTCACTATCAGTAACACTGCGTGGTAAAAAGAGACGTGTGATACATGACAGCAGAACTCTTTTTTTGACGTCCAGTCGGCACTTATCGGCACGCTGACAATTTAATCTCATAGAATTCATGTTCAATCATGCTTGTGTGTAAGTGTATACGTACACATATTTTTACACACAGATGTAAACCAATTTCGGTTTCGTTTGAGAGCTCGAGATTGTTGCTCTATTCCGCTAGGTATATTAACTTTATGGTAACGACCCTAGTGACGACTTTTGTCATAATACGTCAAACGTAAAAAATTCAACAACAGTTCAAAGTCGGCATACTCCTCTGTTCTGTCTACTCTGCTATAAGGTAAAGTAAAACAAATACTTTTTATTGATATTTATTACACTAGGAATCCCAGAAACAAACTGAATCATTGTCAACAAGTGTGACGTCATAACGCTGGAATTTGAGCCGCGTTGCGGCGCTGCGCCGCTGAAATTGGCAGTGGCGCTACTGCCCGGCGCGGCGCCGCAACGCGGCTCACATTCCAGCGTGTCATAACGATATAATCAATAAAAAGTATTTGTTTTACTTTACCTTATACTTTATAGTCAAGCCCAGCAATTCCAAAGCAGTAACGGGTTTCCTTATCTCTTCAAATGATGATCATCATTCTAAAGTAGACGAAAATTTTTTTTTCGTCTATCATTAAAGATAGATTTCGCTTTGTATTTTCGGGAAAAGTACTCGCCATCGGGATTCATAGCCTTATTAAATGGATGTATCCAGTATCTTCTGTGTCGTATATTTAAAATCGAGTAATGTCTTCTTAATAACAAATAAGCAATAAGTTTCTTTCGACGATCCATGCCAGAGACACGTCAATCCACAATAATAAATAAAAAAAAATAAAAAACCTCCGCCAAACAACTTTAAAAAGTAATGAAATAATATTTACTGCCTTTATGTTCAAATAATTCCTAAGTGTAAAGTAATATTTTAGTCCATAATTGTTGTCACGGTGTGTCGGGGGACCGCCAAGTAAACTAAAACCTACAACCGCCAAGACGCTAATTATTATCTCGATTCGGTTCGCTGTGAACTGATCCTTAACCTGTTGTGAAATCAAACATCTACATTAGCGGTCCCCCGACACACCTTGACAACAATTATGGACTAAAATATTACTTTACACTTAGGAATTATTTTGAACACTAGACGTTCCGCGCGGCTTCGCCCGCTTAAATTAGATTTTTAACAGACAAATTAGTCCACAAAAAATAGCTTATGATCCTTCACGTGGTCTACTTCTTATTTGTGCCAAATAACAGAAAAATTGCTCCAGTAGTTCGTCAGATAAGCCCTTTCAAATAATTTCCCCCGTTTTTTCCACATTTTCCTCTATTTCTTCGCTTCTATTAGTCGTAGCGTGATAATATAAATCCCATAGCCTTCCTCGATAAATGGGCTATCTAACACTGAAAGAATTTTTCAAATCGGACCAGCAGTTCCTGAGATTAGCGCGTTCAAATAAGCCCTTTCAAATAATTTCCCCCCGTTTTTTCCACATTTTCCTCTATTTCTTCGCTCCTATTAGTCTTAGCGTGATAAAATATAGCCTATAGCCTTCCTCGATAAATGGGCTATTTAACACCGAAAGAATTTTTAAATCGGACCAGTAGTTCCTGAGATTAGCGGGTTCAAACTTACAAACAAACAAACAATCAAACAAACAAACAAACTCTTCCGCTTTATAATATTAGTATAGATAAAGACAGTAAATATTATTTCATTACTTTTTAAAGTTGTTTGGCGGGTTTTTTTTTTAAATTTCTTAATTTAATTTTATTTCATGCTTTTTAAGCTTGTGTTGGTTATAGTGCAGAATAATTCCTATCAATAGGATCATATTCCCATAATTACCATCTATCAATGTCCTTTTCGATGAGGCCGTTAATATGAGCCCAAACATGAAACCTCCACTTTGGGTTCATATGAAGATCGGCTCCTATAGAATGCAGGTGATGCAGCATGTAAATATTTACTGTTTATTTACGTCTTACTGGTTGTCGCAATTAAAATGAGCCCCAAACACGAAATCTCTGCTCTAAGTTGGGGAGGAGTTGGATATTCTATTAAGTACCTTTATGAAATGACGAATAACAATGCTCAATATCAATACAAGATCTCGAATAAGAAGTTTCCCCTTACCTCGACGATAATTCCTTTCGGTGTCCTTACGAGTATATCCCACACCTGGACGTAGAAATTCTTAGGAACCCTGCAGAGACATCCTTCCAGGCGTCGCCGTTGTAGCGGCGTCAATCTGCAATCAAAGTGGCACCAATTAATCTCGCACAAACCTCGACACACGAGCGAAATTATCATACTAGAGCAGTGGTCCTCAACCTTTTTTTCATTCGGGTCACAAACATGTTTTGGTCTTGGTGTCGCGGGCCGCAACAAAAATTTTTTAGGGTTAAAAAATAACGTTCTTCAAAATTAACGATTTAAAAGGAAAGGAAAAATGTCACGACTACATTATTTTGCCGTTGGGCGTGAATTTCAAAATCGTTTAACATGGCGCTGATAAAGTCCCGGCGGGCCGCGGGTTGGGGATAGCTGTACTAGAGAATATAGATGTTGATATAGATGTTTTGTAACTTCCCGAAATTGTTTTTTTTTTGTTCTGTAAATAAACAGCACTAGTTTATTATGTTCTGGTAATTCAGAGTCAGAGTAGGTACTTAACAATACTTCGGGCACATTAAATTCTCTCTTCGTATACTTATTTTAAGCGTCTCTGTTGTTAGACTACCCAATAACCTGTAATTCTGCCTGAACTAAAAAGGTGGCGACTAGCTAGTAGCTATAGCTACTATACAGGGTGTAAAGGTGATATCAGACGGTTCACTCGGATGATTATTCACTCGAGTGAATGCTTCATTTCCTTTTATTATATGTTCACACGGCTTAGAGGGAATGATATAGAAAAGAACATTCACTGTTCTTTTCTTTAACATGTTATCGAATGAAGTCGTGCGTCTTGGAATTACTTTAATCCTTTTAATGTGTGATCATTAATTAATCAAAGAGTTGACAAAAAAGAAGCAAAGAAAACGTCGACCACCGTCGGCCGTCGGGCGTGAGTCGTGACCATGGATTAAAAAAAGAAATTTATTAGGAGCTTCAAATACATTGTTGAGAACTAGCCGTTGAAGATCCTGATTCATATTGTAATCATCTTCGAATTGATGAAAATAAATTTGAAGAACTTTTGCTCCTTGTTGCTCCGTTATTAACGAAATAAAATACTTTAATGAGAGACAGCATACCTAACCGAATAAAACTTCAAGTTGTACTAAGATACCTGGCTACAGGTGATAGTTTTGGAAGTTTAGAGTCGTCAACACGTGACGTCCGTCGACTACTGGACTCGAGACAAAATGGCCGAACCCGAATGATCGTTCTCTCAGTGTTCACCGTTCATTTCTCGTTCATTCGGAGTGGAAGTGAAAGATACCGGATGACAATATCCAACACAGTTGGATCGGTTCACTAATGAATTCATTCGGCACTAATGTTTCATTTTGTGTTAAGAAGGCGACTAACCCCAAATTGTCGATTTTATAAATCATTTTTGGACTTGATAATAAGCCCCGAATTGTTTAATTTTCTAAACCTAGATACAACATTATATTTCCAAGAATCTGATCTGAGCGAAAACACGATCTCGTAAAATTTTCTCGATAGAAAAAAATCACAAAAATGCATCTAACTTTGACGAATTTTTCCTATATTGCCAAAACCATGCATTAAACTACGTTCATATTTTTACACATCATATAAAATTCTATCACCGAGGGTTCGACCTAGCGGATTTTTAATATTCTCTATATTCTTTAAGATATTTAAGAAAAACCACATTAGCGCTTTACCGCTAGATTTGTCTCAACCTCTCAGTCGCCAATAGTCGCGTTCGCGCGCGCCTTAGGAGAAGACGTACTTCCTTTGCCTTTACTCCGGATTGAGAAAATATTTAATCGAAACCATGGGAAACAAACAAAAATAAAATAAATACACTAAAAGCAACCTTTGCAGGAGAAAACGGGAGCCGATGAACAATTGTAGAAGGCTTTTTAATTTAAAATAAAATATGTATATTTGTTTACAAATATGATAATATTATCATGACAAATAATTTGTCAAACCCATATCATCCCATATGTTGCGGCCGCACATGCGTAGTGCTTCGTGCTTGAGACGATACCATTGGACGATCTGCGTGTATCGTCCAATGGTATCGTCTCATAGCACGAAGCTTCGTGACGATAGACGAATCAGCGGCCGCGGCAATAGAGATTGAAAAAATAAATCGGATTTAAATCGATATAGTTTTGACAAAAACTAGTGTATGACAGCGATTTGAAAATCGATTTGGTTTCAATGAATGTCGTACTCGATACTATGGAAATATCGAATAAATTTCTTCGGACAACGCTACGGTCTAGAAATGATAAGATTAAATTGTCAAACAGTGATAACATTATAATGTTATATGCAAAATTAAATATACTACTTCGACCATTCGCTTGATAATAGATAATAATTAGAGTATGAACAAAGGTGATGGCACATTTATGAAATGATTTAGAAGAGTACATAATATACTACATAATAATTATATTATAAGGTCTTTTATACCTATTATATTGCCGTTTTGTTTAAAAATTATTCTTTTTAGGGTTCCGTACCCAAAGGGTAAAAACGGGACCCAATTACTAAGACTTCAATGTCTGTCTGTCCGTCTGTCTGTCTCCAGGCTGTATCTCAAGAACGGCTATAGCTAGACTTCTGAAATTTTCGCAGAATGTGTAAGTATATCTGTTGCCGCTTTAACAACAAATACTAAAAATAAAATAAAATTAATATTTAAGGGGGCTCCCATACAAAAATTAAAATTTTTGGGCTATTTTTAGCTCTATAAAGGAGTGGGCACACTGAGACGGGCCGCTTTATGAAAGCTACTAAAATTTACTACGATTTTGTCTTTCAAACTTTGTATCTAACTCCAATCATTGCCTTGCTATGAGCATTGTGGCCGATTTTTTTCAAATACACAAATCAACAAAGTCTTATGATATTTGTGTTTTATGAAATATCTGAAAATATCTAAGAATCTATTTGAAAGACCGTAAATGAAATAATTTTAGCTTATTTTTAAAGTTATTAATAACAAAAAAACTTCCGGATAGTTTTATTTCTATGAAAAAATCATTAGTCTTTCTATGGGTAAAGAAAAGTTATAAGCCAACAAATCTTATTTCGTTTTATGAAACTGAAAATTTATTCGAAAAAGACAAAATCTTTGAAATTTTCTTGCCAATAGATAAAATAACAAATATTCGATACTTGCACCTAAACACAGATTTTTTGAGCCTTTCCCAAAATCTTTGAAATGTATTCCAGTACTGCAATCTGGAAAATGTGAAAGGTTGGTTTTTCACGAGTTTGGAAGATTGATAATAAATTAATAATAGTAACACCTATATGGGACGAATAATGGCTCTCCAGAGGATGAGGATGGTTTAATCGACGCAGAATTTCCCAAACACGTGATTTTAGTGTATCAAGATGAAAGAGCTGGGGTTTTTATCAGCACCAGCATCAGAGACGATTTTAGTCATACCATGGCAGATAACTCCGCCGTTTGTTGACGGATTTCCAAAATTCTTTTGTTATTGTATAAGATGTAGTCCGAATTTCGTAACATGTTAATAAAAGTGGTGATCTGATGGTGTAATTCATGAGAAATTGACGGGAGCTAAAAGAAGGAAACTAGCTGTCCCGGAAAACATTGTTTTGCCATTTAATTTCTTTTCTAGTATCAATATAAAAAGTAAATAAAAACCTATTGTCAGGCCTAACGAATGTACATAGCATTATAATCGGTTGAACCGAAACACTGTGCCCCGAGAATTTTATATATACATATTTGACTACATGACCCGGCAAACGTTAGTTTGCCATATAAATTATTTCTAGCATCAATATATGATATCAAAAAGCAGATAAAAAATTATTCTCAAGCCTAACGAATGTATGTATGCAAAATTTCATTGAATCGATTGAGCAGTTCGCACACAAACATTGTGACATGAGAATTTTGTGTATTTTAATCTGACAAATGTTAATATATTTTACGCAAATACACACAAAAACTAACCAAATTCGGACGTGGACGAAGACGTGGCTAGTAGATTATATTAAAATATAAAGTTATTATATTTTTGTAACAACTACAGCTTAGGAATTCTAACCAGAATCGATCCAGTAGTGTCAGAGCCTATTCGATTTCGATAAATAAACATATCATAAAGTACTACTAGTGTATAAGGCAAAAAGTATATTAATTTGATTCTCAAAGTACAGATGGAAAATGTGACTTGAACTTCTCAAAATTTTATCTGATATATTTGTTTATACTACGTTCGTACAAAAAGTGGTTACGAGAGTAATTACACAAATTTATAGCCGCGGTGACATATTGAATGAGTTGGACGAGTGCGGGGGGTGTGAAGTGCGCGGGTGAAAACCGATTTTTTTCTGTCATAGGTCGCCCTCTTAAGATGTGTCACTTGGAGTGAAAGATGCAAAATGAAAGACGAAAATGAACAAAAAATGACCCGTCTGATATCACCTTAACAAAACTAAGTGATAATACTTTAGGGTGTGTATGGGTCCCCTACATAGAGTTCACTGTGAAGGTAGCAGCACTGAAAGAGCATTTTTTTTTATTTGTATGGGGAAGCGCCCCAGCGTCAGGAATTTTCCCATACAAAAGTAAAAAAACAAAGATACTCTTTCAGTGCTGCAACTTTTAAGCTGTCTACACACCAAAGCCGCCGGCCCGGCCGGGGCTTAAACAAATTTGAAACAAACAAAATTGCAACATTCAGTAGCCGCCAGGTTCGTGCCGCCGGGCCGGCGGCTTTGGTGTGTAGACAGCTTTACAGTGTACTCTATATAGGGGACACATACAAACCCTAAAATATTATCACTTAGTTTTGTTACGACCTGTATATTATAGCTGCTTTAGATCGAGCAACGTGCAGGGCTCACCCCTCGTCGTCGGCCCAGTCGGAGACGGAGAGCACGCGCTGCAGCAGCTCGCGCAGGCGGTAGGGCGACAGGCCCTCGAGCTGGGCGGGGTCGGCGCCGCCCAGCGCCAGGCACGCGCGCATCGCCTCCAGCACCCAGCCCACGCGGATCTTCAGGATGCCGCGGAACAGCTCCGGGTTGGTGCCGATCAGCCGCCCGCAGTACAGCACGATCTCCTGACACAGACAGTTAACCACAAGTTAAAGAGTGAATTGGGATGTTGAAAAGGTCAAAGATTAGATTTTTTAAATAAAATAAATATATAATGGTAAAAATAAGAATTTGTAAGATTTCAGATAGTCAAGTCCATTTTTTAAAATTTCTAAATCATCACACTACTATCATAAACGCAATATTTAACATAGCTAACGAACAATGTTCTCCCGGGATGCATACAAGCTATCGGTCAGTGACGTCATAGCCCACTGTCATTTTGTATGTGTTAAAATATTATGTGTTTTTAGTTTTTAGGAACACAACCAATTTTTGCCAGTGCGTGTTGTCTGTGATCGGTCTTGTCTATGCTATTGTCATTTTTATCTATCATCTATAGCCTATACTTAATGGTCTCTTCCCTCTGTGCTCTCTGTTAATGGCGTTTACGTGCAATAAATGGTCCGAGATAAATTTACATCTTGTTTTTATTTCTACATCCACGCAAAATTCTTCATGGTAGCAGAGCGTGGTTCGCAGCGAAATAAAAGTAAGCAGTAAAAGTTGTCGAAAAGTGACAATCACTTCAGTGAAGAAATTAAAAGTGAGGTTACTCAACGTGGTTCTCGTCAGGGTCGCATGAAGTGGGAGCTCTCCGTCAAAATGGGTTCACACAACATCTTTAACATCGAGAAACTAGTTGGAAGAGAAAATTTCGCGACTTGGAAATTCAGTATGAAGACATATTTGCAACATGAAAATTTGTGGTGTTGTATCGAGCCGACTCACAACGAGCCGATTGATGCTGGTAAGGACATAAAGGCCAAGGCCAAGCTAATATTGCTTCTGAATCCTCAAAATTACGTGCATGTGCAAGAGTGCACAACTGCTAAAGAAGTTTGGGAAAGGTTACATCAGGCCTTCGATGACAATGGACTTACACGAAGAGTTGGCCTGCTAAAGGACCTCATAAACACAACACTGGAATCGTGCAATAGTGTTGAGGATTATGTCAGTAAAATTATGAACACTGCCCACAAATTGCGTAGTATAAAGTTCGATGTCAATGACGAGTGGCTCGGGACTTTAATGTTGGCCGGTCTGCCCGAGGAATATAAACCCATGATTATGGGGCTTGAAAGCTCTGGCATCAAGATTAGTGCCGACTCTGTGAAGTCAAAGCTTATACAAGAGATCAATACATCAAAGACAACGGCTTTTCATATTAAAGCGAAGAAAAATGATAAAAGCAATAGCTTCGCAAATATTTATAATCATTCAAGTAAACAGAAGGGGCCAAGGTGTTACAGCTGCAATAAATATGGTCACTAAGCTAAATTTTGTAAATCAAAGGGAGCGTCAAGTAAGGAGCCATCACAGAGAGCATCAAGCAAGGCGCTAAGTTCAGGTTATGTAGCTGCATTTACAACAATGGTTGGTAAACACACAAGCAATTGTTGGCTGATAGACTCCGGTGCGTCCTCTCATATGACAAGTAGATATGACTGGATGTATAATGTCACCGAGGCCACTGTGAAAAGTGTAACTGTTGCAAACAGAGAGCCTCTAGCTGTAAAAGGAGTTGGATGTGTTGACATACACATTAATCAGAACAAAATACATGTGAAAAATGTGCTGTTTGTTCCTGGATTGGCAGCTAATCTCCTTTCAGTCAGCACTATAGTGAAGAGTGGATATAATGTCACATTCAACAGCAGGGGCTGTGATATTCAGAATAGCAGAGGAGAAGTAATATGTACTGCAACATTGAGCAATAACTTGTACATCATGAACACAGGTAATGAAATGGTTCATCTAACGTCAAGTTCAGTGAGTTCTAATGACACACACCTATGGCATCTACGAATGGGCCATTTGAACATTTCAGATATAAGAAAATTACCAAGCTGCACAGAGGGTGTGGCTTTAGCTCCGGTTGAGGGCAACAAGGTCTCATGTATACAATGCTATGAAGATAAGCAAACCAGGTTCCCATTTAAAAATGTTGGGTCAAGAGCAGTGAAACCTCTTGAATTAATACATTCCGATTTATGTGGCCCCATGGAAAACTTGTCGTATGGAGGTATGAGATATTTTATAACTTTTATTGATGACTTTACCCGAATGGTTCATGTGTATTTTCTCAAGGATAAAATGAGTGTTTTAGAGACCTTCAAAAATTTTAAATCTAAAGTAGAGAATGAGTTGAATAATAAGATAAAAATACTCCGTACTGACAATGGTAAAGAATATTGTAACACTAATTTTGAGAAATTTTTGTCTAACCATGGTATTGTTCACCAGACGTCTACTCCGTATATTCCAGAGCACAACGGCATGGCAGAAAGGATGAATAGAACGCTGGTTGAGCGTGCAAGATGTATGCTGTTTCATGCCAAGCTGGAGAAGAGACTATGGGCTGAAGCTTTAGCGACCACTGCATACATTGTCAACCGATCTCCCACGTCACTGGAAGGTAAAACGCCGTATGAGTTATGGAAAGGTAAGAAACCTAATTTATCTCACGTGAAAATATTTGGCTCCGAGTGTATGGTACACATACCAAGTCAAAAACGACAGAAATGGGATAAAAAGTCTGAGAAAATGATAATGGTGGGCTATTGTGAGAATACGAAGGGTTACCGTTTAATGAACCCTACAACCCACAAAGTAATAAAAAGTAGAGATGTAGTTTTCTTCGAAAAATACAATGAGACAGTTGGGGTACCCAACCAAAGTAATATTGATGTTACAGTAAAAGAAAAACAGTCAGTCAGTGAAAGCGCTGCTGTACCTACTAGCAGCGGAACATCAGCAAGTACATCATGCACTTCAAATAAGGAAGTACTCGCTCAGGAGTCGAGTAAAAGAGGTTTGAGCACTGAAACAAGAGAAAGTGAAGACTCAAGTGAGTATGATACAGATTGTGGGGAATTAGATGAAACTTTTAAGCCCCCCGGATTTGTAGAGGGTACTTTTGATGATTCTAATGTAACTTTAAGAACACTCCGGCCACGCCATCATAGAAGGGTTCAAGATAAGAGTTAATTGTGTTTTTACACTGACTTGTCTGATCCACAGAATGCTGCGGAAGCCATGGATGAAGAATATAGCTCCTTGATGAAAAACAAAACATGGAGTTTAACAGATCTTCCTAAAAACTGATCACAGCGGAAACATTGTTCGCTACAAAGCACGGCTGGTAATAAAAGGCTATGCTCAAAAAAAGGGTGCCGATTTCGAAGACACTTATTCACCAGTTGTCACACAACCATTCGTTACCTATTTGCTTTAGCTGCCATATATGAACTTGAAATAGATCAAATGGATGCTGTGTCAGCCTTCCTCCAAGGAGATATCGACAGGGAAATCTACATGGAACAGCCAGAACAATATAGACAAGGCTTTCAGGTGTGCAAGTTGAATAAATCCATATATGGATTAAAGCAAGCTAGTAGATTATGGAACACTAAACTAAACAATGTTTTACACAACCTAGGAATGCAACAATCAAAGACTGATCCCTGCGTCTACTATAATGCTGAAAAGAATACATTTATAGCTGTCTGGGTTGATGACTTAATACTATTTACTGCACAAGAGTCAGTCAAAAATTTATTGAAAGAAAATTTAAAACAGCACTTTGAGATGAAAGAGATTGGCCCGGCAAGCCAGTGTATAGGTCTCCATATTACCAGAAACGGAAAAAATATATAAAAGAAATCTTGGCACGGTTCAGAATGTCAGATTGTAAACCTGTCAAAACGCCAATTGAAGTAGGTATAAAATTCAAACGATCTGAGACAGAAGAAAAGTATGATTGTCCATATCAACAAGCTTTAGGCTCCTTATTGTATTTGGCTCAATGTACTCGACCAGACATATCCTTTGCTGTCAATACACTGAGCAGATTCAATCAAAATCCAAGCTCCGAACACTGGGCTGGAATAAAGAGAATATTTAGATACCTCCAGGGCACAAAAGATTTAAAGTTAATCTACACCAAAGATGGTAATGCAGAGATAACAGGATACTGTGACGCCGACTGGGCCAGTGATTTGTACGACAGAAAGTCGTGCACAGGCTACATCTTTATGTTACAGGGTGGTGCAATCTCTTGGCGGTCACACAAGCAGCAGACCGTCGCCCTATCAACCGCAGAGGCGGAGTACGTGGCAATGTCTTCCGCGGCGCAGGAGGCGCTGTGGCTGCAGCAGCTTCATGGCGAGCTCGGTCACCAGCTGAAGAACCCGCTCTTTATCTTTAGTGATAATCAGAGTGCTATTAAGTTAACTACTAATGACTGTTACTTACCTAGAACTAAGCACATAGACATTCGTTATCATTTCTTAAGGAATCATGTTATTAATTTAGAAGTTAAGTTTTTGTATTTAAAGGGTGAGGAAATGATAGCTCATAATTTAACTAAGGGCACTACTGCCGATAAACATTTGTATTGTGTTACAAAAATGGGATTGTGTTCCAGGGGAGGGTGTTAAAATATGTGTTTTTAGTTTTTAGGAACACAACCAATTTTTGCCAGTGCGTGTTGTCTGTGATCGGTCTTGTCTATGCTATTGTCATTTTTATCTGTCATCTATAGCCTATACTTTATGGTCTCTTCCCTCTGTGCTCTCTGTTAATGGCGGTTACGTGCAATAAATGGTCCGAGATAAATTTCCATCTTGTTTTTATTTCTACATCCACGCAAAATTCTTCAGTATGGACCGTTTAGGGAAGATATGCTTTTTTTAATTATTTTAAAACCTTATTATTCATAATATTGATATTTAATGCAAAAACCATAAAAAATGTTTTTTCAATTAATTATAAACAATTAAAAATTCATGAAATTTAAATTAAGTCACGTGACTTATAAACGCGCCATGATTGAGATGTGACGTCATAATGTTATACAGTGTGTAACAAAAATAAGTGATAATACTTTAGGGTGTGTACGTATTCCTTGTAGAGAGTTCACTGTGAAAGTAGCAGCGCTGAAAGGCGATTTTTTTTTTTCACTTTTGTATGGGCAAGGGCCCGAGCGTCACTAGTTTCCCCATACAAAAGTGAAAAAAAATGTTCGTCTTTCAGCGCTGCCACTTTCACAGTGAACTCTCTACAAGGAACACGTACACACCCTAAAGTATTATCACTTATTTTTGTTACACCCTGTATACATTTCAATATAATACGGCAATATTAACCTTATTTTGTTTAGGTTTAAGGTCATATTACAGATGACATTATAGTTAGCGCAAAAATTGTTTGCGCTAACTATAATGTCATCTACGTAGCTAAAATTTTTAGTAAATCCACAATAACCTGATGCTCCTATGACTCGAAATAAGAAATGTCTTAAGTGCCCGTTTTGTTTATTGTAAAACATACTCTATTTTAAGTACTGAAGGTGTGTTTTGGGTTTCAATTTTAATAAATTTAAGGCTTATTTGGGCGTCCAATCAAAACATTCGTTTGTAAAACAATTCGTGGTATGTCAGTTCTACTGTTTTTATTGTTGTGTTGTGTGGTGAAAAATAACATTATGACGTCACACGCGCTCGGGTTTGTGCGGGAGCTGTCGGCGTGTCTTCCAATTTTAATTTCGAAATAACTTTTGAATTATTTCGAAAAAAATGTTTTGTTATAAAGCTTATACCTATATGATCTTTCCATTTATCACCAAAAAAAATTTTGTTCAAATACCCAATTCTTTCACCGAAGTTCCTATTTTTGAGAATTCTTTTAACACTTTCATTACCACTACAATTTTTACGATGTTTTCTCGAAGGCCGCCTAAATTTTACGCCGGACTCGCTAGGCGAGTCACCGGCGCTGCAACACGAATTGAATCGACTCGCCACGCGAGTTCAGTGCCATTGTGTTAGGGCAGTGTTGCCAACTTAGTGGAATTTCCACTAGATCTGGTGGTTTAAACATGCCTTTCAGCGGGAAAAAACTGGTTTTAGTGGCTGGTGGATTTTTTGGTGGATTAGATTATTTAAGTTTGTGGTCAGCTTCGACGTTAACCACTAGTTTTTTTAAATTATGTTTCTAACCCTTAAAGTCGCACAAAATAGGGAAACTTAATAACATTTATGAGATGTTTTTATTTCTTTTTGTTGTGTAGGTAACACCGAAGGCATTGCAAAATAGTTCATTTTCTTTCGATTATAAACTGGGTCTGCACACCCGGCCCACCACGTAATTCTTTAGATTAGGATATATTTAGCCTTCAGTATTATTTTAAGCAGAAAATACACATGCATTTAAAAAAAAACGCCGATCGAATCTACGGCGCTGGAATAATTAATAATGACTAATTATTAATTATTATTAATGATAACAATGCGAGTCTTGTTTGCCTATTACTATTCGTGATGCCCCTATAATCTCGTGTGACCAACATTTCTGGCTGCGACTGCAAATGCACAGAAACTTCTTTTGAGATTTCTTTAAGTTATGACATTAACTAATTAGGCAAACTAAATTTATTTAGAACCGAGCGAGCGCGATCCGACATTAATAAAAAAATCACAAAAGTAATAGACACATAACAATAATTATTTAGGCCGTCTATCAAATTGCGTGGAAAGATGCGTGTTAATATTACCTGCTGCAAGACTGCTCCTATGATGTCGTAAGGTTGTATCGTCGAATACATGACGGACTGTATTTCCCCGGGCGTCATCGGTTTGTCGAACACCGTCTCCTTCTGTCCGATCACGCCGACGGTGATCTGTTAAGAATAGGTACAATAAATTCAGAAGTTTGGACAAAAAAACCTTAACGTCTTAAATACTGCAGGGTATCGACCGCCGTTCGGGCCGCAATTCGCAGGAAGATGTTAGTGACCTATAATAGCCAAATGTTATAATACAAGTAACAAAAGCTATAAAAGATAATATAAAAACTTGGATTGATATTTACATTTTACAGTGCTAAATAAATATAGAATACTAGATGTACCGCGCGGCTTCGCCCGCGTAATTTAGGAAATTCACGGAAACCGTACATTTTTCCGCAAAAGATAGCCTATGTCCCTTCACGTGATCTATTCTTCATGTGTGCCAAATAACATAAAAATTGCTCCAGTAGTTCTTAAGATAATAAGCAATTTCAAATAATTTCCCCCGTTTTTTCCACATTTTCCTCTATTTCTTCACTCCTATTAGTCTTAGCGTGATAAAATATAGCCTATAGCCTTCCTCGATAAATGGGCTATCTAACACTGAAAAAATTTTTCAAATCGGACCAGTAGTTCCTGAGATTAGCGCGTTCAAACAAACAAACAAACTAACTAACTAACAAACTCTTCCGCTTTATAATATTAGTATAGATTCATAAACTAACAATGACTGATGGTCAGTGCTTTTTGAAAAGTTTTGATTAGCTACGAAGTGATATAGACTCATATAATATAGGGCCCGGAAAAATATGTATTAAAAAATCCAAAATATGTAAGTACGTAAAATATGGACGAAAAAATCGAAAATATGGAAAAAAAAAATATGGAGTGTATATGGAGTGTATATAATTAAACATTGTTTTAGTGTAGGTAAGAAAAGAGTCACTTGTGACAGTTAACAAAGAGATAGAGGCCAGAAATGTGCTATGCTGGCTATGCCAGAAGGCATAATATTTGGTTTGGGAATAAAAGTCTTTATTATAGGAAATAATTACTGTACCTATATTGCATAGTTACGGCCACATTACAAAAAAAAAACTATAAAAAAGATAGCGAAATTATTATTTAAAAAAAAAAGCACGTTTCATGACGTGATGGGCAAAGGCCAAAGAGGATATAAACTACGAGTGATGGGTGCATACTGCATACTTACTTAATTAAACACCAAAAATCGGCACAGAATTTTGTTTTTTTTTTGTGTTTTACTTAAATTCTTTATTTTTCTTAATTTTATCTTAAATTCTTAATTTTATCCGAAGACCGAAACATACTTCAGTTTTTGTTTAGCCATATCAGCAACAGGACCTTCAGCATCTGAAACTTTATTTTCTATTTCTTCAATAATCTTCTTTGGAAACAAAATGCGACGATAAAACGCGAAAGGAACGAAATACGCAGCCGCATGGTGGCGGGAACGTATTTTTTTTTCGTATTTTTGTGAATATATGGATGACTAGCTGTGCCCCGCGGTGTTACCCGCGCTTTAAGTGATATATAATAAAAGACTATGAAAAGTACCAATAATGAGGCAAAACGGTACGATACATGGTTCTATAATGGTTTATGGTAGTGATGATGATGATGAATGTAATTTGCATAGTAGCATATGCTT
Source organism: Cyaniris semiargus (assembly GCA_905187585.1). Taxonomy (NCBI): domain Eukaryota; kingdom Metazoa; phylum Arthropoda; class Insecta; order Lepidoptera; family Lycaenidae; genus Cyaniris; species Cyaniris semiargus. The sequence goes on along the minus strand of LR994546.1, from coordinate 12,910,444 downwards.
TCCGTTCTTAAAACAACGTCGAAACTCCCAAACTTGTATCTATAAAGAGTCAGGAGTTGTCTCAGCACCTTCCGAACCATGGTATACCTTGGTGCAAAATCTTGCTTGTTGGTAGCATATGCTTAGAATACTGCTCACGAAACCGAAGTCACCACATGTTCCTATAAAAATTTTGAGGAGTTCCCTCGATTTCTTATGGATCCCTTCATCTGGTCACCACTTTCATGAATATGGTACCAAATTGGGATGATAGCCTATACACCAAAAGAAAAATTTTGAAAATCGGTTACAAACGGCGGAGTAATCGTTGAACATAAAAAAACGAACATAACACCTCCTTCATTTTTAAAGTCGGTTAAAATTGTAGCCTATGTGTTATTCTGATGTATAAGCTATATTATTGTAAAGTTTCATTAGAGTCCGTTCAGTAGTTTTTGCGTGAAAGAGTAACAAACATCCATACATACATACATACATCCAAACTTTCGCCTTTATAATATTAGTAGGATTGTGACATTTTCTAGCAAAATATGGACTTATCTTTGTAAAACCCTAAAATATGGAAAAATATGGAAAAATATGGAAAATAAAACTTGGGTTTTCAGTCTAAACATGATATAATTTACATATAAATCCGGGCCCTACTCATATAGTAACACTCATAAAGCATTTTGTTCCATACATTTACTGATTTTTAAGTTCGTTAACGTTAGTAAAGTTTCTCCCCTGACCTGTTTCCCGCTGACGAGCACTGTGGTGATGAAGGGGCTGATGGAGTCGACGGTGTGGTTGAGCAGCGAGGAGCAGTAGCGCACCGCGCGCCAGTGCCGCGCCGCGCCCGCCGCAGCGTACAGCGACTTCAGCGCCGACTGCACCGACGTGCCGTTCACCTGCACATTCCGAGGGAAAATGCCCGTAAATATCCATACGGAGTTCTTGCTCGGCCTGCGAGTTTAACACTGTGGTGCTGTGCGGCAGGAGCGTATTTTGTACCGTGCCAACAGCTGTACATGTAACAGCTGTTAACACATAAACAGCAAACATTAAGGCTAACTTAAACATCGTCAAAAATATCATCAAACCAACACGCGTGAGTAAAATATACTACTTGTATCTCGCGTTTTACGTTTTGTGTAAAATCTCTATTAAAAAAAATATCATAATTCATTTGCGGCGGATCTTAGATTATACCTAGAGACTAGAGCGGGCCTTTTAGGCGGGCCTCGCTCGAGGAGTATGCTTCAAAGCTGGTACTGATTAAGGACGGGCGGGGCGGCTCGCAACGGGGCGAGCACGGGGGCGTGTCTTGTACGCGGTAGTCTGGGGAGGGGTCGTAGCGCGCCATTTCCGATCGCCATCTTGGATCTTACCTCATATAGCGGGCCCTCGCGCTCGAGCAGTATGCCCCAGAGCTGGCACTGGTCGAGGATGGGCGGGTGGGCACGCAGCGCGGCGAGCACGGCGGGCGTGTCCCGCGCGCGGTAGTCGGGGGCGGGGTCGTCGCGCGGCGCCAGCGCCCGCGGCACGTCCGTCAGCGACTGGTACCCGATGTACTCGTGCTCCAGCTGTTTGAACTGCGCGAAGTTCTCCGACGGGAAGTCGCCCTGGCTCATGAAGTCCAGGTGCTCTGTCGGCCAAACATAAAATTTTATGAGCCACGAGTCTCGTCGCAAAAAAAAATTGCGACGATCCCGTGGCCGATAAACGTGAGACAGAGAAGACGTGGGAATTGGGATGTATTTTTAACGTCACCATCAAACTAGATATGTTAATCATATTGTGGGACCACGGTGGTCGCGGCGCCGCGATCTGGTGTGAGCCCGTGTTTCGTTGGTCAGAAAGGCAGCTTTCAAACATGTCATTTAATAACGTTACGGTTAGGTAGCCTATCTACAGGAATATATCAATGTATACCTATTACAATCGTTGACATTTTAAACATACTCACCGATACAGGAGCTCGATATGAGATTCTGCAGCCTTCCCAGGCGCACCTTTACGCCGTCGCAGTAGCCCTTCTTGAGCATGGCGTAGAGGTCGAGCATCTGCTTGAAGTGCGGATCGCGCATGTGCTCCTCCCGCACCAGCAGACACACCGTCGGCCGACCCGACAGCCGCCAGTACCTGCACACTCACGCACCTTTATGGGCTCCCACACATAACTGCCAATTTGAATCGCATCGCAAATAGCTGCGACAAAACTCATACTAAAAATAACATTGCGATGCGATGAGAATTCGTAGTTTTGTGAATTGTGTGATGAATGAATGAATAGAGCCCTAAAACCTAGAGTTTACTGTAAAAAAAAAACGCTAAAGAGTTACTTTTATTAATCTTTGTATGGACAAATTCATGACGTTTGGGGCGTTTCTCATAGAAATATAGAAGTGGAAAGTAATCCCTTTGACTCGTACACGACATAAAGTAAGTATTATCTTTATACAGTTCACTGTGAAAATAGGAGCGCTAAAAGAGCAATTTTTTTTTAACTTTTGGGCATTTCTCCGGATTTGGATTATTTAGTTGATTCCCTGTTACATTTTTATTTCTGCATATTTTTTAAAATCAATAATCACATATTATTCTTAAGTGAATTATAAAAATAATTATCTATTTGGGCCCTTTTTCACTTCACAGTTTTAGAAGATATTTTGATTTAAATTTTTCTAACCTAGGGAATCTACAAACCTTATAGAAAAAAGCTTTTTCAGCTAAATAAACATGTTCAATTTAAATATAAACATGTATAAAATTGACTACAAAATAAACTTGTTCGTTAAAACCAAATATAATTGAAAATGAATTTATTTGAAATATTTTGACTTTAAGAAAAAAAATGTTTATATTTTTACTTATTGGTGTCATTTATTTGTATCAGAATATGAAGAGAATGTAATTTATTTTAATAAAAATAAACAGATATGTACCAATTAGATAAATAAATGTAAAAGATTTTGATTCCCTACTTAAAATACCTAGGGAATCATCAAAATGTATGTAGAGGGAATCAATAAAAAGTTAGTTTTTCCTGAGGTGTACAAAAACTATGCATGTAGGTTAAACAATAAATAGACTAACTAAAAACCATACTCATTATCGTCGTTTACATCGTGTCTAAGCAAACTTAACTTTGGAAATGACATTGTAATTAGCGAATAGGGAATCAATTGTGTAAGGAACCAAGGGTGAGGGAATCAGATATTTTCCTTTGTAACTCGGAAACTAAGCAACGAATTGTGTGACCTCCTTCCATGATGTTTAGAGGGCTACCGAACCTCCCGCCCCTGCGCATCCACAACCACGTGCTACTTATAACTAGGGAGGTACGAGCCTCCAAGTGAAGCGTATAGGGAATCACTGTGAGCCAGGACAAATCTTAAAATGACTTTTTCTATTTATATAACGATATGTATGTTAATTTACAACTTTTTTATAAATATTTTGTGCATGCTCTAACGATTTAATTACTTTTAAATTAGAATTTCATCGTATTTGTGGTATTTTTTTGGGAATTTATGGTGAATTCTGGGGACAGGACAGGTCCAGGGAATCAATTTTTCGACCTTTAAATTTATTTTAATTATATATACATAATTAAGTTTTTCTAAAAAACCTAAGTGGCCCAGTTAGATCACACCTTATATTACTATAAAAAAAATACGGAAGTCTATTTATGTAACTCTGCGGGTACTTTATACGTCCGGACAACTAAATTTTGCGGTTTGGAGAAATAGCCTTTTGTATGGGCAAACTCATGACGCTGGGGCGCTTGCCCATACAAATCATTAAAAAAAATTATCCTTTCAACGCTGCTATTATCACCTTGAACTCTATATAATCCCCCTTACTAATAAACGTTGTATAAGCTTTGAATAGTTATACAGTGTTTTGTTCCTGACACACAAGTGACATTTTTAATTGGATTGAAGAAGACAAAGCACTGTATAACTATTCAAAGCTTATACAGCGTTTATTAGTAAGGGGGATAATGTACAAGGAACACGTCATACACACCCTAAAATATTATCACTTTGTTTTGTTACACCCTGCACGCGCCTTGTCTGCGAATTTAAAATACACCGTATGCTATCACCCTAAATAATTTAAAAGTCAACAAAATTATATTTTATATCAAAAATCGGTCGTTGACGACAGTTGTCACAAAATTGAGATTGGTGGAGAAACTGCAGGTGCATTAAAGTATTGCGAGGAACATCTTACATCTATACACACTTTCGCATTGTATTTATAATTTCAGAGAATTTATTATTATAACAACTTACTTTCCGACAAATTGCAGCTCGGTTTTGATGTCGTCTATAAGAAGGGCCATGTCTCGGTACAGGTAGAACTCGGATACCTCGAATATGAGCGGGTAGCACAGCACCGTCATACCGCATACTCTATATATCTGCAATATAAAAAATTATAAGCCATATATACCAGTGTATTACTGATTCTTTGTAGGTCTAATTAAGTAGGTACAGATATTGTAGTATCTACTTAATTAGACCTACAAATAATCAGTAATAATATTTCAGCCAAGTAATGTTAATGTTATGTAAAATATCTTTTAAAGACATCACTCACCTTACTAGTACCGAGAGAACCGACAGGTCTGATGGGGCGCCCAGTCAGCTTCAACTTGGGACACAGGCCGAGCTCCCGGTACACGTGAACCAGCTGAGTGGAGCTACATATCTGATTAAAACAATGCATTTATGTCATAAATCATAATACTTGTGTTCAAATGCTTGTAGCAGGCTTTATAAAAAAATGATAAAAGTTTAGGGCGCGTTCAGACGCGCGCGTGTTATCCCATACCTACGCTACAGCAGAACACACGTCTGAACGTGCCCTTAGGGTGTGTTTAAATGTGTGTAATATGTCCTTATGAAGAGTGTTAAAAGAGTTACTTTTCATTTCTATGTTTCTATAAGAAATCCCCCGACATCATGAATTTGCCTATACAATAATAAAAAGTCTCATTCTCTAAAAAAACTAGTTTTGGGAATAAAAATGTTACAACACTAACTTAATATTATGATCCAAAGCTACAATACATAACGCAGTGGCGTAGCTACCTTGGGTGGCACCCGGTGCGGAAGTTGGTGGAGTCACCCCATCGAAAGTAAAAAGATCGCGAGTATAGGACGGGGAATCCCCTACGACAGCGTCAGTTTTTTTGCGGGAATCCCCGAATTATACATAGAGCTGAGCTAGTGCTAGTGGAGGAATCCCCGAAAAATATTTTTTTGTGCTAGCGATTTTTTTTTGAGAGACCGGGTGGGTGCGGCCCGATCCGCCGTCTTCTCTTTGCTACGCCACTGTATAAAATCATGTTACGAAAATGTACTAACAAAAGCTGAGGCCAACCTGCACGGGTTCGACCTCGTGCGGCGTCTGCGTCTGTATGCCGTACGTGCCCATCATCGCCTGCAGCCGCATCGACTCCGCGATCAGCACCACTTGCACCACCAGGTCCGTCGCTATACCCTGCACTCACAACGTCATCGGTATACCGTAAACTGTTACGTAGTTTATATCCTCTTTGCCGTAAACACATTATTTCCCCTAATAATAAAAGTAGTTACATACAAATAGCGCAAATTACTAAATAGTTAGTATGTATAGTCCGCGCGGAACTAGTTGGCCGCGCCTTAGGTAGGGACAGGGGTGAGGGGGCGGGTTGCTTGCTGCTCGCAACGCACATGAGATTAGACATTGACGACCAATCTCGCGATATCGTGAACAATAATATTATTTAATTATTGAAAAGAATAAATTGAATCAACAGTTGAATCAACAATTGATCAGTTTTATATTCTAAATTATTGACATCGGCTTTCCGTTTTTAAAAACCTATGCACTTTAAATATTATTTCCTTAGATTGTCTTTTTATCGGCGGACTTATCTTGCTATTGCAATCTCTTGTGCGTTTTGTCTGAACTAGCCAGAACTGTCAAAATCAAGCGCCCCCGCCTCTCGACCCCACCCACCCACCGCTCACATACCTAAGGCGCGGCCAATTAGTTTCGCGCGGACTATTATTAAGCTGAAGCGTTTATTGACAGTTCAAAAGCACACAGAAGGGTACTTACGAATGTCGGTTTCGCCTTAAGTATGATGCATGAAAGGAGTTTTGATCAGATTATAAAATTATTTAAAAGTAATGTCTTAAAGCAATTTTGTATGTAATCCGTCGTTTTGTTAACTGCGTTAACCGTACTGTTATCCAGTGTGAAAATATCCTATGTTCTTCCTCGGGACGGAAAAGAATTCCCATTCCTCTGTTAAGCTATTTAAGCGTAAAAAGGTAACATACAAACAGATAGATTATACACACTTTCGCATTTATTATATAGATAAAGTCACCTGGAATGCCGAGTACCGTCCGGCGCGTCGCGGTCTGTTGTACGAGGGCAGATATCGCCGGATCGGGTCCAGTTCGTTGACGTGCAGCAGACCGCCCGTCAGCAGCTGCGCCAGCACGAAAAGAGACTGCGCCCACAGGAACAGACCACCCGTATCTAAAATATCAACATGTAAGGTATAAACTAATTGCGGTACCTATAAAAAAGAAGTTAGTGGTGTTAAAGGCGAGACCGCACTAAGCGAAACTACGCTGCAGCAGAGCTACGCGACATTTCACGTTCCATAGCACTGACGGCGGCTTACCTCATATGATTTCATACAAATAAAATTAACGACCGCGACGTGTCGCGTCGCACCGCTGCAGCATAGTGTCACCTAATGCGGTCTCACCTTTACAGTTAAATGCGCAAGAGTGCTGAGGCGATAAAGATATTATGTAGTGCAAATTAATAGGCGCAGAAAATAACAAAAAATATACAAGTATACACAACACCTTAATTTCTAGAGAAATAAGCTTTAAACTTCAGCAGACATCAAAACTGCCCTTGCGGATTTTATATATTATCTATAGGGTGAACCAATGTTTAGTATTTTGCTTTCTAGCGCAAAAAAGAAGGCTCCATGAAAAAGAGAATGGGAAACTTAGGCGTATAGAGTAATACAGGTAATGTAACAAGCACTCTTGTAAATGGTAGGTTTTTTGTAAATCTCTCGAATACGTGAGCTTGAAAATCCGCAAAAGAGGTTTTAGTGCAAGCGAGAAAAAAAAAACAAAAAAAAAAGGATTGCATGTTAAAAGGCAAAGGCTGAAAGATCAATTTGTTAATAAGAAAACGAAGGCATTTATCTCGCAGTATTCTGGGTTACCTTTTCCGTCGTTGTCATCGCGTTTGTCTGGAATTTCGTAAATTTATTTAATACTTTTATCCATTTTATATCATTCGTACTTTTTAACATTATATTTTTTAGTAAAGTTCCCGGAAAATTGTTTACTTACTAGCTGGTATTCTGCGAACTGAATATGGTTCATTGCGTTCATTCTCTATTCCGTCGCGAGGCACATAGTAATACCAGGGTATAACAGGATCTGAAATATTATATTATGTAAAATGTTGCTTAGGTTTTGGTCTAATTAATATTAAATGTTTAATGTTTAAATTATTACCCGACTGTACAGCTTAATTAGTTATAGTTTGAGAGGTGTTGTTAAATTCGTGTTCACTGTGAGAATGATACTGGATATATCAAGCAGTCGAGTTTGTTAGGTTCTTAATTACCGTTTTATTAGTATTACTTACTAAGTGACCTAATAAAATAGAGTTTCTGAATAGTAATTAATATTAAAAGCACTAGTTTTAGTATTTACTATATTTTAGAAATTAAAAAATGTTTCTTACCTCCATTTTCATCCATATAAATTCTCGATTTAAGAAGCTTCTGATATTCTTCAACTTGATCAGGCAGGGTCCTGAACACACCGTCGATGATCATCATCACATAAAACAGGGGCCACTCGGACTCTAATCCATCGAACTCCTTCAGCTCGCCCTCGTGATAGTATCGCCTGTTGGGATCTTCGATCACACACTTGTAGCCATCTCTGCTGAATCTCTTGAAGCCATACCTGCCTTGGAGGCGATTGAGAATATTATTTTTCGTTAACTGAACTAAAATCTCCTCGTGGGTTGCGAATGCTGGAAACGATATTGTGGGCAGCAGAGCAGCATCAACACCCTAAAAAAATGCAATAAACTTACTTTTAAATCACCGAAATTTATATATTTTCAACATCCAAATTTCATCCCAATATCTTAACTAGGATTTAAATCTTTAATAGATTATTATTGTTATAATTAATTTAATTTTAACATAAGATGCTTATGTTCTGGATATGTTTATGATTCTATCTTTAAGCATGGTTTCGAGATTATTTGAATAGAACCTACCTTAGAACTGGATTCTCGTGGCAGCATGGTCTCGAATATGCTCCTGTTACGATTATGAGCATCGATGTCTACATAAATGACGCTCCAAGACGCACCCTTGTCCCCAAATAGATTACAACCATTAATTGCTTCGAGAGCAGCTTTGGCCATGCCTGCAAATTGATTGTAGTTCAGTTTCAGATTCAAATATACTTCTACTATATATTCATATGGAATAAAAATGAATTTTAATAGTAGTTTTAAAGTTTGTCACTTTTGTTATAATTATTAATTTTATACCTATAGACGAAGCATGGATCTCCGGCTTTCCATCATTGTATTTTGTTCCTCTCTCCCACATGCCATAATCTGGTGTGCGATAGGCTCGCTCAACATAATAAACCAAATTCTGAACAAAGGCTACTTCATCCTGAAATCATAATATTATGTATGAATCTATCTGTGAAAGCATCCTTAACTTCTTATTATTTTATACTGGATGATGTCCGCAAAGCCGTTACGGCAACTGTCATTTATTGCGGAGGAACCATACATTTTTCCGAGATAAAAAGTGTTCTATGTCCTTTTCCGTGACTCAAAGTATCTCCATACCAAATCTCAGCAAAATCGGTTTACGAGTTTGGGCGTGACGAGGTAACAGACAGACAGATGCAATTTCACATTTATAATATAAATATGGATGTAGTAAAAAAAATGATAGAGCAATAAACTGTTAACAAGTCCTACCTACTTGTGTATAGATAATTTGTAGACCAGAAGTTATCATTTGCACAAGGAACAGCAGGTAAAGGGAAATAACATCAATTTGTAGATGATGATACTGGTCGTCGGCAAGAACTGGCTCGCCTGTAGTAAGATGGAACTTGACATGTAAGGCATGAGCTGCGCTCTGTCTGGTCTTAAATGCTTCAACTCTTGGAGACTGCTTGATCCAACATTCCAATATTCCTCGCATGCATTTAACTGTACTTTGACCAAGTTCATAAGATTTTCCCCTGTCATCATCAATGCGTCTAAAATAAGAAAGACAAACATATTGTTATTTAAACAAATATAATATATTATTCTCTCTTCATATACTTGTATCCTTTTTTGATATTATAATCCATATTGCTGGCAGTGACAGCATGAAATTTTTAAGAATGCCTGCAGTTGCCAGATGCACCTAGTTTATATTATTTAAAATGTAGAATAATGGATATGAGATAAAAATAATGTCTTACCTGTATGCCTGATATAGGCCCCACACAGCAGAAGCGCAATAGATACTATCTCTAACACTGCCAATGTGTAAATCTGATGACAGCACAGGGAACAACCCTGTTATAGGACTTTGGAATCTTAACAGTTGCCGCTTAACTACAATAAAAATATATTAATGCTGTTTTAAATTATTTTTATGAACTTCATATTTTTGTAGATGCTCTTATTCTTACCTATAGCATAATATATATCTAATTGCCTTACTGTATCCTCATAATTTGAGATTTTTAGATATTGGTGGGCATGAATGTCGTCAATGCTTCCTTGCCTGATCATATCGTGAAATATCTGTAATAATAAATGTAGCAGTATGTACATTTTATTTAGTATTACAATAGGTACTTACTATTTCTAAAAAGTTGCAAAAGAATCTTTTTTATCTATGTATCTGATTTTGGAGATATCAGGAAGTGAAAAACTTTGGAAGTAAACATTCTTGTGATACCTATGAACATCAGAATACAGTTTGTTATTTAGGACTTTACCGTGGTTAAGGATAAAAGATACAATAATGAACAAACGAACATACACTTTATTAAATTATTTGTAAGTACCTGTAAGCTAATTTTCTGACTTATCACCCCTATATACCTAATATATCATAATTTTTACACAATATAATTGACATAGAAAGATAAACTCTTGTAGAAAGAAAAACTGAACAAAAGAACCTAGGTATTATTTTCCTTGTAAAAAACCATTGACTTAAGAAACTAATAAAAATAAATAACCCACAAAAGACCCTAAATAATGTTTTGACTTTTGACTTTTGACCTTCAAGTTGTTTTAGGACCTATCCCTACTAATCTGTGGACCTATCACTGGACCCACCAGTGTTGCCAACTACTCAAAACATTTTCCTCCTAAAGCGACTTTAAATGGGGCCTTTTTTTATTTTTTTTATTTGATTGTCAAACAGCTTCCATTTTAGTAACTAGATGGCGTATGGGTAGACAACTATCGGTAATAGAGTCTGGCTAACGAAAGCGTGACCTGAGAAAAAGCGGGAAATTCAAAAAATCTTTATATGGTATCACTATAGTAGGAGAAAAATGTTTTGATACTTGTGTATTTTTGTGATTACAATTAATTTGTAGAGTTTGTTCCAAAAGAAAACCGTTTTGAAGTTTCGAATGAGCTAACGTTATTTTTATAAGCTATATAAAAATAACTTTAGTTCACTCGAAACCCTCGAAACTTCGAAACGGTTTACTTTCGGAATAAATGTTATATAATTGAATATTAAATTAAACCCAATGTTAAAAGTATGCAGATTTATTACTTTGTGTACATAAATTAAGTATTTTTGATATTTAATTATGTTTAATTTGAATCATATTCAAAATCAGAGTCCAAAAATTCAACCTCGAAAGATTCTTCTGTATCAGTGGAGTCATGATCACTTACGCTTATAATGAATTTTTCTCAAGGATCAAAATTACAAAGTCAAACCTAAAAAATCCGATATCGTATCTAAACATTGTTGTTTTTCTTGGAAAACAATTTCTTTCTCCTTTTGTTTTTCTTTGAACTTACTAATCATAGTATGTAGCAGCTTTCGCGTGTTACTTCTTATTGTTTTACCAATATTAGAGAAATTATTTTAGAAAATCAATTAGCAGTACAAAATAAAGACAACGACAAACATAGACTTTGACGTGTGTTTGACAAAAGAATAAAATTGCCATATTAAAACTTTTAAGGAAACTCCAGGACACGCTTTCGTTAGCCAGACTCTACCAGGTGATACCATCAATAATTGCTACAAAACTGGGCAAAAGAATGTAAAACTAGATACATTTCAATTTGAAAAAGACACAATGATATTCCAACGAATAGAATAATAAAGTTATTATAACGATGTTTCAGTTTAAACTCACGGAAGAAAATGCCCTATTTATCGTTATTCACACCAAATGTCACAGGAATTATAAATTTTGGTTTTGACAACATCTTACCTGTACTTGTGCACGATAACGGATATTTAATGGCCAATATTTTACCAATAATGAACATCAAAAACCCAAATAACACAATTTGGGAAAAAATAATAAAAACCAATCAGTCAATTTTCATTTTGACAAGTTTATATTATGTCAGCGTGTTCCTAAACTATTACCAGTATACTGGCTTAATCGCTTAGGCCAATGATCGCTTAGGTTTAAGATATTTTTATTTATGTCACACTTGACAGTACACTGAAATTTTTAGAAACACATCCAATATGTAGTCAGTGATGCCAACCTGGAGATAATTTCAGATCAGTGGGGAACCAATAGAAAATCTAGAAGTGTCTACCGTCGCGCCGTCTGGTGGAGATTTAAAAAAGAAAACAACCCATTAAAGTGATTAAAACCAAAGAGCTACCCACCAACCAAAACTCTCCAAAATCTAAATATATTTATCACTTGGTGTGTTTTCCACTAAGCGATCAAAACGCAGAAAATACTCCTTCAGACGTTCCACATGGTGACCACAATAGTAGTATTCGAGGCAAAAATGTCACTCATGGTCATGACTATATTATTTTCGCTCATGCAACGCTAAAAACGACCCATTTTAAAAGGTGGGTCGATCACAGAATACAAATTACTCACGGAGGGTCGACGTGGACGTTTTAATAAAGCCGCTATTTTTACATAATATTATGTATAGATAAGTGGGTCTTTTAAATTTTAATAATTATGGGCATTTCTCCGAATTTTGATTATTTAGTTGATTTCCTAGCACATTTTTATTTCTGCATATTTTTTAAAATTAGTTATCAAATATTATTTTTAAGTGAATTATAAAAATAATAATCTATTTGGACCCTTTTATACTTCACAGGCTTAGAAGATATTTTGACTTAAATTTTTCTGACCTAGGGAATCAACAAGGCTAACAGAAAAAAGCTTTTTCAACTAAGCAAACATGTTCATTTTACATAGAAACACTTGTTTGTTAAAATTAGTTAAAAAATGAATTTATTGTAAATATATTTACTTTAAAATATTTTTTTATTTACATAATATTTTGTTTATTTATGTTATTTATTTGTATTAGAATATGAAGAGAATAATTATGATTTATTTTTATAAAAATAAAAAGATATGTACCAATTAGATAAATAAACATAAAAGATTTTGATTGTCTACTTTAAATACCTAGGGAATCATCAAAATATATACCTAGGGAATCAATAAAAAGATCGTTTTTCTTGAGGTGTACAAAAACTGTACATATAGGTTAAATAATAAATGGACTAACTAAAAACCATACTCATTATCGTCGTATACGTTGTGTCTAAGCAAATTTAAAGGTAGCATTTGAATCAAGACGACCGCGACGCGAGACCGTGACTCAAGACCGCGACCGGCGACCGCGGTCCGCGAGTCGCGACCCACTGCTTTATGTGAATTAATAGGAAGTGCTGACGGATGCAAGCCACTGAGTCGCGTGACGTGTGGGCGTAGCCTCGCGTAGTCGCGGTCTCGAGTCGCGGTCTCACGTCGCGGTCGTCTTGTTTTTTTTTTTAATGAAATTAGGTGTGATCTAACAAGGCCAGTTAGATCACACCTAATAATCCCACCAAAAACATTTCATGTAAAATGTTACCTCGATGACCACAAAAGGTTTGCCCTGCGAAAAAGACATCAGATCTAATGTGGAGCCAAGCTTCTGAATATACACGGCATAACTCTATCGACCCTAACTCGAACAAATTCTACATATCACAAAGTATATAATATGGCTTCGCTGTTTCGCTACCGTCGTGGAGGTGAGACAAATATTTAGTTTCTGATCTAAAGTAAGTAACGAAACAGCCAAGCCATACTTACTTACTGATATGTAGAATTTGTTGGAGTTAGGGTCGATAGAGTTATGCCGTGTATATTCAGAAGCTTGGCTCCACATTAGATCTGATGTCTATTTCACAGGGCAAACCTCCTGTGGTCGTCGAGGTAACATTTTACATGAAATGTTTTTGGTGGGATTATTAGGTGTGATCTAACTGGCCTAGTTAGATCACACCTAATAATTAATATTACTATTACTTAGGTTAAGTTTGAAGTAAATAATTTTTTTGCGAATTTCGGAAATCTATTTATTTGAGGCCATAAATAAAAAAAATGGTAACTGGTTTTTTTGTTCAAATATTTTGGAAAACTTACCTAGTTATTACCCTTTCGATTGAGGTATCAACAACAAAGATCGCTCACCAATTTTTGAAATTATGACTTTCAAAGTATATTGAGGGACTAACTTAAAGATATAATATTTTTTTTAATTATCATTTATTTTTCGTGCACAAAATATTTGCCGCGATTCCCTAAACAGGCACGAGCTCTTCTTCTCACCTCTGTTGTGGTTATTTTTAACATCATCTCCAGCTTCATTGTTGCAAAGGCCGAGTTATTCCTCTGGATTAATTCTTCTTTTGTACTTATTTCCTTATCTGTATACACAAATTCATTGGATCTACCCCACACAAAAAAGTCAAGCGGAGTGAGGTCGGGTGATCGAGCGGGCCAAGCAGTAGGCCCATCTCTGCCAATCCAACTGTTAGGGAAAGCGTTATTTAAGTGTTCCCGTACAGTTACCGTCCAATGTGCTGGGCAGCCGTCTTGCTAGAAGATTATTTCTCGGTCAGTTTCAAATATTGGTGCTCCAGATTCCTCTATTAGTGTCGGAAGATCATTTTCCAAAAACTCTAAATAGTTAGTTCCATTCAAATGGTCCGGTAAAACATACGGCCCGATTAGATTTCTGCCAATTACTCCGACCCACACATTTACTGAAAATTCCCTCTGGAATGACTTTTGCTTTTTCCAGTGCGGGTTGGCGGCTTTATCATCGCACTGGTGAAGGTTGTGGAAATTTGCGATACCTGCCCTTGAAAATTTACTTTCGTCTGTCCACAATATGGACTTCAAAAACCACGCATCTTCAATGTCTGCATTTAGAAGAAAACGACAAAACTGGATTCTCCTTGGGGGATCTCCTTCTTCTAGACCTTGCACGCCTGTGCCATGAAATGGGTACATATCATTTTGGTTCATGGTTTTCCACACCTTCCAGTGTGAAATGTTTAAATGCTGAGCTACTTCTCTGCAACTGGTGTGCTTATTAGCTCGGAATGCCTCCAAGATAGCGTTGTCGACGCTGTTATCATGTCTGCCTGGGTTGGCTCCAGGTTTCACACGATGTACGGTCCCAAATTCAGCAAGCCGATGAAATGTGTTGTAAAACACTCGTACATTAGGTACTCGCCGATCAGGAAAGCGTTCGGCGTACATCCGTCGTGCGAAAGATCCATTGCCGTCTGCTCTACCATACATAAAAATAATGTCAACTTATCCCTGGTTGGTGAATGAAGCCATAGTCACTTCATAATTGGAAATTTTTTGAAAAATTGGTTATTCACACCAAATTTTACAGGAATTATATATTTTGGATTTGACAACATCTTACCTGCACTGATGACACTCAGTATTTACTTTTAACTGAGTATTTATGTTTTACTAACCAGAATTGAATTATTGAAGGTTTTTCTTTATTTATTATTTATTTGTATGATATTTTTAAGTAAGTATAAGTTATGTTCTTTTTAAGTATAACCAGTATACTTAAATGAAAATAAAATTATTATAAATGATATACTGAATGCAAAATTATATATGTAAGTATGTATCGATGTTTGTTACTCTTTAACGCAAAAACTACTGAACGAATTTTAATGAAACTTTACAATACCTGACCTGATAGACCTGATGAAGGGATCCATAAGAAATCGAAGGAACTCCTCAAAATTTACATGGAAACATGTGGTGACTTCGGTTTCGTGAGGAGTATTCTAAGCATTTCAAGCACTAACAAGTTCGGAAGGTGCTGAGAGAACTCCTGACTCTTTGTAGATACAAGTTTGGGAGTTTCGACGTTGTTTTAAGAACGGAAAGCATATGTTACTATGAACGCAAATTACATTCATCATCGTCATCATCAATCACTACCATAAACCATTAAAGAACCATGTATCGTCCCGTTTTGACCCTATTATTGGTACTTTTTAAAGTTTTTTATTACATAATATCACTTAATTTTTTTTATTTACTTAAACCGCGAGTAACACCGCGGGGCACAGCTAGTAGGTAATAAATTAAACAAGATTAGGTATATTATTTAAATGTGGTATTACGAAGGTATTACTGTTAAAACATCAAACATTAACAAAAAATATACAGTGAGTAACAAAAATAAGTGATAATACTTTAGGGTGTGTACGTATTCCTTATAGAGAGTTCACTGTGAAAGTAGCAGCGCTGAAAGACGAAAAATTTTTTTCACTTTTGTATGGGTATGGGCCCGAGCGTCACGAGTTTCCCCATACAAAAGTAAAAAAAAATTTTGGTCTTTCAGCGCTGCTACTTTCACAGTGAACTCTCTACAAGGAACACGTACACACCCTAAAGTATTATGACTTATTTTTGTTACACCCTGTATACTTAGATAAAAATTTTAATTTAACAACTATCTAAAAATAATCGGCCAAGTGCGAGGCGGACTCGCGCACGATGGGTTCCGTAAAAATTTCAAGGGGGCTCCCATACAAAAAACAATTTTTAGCCTTAAGGCTAAAAATTGTGTTTTTTGTATGGGAGCCCCCTTAAAATTTTTATTTTATTTTAATATTATTATTAAATATTAAAGTACACATTTAACAAAAGAATGTGTGAAAAATTCAAGTGCCTACCTCATGCCATTATTGATATATTAGAGCAAAAAGGCCGAAAAAATCACGTTTGTTGTATGGGAGCCCCCCTTAAATATTTATTTTATTTTGTTTTTAGTATTTGTTGCTATAGCGGCAACAGATATACACAATCAGTGAAAATTTTAGAAGTCTAGCTATAGCGGTTCTTGAGATACAGCCTGGAGACAAACAGACGGACAGACAACGAAGTCTTAGTAATAGGGTCCCGTTTTTACCCTTTGGGTACGGAACCCTAAGAATGATTAATCTGAATTATTAGTTCCAGATTCTGTAAAATCTAGTTCAGATATCAGTGCAATTGTAGAGGGCTCATTGTTACTTAATGGATCTGATTCGTCGGTTGCGTTTTCCTCTTATTCTTGATTGTCATCTCGATCAATATATTTATTCAGTAATTTCCAATTATACGATACAAATGTACTTTTAGCAGCTCGTTGTGTCGTGAGTCGGTTTCGGACTTTGAAATGTATAAAACTTTGAACACTGAAGGACCGTTCAGTAGCTGCAGTGGTGCATGGAACTGTAAGATATCTTGTTGCAACTACGCTTAATACTGTCGAACAAGCCTTTCCACCATGTGACTGCGCACATTTTTTCTTCTTCAGAGCTCCTCCAAATAAACCTTTTGGCCCACAATCCATGTTTAGCTCATGTTAAGATCTTTGCCCCCCCCTATGAAGGTGCTATGAAGAAATTTTACGATATTTAAGAGAAGCGAAGGGTCGACATATTGACAACCTTCAAAATGAAAATACATTGTCTTAGTAATTTTACTTAAAATTATGAATCTGTTAAATTATATATTTTTTTTTCATTATTCTGTAATGTTCTTGATTTGTTTAAGTGTAATTAATACCTAAAATATTGAGTAAATCGTTTTTACTGTGTCCAGTGAGTAAATACTCATACTATAAAAGTAAATACTCAGTATTTACTTTAAGTGAGTTTTTACTCTGACTCAGTTTTTACTGCCTTACCCATCCCTAGATATATATGGAAATATATAAATACATATAATTTTATGTTAATATTATGCAAACGGAAACTAGGTTCAAGATATTTTGATTTATGTCACACTTGACAGGACACTGAGTTTTTTAGAAACACAACCCATATGTAGTCAGTGATGCCAAGCTGCAGATAATTTCAGATCGGTGGGGAACCAATAGAAAATCTGGAAGTGTCTATCGTCGCGCCGTCTGGTGGAGATCAAAAAAGAAAACAACCCATTAATTGCGAAATTTTGGGTTTTTTTAACTAAATTTTTAAAAATTCGTTAAAAATAAAATCGTACGTTACCAACGCTAAGAATGGTCAAGTACGGTTCTAAATAGTCTATACTAATAAGGTTTTAAAGCTTTGCACCCATCTTCCAAACATTCTGTATATTTAACGCTGCAAAAATTTTATCTCCAAATTTTTTTCCCACTAAATTTAGTAGGAAATCCCCATAGTTGGCAGCACTGGGACCCACAGATTATAGTACCTTAATTTTTTGACATTTAAATTTTTTAAGTATCGTATCGTACAGTGTCAACGTGTCATATCACACATGAAAGGTGTATTCTAAATCTTTTTGCAGTATACCGGCCAGTGCCATTTGAAGACAATTTGAAGATTTGATGTGATTTGATTAGCTACCAAGACGTCAGACAGCCCTGTCCAGAATGTTAAAATGCCTGGTTTATGTTAGGAACACACATGAAATGAAATAACAACAATGTCCAGTTTCTATAAAATATTAAAATAATATGTTTTATTATTTTATATTTGTTTGAGAATAATTATGTTTATGTAATTGTTTCCAAAAAGTTATAAAATCAAATACGAATGTGTTAATAGTTTATTATGTCTTCGTTTGTACTTACATGCTATATTGTTACCAAGGCATTAGAAATAGAATAGAGAGTTGTGAACATTGTGATACTTTAACACAGGTGTGTTATGATACAATTTTAAGTAATTTATAAGTGCTGCCCTTTCTTAATAGAACGAACAACGTTTTACTCTAAAAAGATAAGCGGTTGGCAGAAATATGAGTCAAGACTTAGACCATGACCATGATAAGGATTGTGACAAAGTTAACAAATTAAGCGGGCAAACTACACAGGTTGAATTTGCATTTTACTTGATTCTAATAAAAATAACTTACATGTTTACTAAGGGAAAAAAATTCCTAAAAAGTAAAAAGTAATAACTTATAGTTTACTTTAACTATTCTGGGAAAAGGCAAAAATTAATGTATTTCATTACTAACTGCCTTATTAACCATTTTATATAATCACAATAAAATAATATAATTTAAGATTTTTAGCTTATTAACAATTTTTATACTTATCATAAATTTAAAAAAAGATATTGTTTTAGCTGCAACAAACATTGATTTCAATATGAGGTAGAGAAAAACCCAATTTAAAAATATCTACTGTCCATTTAAAACAGCAATATTCTATAGTTGTATGTTTTTTTTTCCAGCTAGAACTTTTCAATCTGATTGGAGGAAATTGGCCACCTGCTCCTAAACCACCTGAAATTTTTGAGCATGGCTCAGTACCAGCAAATTTTGAAAGCAATATGCAACAATCCCAACATAGAAGAATAAAATCAATAAATCTTCTCAATCATATTACCCCAGAAAAAAGACAACATAAAAGTGCAACAGCAAAAAATTTACAAAACACAAAAATGGTTCATGAGCCAAATAAAAAAGTTGAAACTGGAATTTTGGTTGGTAAGTATGTTAACTATCAATACTTTGGGCATTCAATCAAATATTTTGATCGAAGCTTTGGGCCTATTTTTCACTTTTTTTTTAATTTGTTTTATCTATGAAATGTTGCAATAGGATTGTATTAGTCTCTCCAACCCCAATAAATACCTCTGTGTACCACCGGCTCGATATCGAGCCACCTGACTGCACTCGACCTCACGCTGTTTTGTAACTTATTTTAGTCTGTATAAGATTTAATTTCGTTTGTTCTATGCATTATTTTAATAAGTATGAAGTTGGCTACAAAAAGAATGCACTAAATTAGTTCCTGATTGGCGCAATTTTGTAAAAATTGAAAAATTTTATTAGAAAAATTTAAATGGCGCTATAGAACTCGGTATTTGAGGCTCAATCGAATTTTGACATCCCGGTAACAATTTTTTTCCATCATGGTGTCTTTATTAGAAGCCACTATGATGATTGATTTGACCACACGACCAACTTTATGGTTTTTTTGTGCATATCATTTTCAAGTTAAGCAAAACTCAAACAGGCCGTACATGTATAAAAATTTACAAATTAATTTGCATAGCCCCAAAAATCTATTTTTTCAAACAACTTATTCTTTGTGGTATCTCAGATTAGTTGAGAGAGAACTGGAGTAAAATCAGGGTGGATGCCACGAATAGTGAATTGGCCGAATTTTAATTACTAAAGTGTTTTAATTTGAAAATAAAAACATAATGTTGAGTAAAATAACGTGTTTTTTTTACATGATTTGGTATTCAGTATTCGGCCGAATAGTACGTATTATTCGGCCGAATACCGAATAGCAAAAAAAGAAGCCGAATAGGCCGAATATCGAATAGTTGCCGAATATTCGTGACATCACTAGTCTGCACGTGTCAATTATTGCCTAATAAAAAAATTGTTTTATATTAAAATTATTAATGTAGCAAAATTGGTCAAAATATTAAAATAAAAAATCGTAAGATTAATAAATATTTAATTTATAAAAAATAAATCATATCTTAATTCTTAAATGCTTAAAAGATGAAACTTCAATAAAAAAAAAATGAATATGTGATCTGAATTTGCTAATTTACCATACATTAAAAAATTCTTTGCATAAAAATGTAACATTACTTATGTAACATTACAAATTATAATAATATGCAATCTCTGTAAAAGACTGCTCAACTTAATAAATTATGCATAGCAAAATTTGTAAATAAATATATTGTAAATACCTTATACCTTTTACTATAAGTAGTTTAATCATTAATATAATTTATATCACAAGCCAATCAATAAAAATATTTTATTATAATTTTTATGAACGGCATAAAAAATAAGACAGTATAATTTGCAACAACCTGTACCTCACTAACACTGGCAATAAATGAATTATGCATAAAGTTAATATACCTAGCGGAAGCGGAGCTTTCCGCTAGGTATATTAACTTTATGGAATTATGAATTATGAACACTCTGAAATAGCCATGTCAATCAATGAGTCAATATAAAGCCAAAGAGAATATATTAATCACTACGTTTATAAAGCTAAACACTTAGAATAGACTATGACTTATTTTGTTTATTTGGTTTGTTAAAAATAAAATAATTACCATCTCTGAGGGGCGCGCAAAGCAATATTCCCTATCAACCATTTTGATTATGAGCACAAAAAAATCACATTATAAAATAAATTTAGGCACCTAAACACTCAACTACTACAAGCTTTACTAACACAATTCAACTACGAACTATTTTTGTTTTCCAATTCTCTAAATTTAGCTATTTGGCCGCGATAGAGCGGTCGTTCGCTCGGCGCTGCTGTAGTTACGCTCGAAATGGCTAACGCGCTGTATGTGCGAGATCTACCACTTGATGAAATACCCCTATGCGTTCTTCAATACGAACAAAGTATGCCCGAGTACTTTGCTTCTCAAAGTCTTTAGTTGTATGTGTGTATAATTAATATTATATTGTATGTGTTATCTGTAGACGTATGCAGCAATGACAACACGGAGGAAGCGTACGATTCCCCTCCTCTAGGATCTCCCCGTACGGCGCCGAAAGAGTGGTCTCAGACATCTCAACATGTCCAAGACGATATCGGTGTCGGCTCCCTGGTAGAAGTCGCAACAGATGTCGACCAGCGCTACTATGGCGTTGTAAGATGGATCGGCATCATTGATGGTAAGTTTGGTAATCTGTTTATATTTTTTTTTTGTTTCTGTTTGTAATTTTTTAATGTAACAAGTATTATTTATATATTAAAACTGAACTTAACTTTTAGAAAAAGAGTAAGATAGTATGCAACATGGACGTTCACAGGCTAAACCAAACAATATTATTTAGTTAAATTTATTAACTTATAGGTGAATTTTTATTTAAATTTAAGTTTGGTTTAGAAATCGTACTTATGTGATGAAACGGGAAATTAAAATGGCCCAAGCCACAACACTACGTTGCGGCGACGTATCGCAAAAACAAGCATTGCACAGCAATATATTTTTTTTATGAAATAAGGGGGCAAACGAGCAAACGGGTCACCTGATGGAAAGCAACTTCCGCCGCCCATGGACACTCGCAGCATCAGAAGAGCTGCAGGTGCGTGCGTACGCCGGTTTTCTGTGCAACGCCGCAATATCTTTTAAGTAATTTTTTTCATGCCTGAGTCAAACAAAATGTATGTATTTTATCAACCCAGCTGTAATAGAGTCTGACTACCTCATATTACAGACATAGCGACAGCGGGCGTGGAGTTGGAGCAGAGCGTGTGCGGTCTGGGTGACGGCGCGCGCGACGGCACGCGGCTGTTCACGTGCGGCGCCGGGCGCGCGCTGTTCGTGCCGCTGCCGCTGTGTCGCCGCGACGCGCGATTCCGCGACACGCCGCCGCCCGACCGCCCCGCACACACCGACGAACACTTCGAACAGGTAATTTGCTCTAAATTCTAATGTTGCAAACATGTGTAAAACATCGCAATACAACGTTCCGGCGTCTTGTTTTATAATGTGCCACATTGATGCGATACGCAGTCCTACGCAATGTTTTGATAAAACGACGATCACAAACTTCGGATTTCGAAAATATTCCAAATAATCTGAATCTGAATAACTTACCACCATATTGCAAACTTACCACGCGAGAGAGACGGCCTGTTTATATGGGAGAAGTAATAAAGATATTTACGCAGTTTTGTCATGTGACTTCTTCAATGTATTGTATAAAAACAATACGGAGATCTTGTATACCTAGTCATTCGCTGTATAAATATTTTTAAAAGTAAGGGTATGTTTGCTGCTCAGAATACAGAATAAAACCAGAAACCGTCAACGCACTTGAAAGTGAGGCAGTCACAGCAACTACAAATTGTAGTGGCTCGAGTCAGTCGATGGCCGACGCGCGCATCGATATCTCGTGTTTGTAGTTGTCCGTTTTTAATTAATTATGCCGACTTGTGTCGTTCCCACTTGCAAAAATGCTGCTGCGACTGCGAAGAAATCGCATGGGATCACGTTCCATCTGTAAGTAGTAAATTTCCAATTCATTTTATTAAAATATCGAATTTAATGTCCCTGACGTAATTATCTTAGAATTCATCCGTTCATTTTGTAAGTGTTGCCACAGAATAACGGAATATTTTACCCAACTTTTTTTAGATATCTTTTTTATTGAACAATTGTCTGAACAAAATGACGAAATCGTTTCGTAAGTGTTGCCACATAATAAATAATATTTTACCCGCTTTTTCATAATTACCATATATTAGATTTTTGTGAAATTGGAAACTTTCTCCTTGATCTTGATGGGAAATTCTTTAACATTATCCATGAGGAGTACATAGTGAAAGTCGCTTTGTGGGAGTTAAATTACGACTATGCGAGCTGAATAATCTGATAAGTTTCATAAAATTGATAATGCACAATAAAGAGTTTTTGATTTGATTATTTTTAATTAGTACTTAAGGTGGAACGTCCCGGAAGTTACTAGCGCTCAAGGTTGTCAATTTATTTTGATTAAACTACAGAAGATACAAAGACTTCTTTTTGTTTTTATTCAACTATTTGCAGTTGTACATAAAAAATTAATTTTACCCCATAAAGAGGCAATGTTACGTAAGCTGGTAACCCTACGCGGGTGGGTGAAGAGCGGGCGGGGTGGTGTTTTGCCATTGTTTTTGACACAGCGCGCTGCGTACAAATATCATCGAATACTCCTTCTGGTTTTATTCTGTATTCGTTGGTTTGCTGGTAATTGCACTTGCGCTGTCAAAACGAGAGTGTTTTATTATTTGATTTCTTTCAGCCGGACTGTCCAATAGTCACCGGCGTGGTTCCCCCGCTGAACTCTTTGGGCGACCTCGCTGGCAAAAATCGAGGCATCCAAGGTCATCATAATTCATGCTATTTGGACGCTACACTATTCGCCATGTTCACATTCACGAGCGTGTTCGACGCGCTACTGTACCGACCCCCTGAACCCGAAGTAAGTGAAAGCATAACAAAGTACATATTACAACAAAGCACAAGTGCTGCAAAACTCTCAAAATTTATAGTGGTAGTGAATTCGTTATAGTGTGCGTTGTTCTTACTTTTTAGGGTTCCGTACCCAAAGGGTAAAAACGGGACCCTATTACTGAGACTTCGATGTCTGTCCATCTGTTCGTCTGTCTCCAGGCTGTAACTCAAGAACCGCTATAGCTAGACTTCTGAAATTTTCACAGATTGTGTATTTCTGTTGCCGCTCTAACAACAAATACTATTATTATTTTTAACAAAAAATTAAAACCGACTTCCAAGGTAAAAACAATAATAACATAAGTTCAGTTAATTTGGTCCAAGTCGTGATTAAATAATTCTAACACAATATCGTGAAGTGGTCTGAAAGAACATTTAAATGGAGTCAATTTGGGCTTCTTGAAATTGAACTGTGCCGTCACTACAGCATGGTTGCCCAGATCAGGAATGTGGCTTACCAACACTGAGCATGCAACTGCGTTAGTGCATATAACATCTATGAGGGTTTCAGAATGCTCTGTAAAATGTGTAGGAGAAGTAACAATTTGCTTAATTTGCAAGGATTCAAAAAACTGTGACAGTAGTTTTGTCTTATTATCTAACTGCTGAAGTATATTTATATTAAAATCGCCCACTAAGATAATATAATCATATGATGCAAGTGAGCACCACGTCTGAGTCAGAGCATCAATGAATAGATTCACATCCATCCAGGGAGGCCTGTATGCAGTTCCTACGGCAATTTTTAATTCATTTAGTTTTAGATCGAGCCGGATTTGCTCTACAGATTGCGTCTCGGCTATAGGTATAAGGCGCGAACTGAGACATTGCCTAACGTAGAAACCGACTCCGCCTCCACGTCCACCTCGGATGTTACTGGGACGTGGCGGATGGCGAAGTTTGTACCCTGGCACTTTTGGAGCTTTGCCATCTTCACCCTGCCTTAACCAGGTTTCATTTATAGCCATTACATCTACTGATAATCGTTCCATCATGGAAGTAAACTCGTCGTGCCTGGTTCCTAATGATCCCGCATTAAAGAGCCCTACTGTAAATAATTTGTCATGTTTACTACTCATTGGTGTACTTCCAGTTTTTGAAATTTTGTTTGGCAAGTGATAATATAACATACATATCATAATATAATATTAAAATAATATTTTGTAAAGTGCATAATGTTAAAATAATGTGAATATAATGTAAGTATATATAACAGAGTAAAGTATATATATTTTTAGGAACCAGAAGTAAAAACACTTAAAAAAAACAATTATTTACTACGCAAAATCACATTCATTTACATTTATAAGTAATTAAAACTATTTACAAATTACAAAAATTATAAACTAAGGAACACAATTATCAGAATATTTGTTAAAACTAAAATAGGACTCCCGATAACAAATCACACCGACAGTCAAACCAGCAGAGCTTCCGCACGCAAGAGGACCCGAAGTAAAAAGTGGGTCTTGCGTGCTGACGCCCTGTTTTATAGCCCGACGATAAGGGAAGGGGAGCGATCCCACTACAAGTGCTAGTGGGCGGGGCTTATTCTGGAAAAACTCCTAACAATATAGTCATAATTGTTCCTTATACAAAATAGAATAGATTTTATATATGATGTATAAAATATAATATTGTGAATATAATATATAGTATAAGTAATATTAATAATAGTGACACACCATGTTGTAAAGAAAACAAAAGTTATTAAGAGTATGAGAACTAAAGTGGTATCAACAATAGAAAATGTACTTATTCCCAAACCAGATCCGACAGAACTAATAGTAAGTGCTAGTGACAGTTCCCTTATCAAAT
Organism: Cyaniris semiargus; assembly: GCA_905187585.1. Taxonomy (NCBI): domain Eukaryota; kingdom Metazoa; phylum Arthropoda; class Insecta; order Lepidoptera; family Lycaenidae; genus Cyaniris; species Cyaniris semiargus. The sequence continues at coordinate 12,885,048 of LR994546.1, read as the reverse complement.
AATAAAATACAAGTAAATTTAAACATTGATTATAACTATTATTATGTTTTTTAGGCTTGCGAGGGGCCAAAGACACGCACGATGTCAGCTTCATTGCGAAAGAGGTGCACGGGGCTCCCATGAGCCTGTCGGGCATATATACGCCCACGCCTTGTCCACGAGTAGCGCCATTTCTTCGAGCGACACGACCGCGGCGCATGCGGGCCGCCTTCAGCAGCTCGTCCCGAAGGTCCCGACGCGCCAGCCGTACCACGACGCGGCGCGGGCGCCCGCCCTCTGCCGACGGTACTACGCTCGGCAAACACAACGTCGCGCGACTCCAGAGGCACTCCCAGCTGCCTAGCCAAGACGGTGACAGTGTGCATAATATTTTCTCCCTTCACCTCGGGCACCAGACCGATATCGAGATCGGCGAGAAGAGCGTCTTGGTCGCGATCGTTGAGCTCGAGTTTGAGTGCGGCCACAGAGCGTTCCAGTACATCGACCCTCTCCGACTTCGCACCGACGGCGCCGCCCTGCTCCAGCGCGTCCAGCCTCTTCTCGGCACAGGTCAGCCGTGTTGATAAGTCTGATATTGTTTCCCGGAGCAGCGCCATCTCTTGGCGGCACCCACGAAGCTCAGCAATGAGGTCAGAAAACTCCCGCCTGAACCCCGCGAGATCGATATCGACATCCGAAGCTTTTGCAGCCGATTTATCCTTGTCTTCGGGTGAACTGCTTGCTTCCCGATCCTCAACCATCGCAGGAGAAGAAGAACTAAGGTCGACTAGACCTCTAACGGGCGTTATCTCCGCGTCTGTCATTTCTTTTACAACTGGGACAGACCCAGTCCGCGCCTACATTCGCCTTAGCGAGCAAGGCAAGACACGCCTTGTGAAATTTAGTGGAGCAGATGCTGCAGGGCGCCGCTATCTCGGTTTTCCTCAAAGACTTTCCGCAGCCTCCGCATTTTGAGGTCTTATCCATGTCGACGGGCTAAATAATCTTTTAGCTACTCTGCGATAGATGGCGAACAACAACAGCCTCAAAGACCAACACTCAACGGGTTCGTTCGGGTTACAACAGATGGCGCTGAAACTACTGGTACCGCTATTGGACAATAGGTGGCTCTGTCACTACGAATCGACCAGTATTGCAACTCGAACTATAGATGTCACTATGGGTATCGATTTATGGATAGTGCACCAGTTGTATTGAGCCAACTCTACCCTCACTACGCGGGAAAAAAGTACGTACGTTAAAAGCTGCTGATGGCTTTTATGGGAAGATCCGTCCACCTGCTGCGTCACAAACACTCACACCGTGAGATTAGTACACTAGGCACAAAATAAACAACTCTCACAAAGTTAATACGAAGTTTTACTTAACGAACTGAATTAAAACACAGACTAGTATGCTTCTAATTTGACGTTTGTGACGTCACCTCCAGATATACTTTCAGTTCTTAAAACAGCGCCTAAACCCCCAAACTTGTATCTATAAGGAATCCGGAGTTCTCTTAGTATCTTCGGAACCATAGTATACCTTGGTGCAAAATATTGCGTTTTGGTAGCATATGCTTAGGATACTTCTCATAAAACCAAAATCACCTTAATATGTTAAAAAACGCAATAAAATTAATATTTAAGGGAGGCTCCGATACAACAAACGTGATTTTTCCAAGTTTTTTCGCTCGTAATCAATAATCGTAAGAGCAAGGCACTTGAAATTTTCACAAAATCCTTAATTATATTTGTACTTTAATAATTAATAATAAAATTTAATAATTAATAATAAATGTAATTAAGTAAATATTTAACGGGGGCTTCCATACAAGAAACACAATTTTTTGCCTACTTTCGCTCTATACCGGTACGGAACCCTTCGTGCGCGAGTCCGACTGGCCGATTTTAACTAATTTAAATTAATTTCTAAACACTTTTTACAAAAAACATTTTTTTCGCTCAAAACTTTATCGACACAGATACTTTTTTGCAGAATTGACGCAAATTTGTTTGCAGAATTGACGCAAATTCCTCTAGAATGATCTAGATATTTTACGGAAAGTAAAGTAATGTTGTATTCGTGTAGGACTCCGCCCACTACAGCGAGGTGCAGCGCGTGCTGCGGGAGGAGGTGGTGAACCCGCTGCGGCGTCACGGCTACGTGCGCGCCGACCGCGTCATGAAGCTGCGCACGCTCCTCAACCGACTGTCTGACGTGCCCGGGCTCACCTCCGAGGAGAAGGTATACCGTAAAGGCGAGATAGAAATATAAAGTACTGGATGACGCCCACAACTCAGTTGCGCCGAAATTCGTTTATCGCGCGGGAACCGTACATTTTGCCGGGATAAAAAGTATCCTATGTCCTTTCCCGGGACTCTAAGTATCTCCATACCCAATTTCAGCAAAATCGGTTCAGCGGTTTGGGCGTGAAGAGGTAACAGACAGACAGACAGACAGACACACTTTGGCATTTATAATATTATAGTATATAGTATGGATGGATGATGACCTCTGTGGCTCAGTGGTTGAGCGCGTGGTAGCTCAAGCCGGCTCAAAACGTTGCGTTTCAAATCCCGCCGAACGGAACAAAAGTTTACAATGTTTCTGGATCATACATAATTTGTATTGGGTCGCATATGGCTTCGCCGCCGCGTAGTGAGGCCTCATACGATTTCATACGAAGAATTGGCCGTATCGTGCCGCGTCGCTCCGCTGCAGCGTAGTGTCGCCTGATGCAGTCTCACGGCTCACCTTAGACTTTATTTCGCCGGGACACCATAGCGAGTGGCGACACAACCTAACGGAACTGAGTGTGCCAAATTCAGTTACTTATTTTAAACAAAGTATAAAGCATTTGAACGGAATCTATACGGTTTGTTAACCCTTAATTTTTTTATTTATTTATTAGAGTCAACAAACAGTAACCAAAGTACACTCGAGGAAGTTGATTCCTATGCAGGTGGCAGGTTTTTTAGTTTGGGCCGGTTGATCGGCAAAGAGAGAAAGACAGAATTATATATCCATCTTGGTTATTTCGTGTTTGCCAAAAACATAGCAACCACCTTAGCAACGAAGTTATTTACATTTTGTCAAGAACAAAGAGAATATAATCACTATGGTCAAAAAAATTAATGATTATAAACAAAGTTTATCGCGTGTGTATCGCATAATATAATATAATAGTTTAATGGTCAGGCACATTTTCAGAAATTTTTCAACATGACGTGCTATGTGTTTTGTGCAAAACATGAAAGTCCAAAAGTGCTATTCGTGATAAATTATTTGTTTAGGTATGCATGAAGTCTCAACGCAATATTTTCACTGAATGATAAATTCGGCGGCTACAATAATATTATAATAAATTCAGTTCGCTTCAAAATGGAGAACTCTAAAATGCCTGAAACTGTAAAGAGTGGAAAAAGGATACCGAATTCTGTTGGGTTAATTCACGTTGCAGTTCGCAGAGGACATAACATTTTTTAAATAAAGTATGTTTAGTTATATCCAAATAAATATGTATTATGATAATACTTTTATCGTTTTGTTTATATTTTAACCAGTAATTTTAAAATTGGCGTCCGCCCGAACTCGCGGTTTAGCGGTTATATCGATATTGCTACATTGCAAGCCAATATACGCAAATGGTAGCGCGGCCGCGCCGCTATTTAAATCGACATAATATTTTGCTTGTTTCGCGGTGTAGCCATAAAACCGCGCGATCGGGCGTACTTATATAAATCAAGTCAAGATGACTTTCTGATTCTTGTCGCAAACGGCCGCGACCAAAAAAATCAAATAAAATGCGACTTTATAACATACCGTATAGGTTTCATTTTTAACGACATTGGTCTAGCGACCCATACCGCTGCTGCTTTGAAAAGAGCAAAATGAAACCTATAGCATCGGTCATAAAGTAGCATTTTATTTGATACTAGACGTTCCGCGCGGCTTCGCCCGCGTAAATTAGTTATTTCACAGACAAATTAGTCTACAAAAAATAGCCTATGATCCTTCACGTGGTCTACTTCTTATCTGACCCAAATAACAGAAAAATTGCTCTAGTAGTTCGTGAGATAAGCCCTTTCAAATAATTTCCCCCGTTTTTTTCCACTTTTTTTTCTATTTCTTCGCTCCTATTAATCTTAGCGTGACAAAATATAGCCTATCGCCTTTCTCGATAAATGGGCTATCTAACACTGAAAGAATTTTTCAAATCGGACCAGTAGTTCCTGAGATTAGCGCGTTCAAATAAGCCCTTTCAAATAATTTCCCCCCGTTTTTCCACATTTTCCTCTATTTCTTCGCTCCTATTAGTCTTACCGTGATAAAATATAGCCTATAGCCTTCCTCGATAAATGGACTATCTAACACTGAAAGAATTTTTCAAATCGGACCAGTAGTTCCTGAGATTAGCGCGTTCAAACAAACAAACAAACTCTTCCGCTTTATAATATTAATTATTTGATATTCAGTCATTTTCATATGTTGCATACGTACACTGTTGCCTTTTCGCTCGGTACATATTGTGTTCGAACTGGCAACGTCGCATTGCAGTCAAACTGGTAAAATTAATATTATATCTATATTGTGCTTACATGGTATAGGTATTTCTGAAGTAAGGACAGGTCTTACCTACATATTTTTATGTGTTTGCCCCAATGGAACAACTCTATCAGAAGTCTAAGGTCCACGAGATCTGAAAAATAATGTTTATGGCTACACTGCTCTCAGTAGTGGTCGATTTTGAAATCGGCGTTTAAATATTTAATGATAAAATATGATAATACATCACTTAAAATCTAAACGCTGACTAAATTTTTGATACCATAATATGAGTTTTTCAGACACATAGTAGGCGATTAAAACCTAAGTGACGCTATAGTAGTCGGCCTTAAAATATAATACCTATCAGTTTTTGAATTCACAATGTTTACTCGTTTTCGTACTTAATTGTTTCCAGATGCCCTGTCCTTACTTTCGAAATTATTGTTTCGTGTTTGATATTTTAAATTTTTCATTTTGAATTCGAACTCAAAAATTGACACAGCAGTTTGTTGCAATTTATTCTATCAAAAATTATTAACTTTAATACGTGGTAATAAAGGTCACACCTTATTGAGCACGTCTTAAAGATCATTTTCACAGATACTCAGAGGCAAAAAATTCAAAACCAATAATAATAATTACTGTAAAAAATAATATTGTCGTAATTTGAGCTCAGATACCTACCTATAAATTTCTAAAGGTGGTCGCACATTTGTTAGCTAAGTACGCGCCGCATCTTAAAATTCGTTGTATGGCCTCGTTTGTTGTAAACCTCGCACATTCACCCGCACCGCATAATACACGAAATGTGGCGCGTAAGGTGTGGACTGCGGATGAATGTGCGAGGTTTCACATCATTTCATACAACGAATTTTAACCGCATAATACACGAAATGCGACGCGTACGGTGCGGACTGCGGATAAATGTGCGAAGTTTCACATCATTTCATACAACGAAATTTAAAATGTGGCGCGTGCAGCACGTACGTTGCTGATAAATGTGCGCTCACCTTTAAATTGTTTTTTGGCTCGACGATCTTTTTCGCCTTAAAAACGCGTACTTTTAAGGTGACACACAGGCGAAAAAGATCGTCGAGCCATAAGTCCGCGTACTTCTACGCACGTCTGTCACCCCTTTTAGGGTTCTGTAATTAACAAGTCCTCGTTGACTATGGAACCCTAAAACCTAACCAGCAGATTTTTTGTATACTGATAGGTTAATAGCTTGTATAAAATTTAACAGTAACATTTTTCCTACAAAATATAGAACAATCCATATTTTAGGACCATCGAATCGAAATATGTATAATTTTCGAGAATTTTCGCACAGGAAATTGTTGTTCGTCTTATATTATACTATATAGCTTCTTGGTCTTATCAAAATGAAGCTACTCACAAAAAATTTGCTTGATAGTAATCAATGTTCTAGGGAATCTGTACTACTATTCATTTTTATGTTTTGCGTAATGTAAAAACGCTCTAAAGTCTAAAGATTAACATCTTTCTAATCTACAAGAACCTTTTATAAAAATCACAACACAAGTTTAATATCGTGATAATATTTTATTTGAGCGTTAAAACAATATCATAAAACTTAAAACTTATAAAATTATTATGATCCCTCTTCTTGATGTATTATTATGAACTCTGGGTTGTTATAATGATCAGCAATGTGAATATAATTCAAAAACATAACATAAGTGTTACTTAATCCTTCTGGGTAGCCTTTTCCAACTAACCAAGTCATGATATTTGACTGATATTAGGAGTAGAATTAGGTTGGCCAGTTTGATCTGCTCAACGATTTGCTGTTAATAAGTCCATATAGAAAATAATAGTCCAGGGTCACGGATGGAACGGCAACGGCGTAAAGCCGTAATGCCACAATACTTGCACGATTTTGTGGTATAATTTAAAAAAGAGGAAGAAGGAGTTGCCGCGGAATTTTAAAATTTGAATGAAAAATAGAATAAGAATATAAGACAATTTTTCCGAGCTCCGCGCGTTTTACTTTGTTCGCATTAGTTTTATTTAATTTTATGAGTTTAATATTAACATTTTTATTTCATTGTTTTAATTTAGTGTTTCTTTTCATGTGTTTTAATCAATATACAAAATTGACTTTACGCGAGTGTGTTTAAATTTGTCCGCCACCCGTGTACAGACACAAGCACTGAATTAATTTACAATAAATGGCGTCCCAACTTTAGGCCCGAATCCTAGCCGAAGTTTTGTATATAATTGTAAATATGCCGAAAATGCGTGGAAGACAATCGCTCGATTCCTCTTATGGGTGATTCCCATATCACCATGTCCAGTGAAAATTTTGCCGCGCTGTTAGAGACTATTCAAAAATCTAGCTCGGAGATGTGCGAACGTGTCTTGGAGCGATTTGCTGCTCCAGCTCCTCAAGCTGCTCATTCACCGACGCCAACGTCGAGCGCAGCTGAGTCGACACGAAACTTCCTACAATGTACAGCAAGGTTCTCCGGTACTGAAAACGTAGAAACTTACATTAATGCACTCGAAGCCTATAAGGAATGTACTAGCATGACTGACTCGATTGCTATTAAAGGTATGTCAATGCTCTTTACTAATGAAGCGGCGACTTGGTGGCAAAGCATTCGTGCCGAAGTCACTTCATGGAGACAAGTCATCGAGTACTTACGAGATGCCTACGGAGACCGTCGCCCCGAATATAAAATATACAGGGAGCTCTTCCAGCATGAACAAAGTGAGAAGGAGCGTACGGATATATTTGTCTCAAAATGTAGAGCGCTCCTAGCTAGATTACCGCCAAACGATCTGACGGTCAAAGTCCAGATTGATATGGTTTACGGACTCTTAAATCATAAAATAAGAAAGCGATTACGCCGGGAAGACATAACAAGCTTCAAAGATTTGCTTCACAAAGCTCGCTTAGTAGAGGATTCATTGAAAGAGTCTGTAAAACAACATAGTACTACCAAAAAGGTTTCATTCATAAATACAAACGAACAACAAAATGTTCCACATTTGAATATGCCGCGCTTGCAAAGTGCAGGCATAGGTGGTCGTCATGGAGACGAGGGTGGCCAGTGTCGCGCCACCCCACCGGGGCCTCTTCAAGCCGGTCGCGCGCAAAGTCCCGTCGTTCCCGCCTTCACGCAGCCTAAGGAGCAGCGCACACCACCGGCGAAACAGTTGCGACCTTTTTGTGTTTACTGCAAAAACTACGGACACCAACGCGATCAGTGCCGTAAGTTGATATATAAAGGTGAGTGCACAGACATTCCAAATAAGCCTGTTTCGTGTTACAAATGTGGTTCTGTGAATACGTCGCGAGATAAATGCATTAAATGCAATAGTGAACAAACATTTTGTAGTATAACAACCGAAAATGGTGTATATAGTGTAAATAATTCTAATTTTCAAAGTGTAAATAGTAAAATTAAGGATTGCAAAATTTGTAAATATTGTAGTTTATGTAAATCTAACTCTGCACATAATTGTAAAATTTCTATAGTGTGCGAGTGCCCTAATAATAAATTGTACAGTCAACAACATAAAATATTCGACTCAATGTACAGTCGACAACCTAGTCTCGATTACGATTCTAGTTTGTTTATAGAAAATAAAAATTTATTTTTAAATATTAATAATATTTCAAAAGGTGATTCTAATGTCAAAGTTTTAGAAGATAAGGATGATTTTTGTGCCGCAACAGTAAAGTGTACGGAGCAAGCGTATGCCGCAGCCAGAGTCGATTTTGACCGAAATATTTTGCGGCCGATTTTTAATATTGAGATTTTGGGTTCGCGGGGAACCGCACTAATCGACACCGGTGCCAAACATTGCATAGCGGGGCATACTTTACATCTCCTTCTTCGTCGCAAGGGTCATTCTATTTATTCAACGCGAAAAACAATAAAATTGGCAGACGGAGTAGTGAGAGAACTGGACGTTTTTTGTACGGAACTAGATGTACGTTTAAAGAATAAATTAATTAGAACTTCTTTTATTATACTGCCGGAAGCGCGCAACAATGAGACCTTGCTGGGTATGGACTTTTTGTTCCATAGTGGTGTCGTTTTGAATTTTCAACAGGAATGCTGGTATTTTTCAAATAATAGCGCTAATCAATATCCCAAGGCTTATGAGCCTCGGTCGTCTCCAGCAGTGGCGTGTTCCTATACTGACGTGCTTCGGGAAGATGAAGGGACAAAATTAGATCCACCTGACCGGGATCTGCTTGCGCAGACTTTGGTGGTCAATGCGGATATTTTCCAGCCAGGGGGAGAGCCAACTCCTTTCGCTGAGCACCACATTGATACAGGGGATCATTTGCCTATTTTTGTACCTCCATATCGAATGACTCCCGCAAAAAAGGAACTAATGCGACAGAAAATCGATAAAATGTTAAAGGATGACATTATAGAGGAGTGTGAGTCGGCGTGGTGTTCGCCAGCTCTGCTTATTCCCAAACCCAATAGCACTATTCGATTCTGTGTCGATTACAGACGTTTAAACGCTGTCACCAAATCCGACCATTACCCCTTGCCGTTGATTGATGAATTATTACAGTCAACGAAAAGAGGTTGTTACATGAGCACACTCGATTTGCGATCAGGCTATTGGCAGGTTAGGGTTAATGAGCAGGATAGAGATAAAACTGCATTCATAAGTCCTCTAGGAACTTACCGATTCAAACGTATGCCGTTTGGCTTAAAGAACGCGCCAGCCACGTTCCAACGTTTAATAGATCGGTTGCGTTCTTGTTCATCCTTGGCAAATGTTACCCTCCTAGCATACTTAGATGATCTTTTGATAATATCTGAGGGTTTTCAGCAACACCTCCAAGATCTCCAAGCAGTATTTAATCGCTTGCGAGAGTTTAAGTTACGAGTTAATCGCGAGAAGTGCGTTTTTGCCAGAGAACGAGTAAAATATCTTGGCCACGTTATAACTCAACAGGGTGTGTCTCCTGACCCTGACAAGGTTCAAGCCGTTTTAGGAATGAAAGAACCTATTAACTTGAAACATCTGCGGACATTTTTACAAACCTGTTCTTGGTTTAGGAAGTTTATACCCAACTTCTCGTCTATAGCAGAACCGTTAACTAAGTTAACGAGAAAACAGCAGACTTGGACCTGGGGTTTAGCTCAATCTAATGCCTTCAAAGAGCTGAAACGTCTTCTCACCTCAGCACCAATCTTGATCCAAGTAGACTTCAATCAGCCATTCATACTGCGAACAGATGCCAGCAACTATGCCGTTGGAGCAGTTCTTCTCCAGGGGGAGGACAAATCTGAAAGGCCTATTGAATACGCAAGCCGTCTCCTGAATGCCGCTGAACGCAACTATTCAACCACAGAGCGAGAAGCTCTAGCAGTAGTGTGGGCAGTGGAGCGATTCAGGTGTTACTTGGACGGACATCCAGTAATTATAGGCAGCGATCATCAGCCACTTCGATGGCTGATGACTCTCAAGTCTCCAACGGGACGTTTAGTGAGATGGGCACTCAAGCTTCAATCATTTGACATTCAGTATCAGTACACGCCTGGAAAGGCAAATGTAGTGGCTGATACTCTGAGTAGACCCATGTGTTCCGAAGACACAGCAGATAGCTGTGGAGTTTGTGCAGTCATAGTTGACTTACCCACTAAAGGTCCTACTGAATTGAGACAGGAACAACTTACCGATCCCGAGGTCGAGAAAATTATAAAAGACATGGAAAGTCCAGAAGTGTCAGCCCGAAGGTGGTCAGAGCGAGGTTACCTGCTGTCACAAGGAGTACTTTACAGGTATAACCCCGATTCTGAAAGCGAAACTCCGCAATTGGTTATACCCAAGTCCATGCATCAGGAAATTCTTAAGGAATGTCATGATTCATCTCTTGCAGGACATCCTGGAATTGATCGTACTTACTTCAAAATAGCGCAATCCTATTATTTTCCTGGAATGCGAAAGATCATCATAGATTACGTGAAGTCATGTGTGGATTGTCAGCGGTACAAAGCTACTAATGACAAACCACCTGGTCTTTTACAAACGCCAGTTTTGCAGCAGCGCAATGAGGTACTTGCTATAGACCTTTTCGGACCATTGCCTGAAGGTGAAAATGGTGAGCGATGGATCCTACTGGTGGAAGACACTGCCACCAGATGGGTTGAGCTGTTTTCACTTCAATAAGCGACTGCAGAAGCCTGCGCCCGTCTTCTTACTGAGGAATACTTTCTCAGGTACGGTTTCCCACGCAGGGTTATATCTGATAACGGCGTTCAGTTTGTCGGAGCAGTCATGCAACAATGCATGTTTATTTTAGGTGTTAAGCAAAATTTTATTCCTTTATATCATCCCGAAGCCAATCCTGCAGAAAGAAAAAATCGGGATCTCAAGGTCCAACTGGCACAGCTAGTTGAAAACGAGCATACCTCGTGGCCGGAGAAGCTTCCAGTAATTCGTTTTGCATTAAATAGTGCTTTATGTAGAACCACAGGAGCTACACCGTCTTATTTGATGTTCGCCAGAGAAATGAGGTCTCCTACTGAAGCTCGTCATGACTTACGGGCCATCCTAGATAAAGAAAACTTTGTTCCTCAAATAACACCTTACCTACGGTCTTTTATAAGCTCGTTGACATCCGTCAGAGAGCGGGTAGAATCCCAACAGGACCAGGCTAAGCGTGTGGCTGATGAAGCACGCCGACCTAGCCCAAATTATCAGGTGGGAGACAAAGTTTTAGTGCGCTCCCATGTACTTAGCAAAAGCAGCCAAGGTCGAACAGCCAAATTTGTTCCCAAAAGGGACGGGCCTTATTTAATTACTAAGATATGTAGTCCAACTACATATTCCATCTCCCCAGTTGAAAACCCTGCTGACTCTTTAGGTAAATACCATGCCCGGGACCTAACTCCTTTTATAGAAAACGTCAGTGAAGGAGAAATAGGGCCTGTACCTGAGCCAGTGGTGCCAAAACGGCATCGTGGACGACCAGCCAAGCTACCTAAGACTAGACTAGTCCAGGAACGAGGGCGTACTCCGAGTCCTGAACTAGAGGGGGAGAATATAGAAAATAATAGTACAGGGTCACGGATGGAACGGCAACGGCGTAAAGCCGTAATGCCACAATACTTGCACGATTTTGTGGTATAATTTAAAAAAGAGGAAGAAGGAGTTGCCGCGGAATTTTAAAATTTGAATGAAAAATAGAATAAGAATATAAGACAATTTTTCCGAGCTCCGCGCGTTTTACTTTGTTCGCATTAGTTTTATTTAATTTTATGAGTTTAATATTAACATTTTTATTTCATTGTTTTAATTTAGTGTTTCTTTTCATGTGTTTTAATCAATATACAAAATTGACTTTACGCGAGTGTGTTTAAATTTGTCCGCCACCCGTGTACAGACACAAGCACTGAATTAATTTACAATATCCATTGTTTTTGTAGCACATGTCGGATGGATTACAATGTTTCAATAAACACATTTAACTTGCTAAAATAAGCCAAATAAGAAATGAAATATATTAAGTACAATTAATTCCGAATATTTGAAAAACATCTTTGAAGATGATCGTGTCAAAAACTTCAAAATGTAAATACTTTCGTTGCTAGGGCGGTTGCTGAGTAGATTATTTGTCAAAAGCAATGGGACCAATAAAAATATGATTCTATCGTGAACGAGCATAGCCGACAGATAGCGACCAATAAACCTATCGTTGCTAAGGAGGTCTCTATGTTGATATTTTAGCAAACACAAGATGACCAAGATGGAAATATAGAAATACGATTCTGTCCTTTTTCCCGACCAACATAACTGACCAGTTTAACATGACCCGCTACTTGCATAGGAATCAACTTCCTCCAGTGTACATATTATTCCTTAAAAGAGTATACAAATCAATCTTATTAACTTTGGTACCAGCAAAGTTAACTACAAATTACTAAAATAGAATAATTAAAAAATGAATGAAAATAAACTCACTAAAAAATTCGACCGTAAATAGCGGGCTATACGTTTACTTTCAAAAATTCTAGCTTGTAAATTATTCAATATTTTAAAGAGGTTTCTGTACTATACTATAAAAAACTATTCAAGATTTTATAAAAAAAATACTATTTTATATGTTTCAAAGAAAAATAATATAAAAAATCGAAGTGTAAACCAAAGTCGATCGTTTGCAGGATACGTTTTTAAATAATGTTATTTAAGATATTTATAATGGTCTAAGTTACACTTTGGCAATAGTTATTTATTGTCAACTATCTGAATCATGCGCCTGAATAATAATTTGGATAAATCTGCTTTCATTCATACCTATAATTATGCCTAAAGTATACGTTTAGCCGATTATACATTGCCCTATTCTCTGAAATCACACTACGAAATTCTATGTAAGTATAGCGTGTTTCACTTTGTCGAATTAAAGGTGAAGTAGGTAATACCATCTTGGACCTTTTGTTAACTGGTGCTGCTGGAGCTGTTGGATTAACTGGACTTATACTTCGTCCATGGTCTTCATTAGACTTAATATTATTTCGATATTTGGTCTCAGATTTGATAATATCTATGGGTGGTTCTCCAAAATTTGGTTAACTTTTGACATATTTTTGAAAATGCTATTTTTAGATAAAAATCTACTATGCTGTATCTAAAAGGTCCAGTCACTAAACTTAATATTTTAGGAGAAATTAATGTTTTTTTTAAATTAATAATAATAACTCCCACACCGGTTTTGGTGACGGTGGCCGGTTTCATCGAAACCAGGCCAGTTACGCAGGAGTAATTTTATAGTGTCCAAGTGTGTGCGCAGTACACAAGAGCACTCTCTATTCCTTTACTCTCATTACTCAGTGTGACGGAAGACAGACACGACTGGCGAGAGTTCAGGCGCAGGACCGACCTTTACATGCCCATCCGACCATGGATCATCTTACTTGTCAGACAATCAAGTGATCAGCCTGCATTGTCCTAACCAAACTTGGAAATGACAACTAGGGCCTGGCGGTCTAGGGACTGACGAAACGAAATAAAATCAAATGTAACGTATTATTTTAAATAAATATCAAAACCGAAAGGCGATCATAATAAGAAGGCAGACCGAATTCGCATTTACAATAATTAATGAGAATAACTATTAATTATAACTATTAGTCCACCCAAAGAATAGTCCAAAATAAGGTGTAGAGTGTGTGAGCTGCAACCTAAGCAATTTCTTCAAAAATGTGTTCAGGATGCCCAGAAGGTAAAAATACTAAAAATCCCCGCTCCTAGGGGGTGAGCCGGAACGGTTAAAACGGTACGTCGTAGAGAAAAAGTGTTTACTAAATAATGAAAGCTTATAAAATTTACTACAACTATGTCTTTTACACTTTGTATCTACCTCCAATCATTCCCATATTATAAGGTGCTATGGTCGATTTTCAAATACACTCATCAACAAAGTCTAAGGATATTTGTATTTTATGAATTATATAAAAATCTAAAGGAAAGATTGATAGCTTGTTTTATGATCTTTAATAAAACATAAAAACTTTCCGGATTTTTTTGTTTCTGAAAAAAAATCATTGGCTTTTCTATAGCCACAGAACATCCAGAAAAGTTATATGCTGGCATATACAGCTTGGCAAAGAAGAGTGTGGATTAAATGAGGGCGCTTTTCTTTAAATATAGGCAACCCTACGCTTCGCTTTTGACACAATATATGTATACTACAGTTGACAAGTAATGTAGTGTTGTCATAAATAAAAACTCTTAGTTCCAGCTGTCACCGCGTCAGACTCTTCTTTGCCAAGCTGTACATATCTTTATTTCGTTTTATAAAGTTCGTTCGTTCGTTTCAGAAACCAGAATAATCTGGTCAAATCAACCGAATATTAAGTCGATGCAATTAGTAAAAAGGCTCCAGGAGAGCAACCAGCCTCTAAAAACCGACCAAACCGTGGAGAGGGGTTCCCATCAAGTTGGTCCTTAATGTCAAAACATTTTGTAATCCAGCATTGCAATGTGGAAAATGCGGAAGGTTGCAGCTCACGCACTCTACACCTGCTTTATTAAGTGGACTATATCGATAAAACAATTTATGTAGGAGCTGAGAGTTTGACTGGCACAGCACGTGTTTCCACAGCAATAAGTGTCAAAATTTAGATCTTACATGACTAGGGACTGATATTTAGACTAAAGGTCACAGCACACATATCAACTCGGAAAGGGATCGACACCGTATCGCCTCGAGCCGTTCAATATTGTTTGTATGAAACTCCCTACTGCAACGCACACTAAGCGGAACCGTAACGTAATCGCCTCGCCTCGGAACAGGCTCCGAACCGCGATGCGACGCGTGGTCAACTAGCAGTCCCCCCGCTTACGGCTCGTCGTCCCCGTGCCCCTTTCCCCTTCCACGAGCCGTAAGCGAGGCGTCGCCTAGCCGTAGCCGAGTTGACGTGCAGGCGCTACTGATACGCTTTGGTTACGTGCATACGTTAGGTTGACGCCTGGTTGACGCATGGTTGACGGCGAGGCGAAAGGCGATACGGTGACGATCCCTTTCCGAGTTGATATGTGTGCTGTGACCTTAAGAAGTGGCAATTTTCGACGGCAAAGAATATTATGATATGTATCAAAATATGTGACCAAGTTAAACAGACTTAATAATACCGTTTAATATTACCAAATATTGGGGGAAATAAATATAAATATGTGAAAATAGTTGCTAACACCAAATTAACCAAATTTTGGAGAACCACCCCTATATGAAAATGGTTCGGCCCCTTTATATAAGAAATATTTTGGTTATTCTAGGAATTTTATATTTCTACCTTCTCTAAGCTCTTACAAAAGCTTTCTTTTCCTCATTGAGTAAGATGTAGCTAACTGAAAAAAAGTTTTTCTGATATTCATAATTTTGTAAAAATTGGTAAATTGCTAGTTTGACAAGTGAAATTTAACTAATTGACTGTGGGAATATGTGTGGAGGCCACAAAGGAAGATCTTCCGACCGAGCGAGGTGTTATGCTCAGTCAGGCCGGAGCCCACGTGATACATTTCAGCTGTCGTATATATAGCGACAGAAAACTTCGATAGCGCGATTCAGGAATGTTAGGCGAATTGTCATGGGTACCGCCACATGACCTTTACTGTCTAGATGAAAATCCTCACCAACCACCTTAACTAAAGCACTTTTAGTAGGCACTTAGATGGCTATTAAATTGGTTTTTAATATAATATTATCTTTTCCAATGTTTATACTAAGGCTCTCTAGGTATATGACTCTATTATAGGTCATGAAACATTGTGTTAGAGCTTTCAAAGTTTCTGTCATTACTGCGCTTTTACCACTGACCTCCATTATACAAGTACGCTGGACTAATGATTCCATTTGAAATGACAGCTATTTTTTGTGCCTATTTGAAGCGGAATCAGCTCCCCCGATGTGAGTGATAGGAACTAAATTTGACGTAAAAATTACGTTTGAACATTGAGGTATTATTACTCTGTGCGTTTGAAAGTCGCCATATTGCGCGCTGATAGCAGTAGTGGGAGTATTTGGAACTAATACTAGTGATGACAACCAATAACGATTAAGCGGCCATTTGCAAGTTACGTCAAATTTAGTTCTCTTCCCTCTCACTGGGGGCGCTGATTCCGCTTCAAATAGGCACAAAAAAAGTGGGTATCATAGATCCAGCGTACTTGTATAATGGAGGTCAGTGACTTTTACCAACCAGCCATAAGTAAGTTATATACTTAGCTGTATTTTATTGAAATTTCATTTTTTTACAGATCAGGCCTTGTACCATGAAACTGTTTTGAGACTCAAACAATCGGACGAGAATGCCGCGTCCTACTCTAACAAACGTGAAATGACGTTGTTAGAGCAGGACGCGGCATTCTCGTCCGATTGTTTGAGTCTTAAAAACAGTTTCGTAGTAGGCCTACGTGACCTTAAAAGCATCTTCTAAATGCTTTTTGAAATCATCCAGTTCACAGTTGATAAATACTTTTACTCGACGCTTCAGAAGCTTTCATCTGCGAATGCTCTTAGTTGTCAAATTTTGATTCATTTTGAAATCCCTAAAGAAAACCTCAAATTTGTAGAATATTACGTTTGACATTGAGTATATAATGTAGCTACTTCTCTCTGTGGACATTTAACATCCTAAAAAAGGACACTTATAAGTAATTATCTTTTGTAAAAAATTTAATACTATACTAAACTAATACTATACTATCATTTTCTCGAAAATTGTCAAATAGGGATTTTTTTTATATTTTTCTGTACATCTTTAGACACTACAGGAAAGGTACCTATATGAACAAAAAAAATTAATAATCGCGATAAAAAATTCCGACGAATTAAGGGTTAAAATCAATTTAAAGAATTTGATCGTTAGATCTTTACACTAGGTTCTCAAACGCCCTGAATGTAAACGCCCAAAGAAACGTGCTCAATAGTTTTTACGTAACACGAAATTCTTCTGGTGTTTTTAGCGCGAATCGCTTGCCGTCAAGTTTTTAAGATTGATCTTCGGCGGCATATTTTGCTGATGTGATGATGTCAGATTATTATTAACTCGTCTTTTATCTTCCTCATAGGATCCAGAGGAATTCCTAAACGGACTAGTGGCTCAACTGCTACGTGCGGAGCCGTTCTTAAAGTTATCTTCGGGTCAAGAGGCTTATTGTTATCAATTGTTCGTGGAAAAGGATGAACAGATCACATTACCAAGTGTACAACAGTTGTTGGAACAATCTTTTGCGACGTCCGGAGTCAAACTTAGTGAGGTAAGAAGCGTATTATGCTCCTAATAAAGTTGTTAGTTGTATATTTATTGGAATTTAAAAACACGTAATATCTATGTAGTAACGTACGCACCGCCTACTAATATATATTCTGTGGCACCGCACAATCCGATAGTGTTACTGATCCCAAATTAAATTTTTGTCGTCAACACAGATTTAGATTGTAACTTAAGAAGAAAATATTATTTAATGGTCAGTGAATTTTTTCAGTATTTTTAAGCTACTGCATGGCTTATATCGCGGGGTTTGGACGCGGCGCGTTTTCTTAATTTCTAATTTTCTTCAAGGTTCCCTCGACATTTATTATCCAAATGCCACGGTTTGGGAAGCAGTACAAGTTATACCCACGGGTGCTCCCATCTCCGTTGTTGGATGTCACGGATCTCATCGAAGACCGTAAGTTTATTTATACGATGCAGATACTTGTTCTCGTAAATAAAATTACTCTTTGTGAACTGGTATTATTGTAATTTGTATGGCGCTGTTTTCTCATTATTTTTCATGGATATATCGGTGCTAAGGGCTGTTCTACACGTACCAAAACAACACCACGACTACAACCACACTGCGTGGTCGGGCGTATACATTGAAAATTAATAAGACTATTCCCAGGCCACGTACCACATATTGCAGTCGTTATCAACCGCGTGTGTGATACAGATGACCACATTTTGTCGCGACGGTGTGGTGTGGTTGTGGTACGTGTGGATCAACCCTAGGAATGCCGTCTGTAGTCTAAAATTTATTTTGTGGCATTTTCATATTGACGTTGTCGTAAAGACATAACACATTGCCGTTTTACGTGCCTTAAAATATTGATTGATACCGGCAGTACCGCGCGCGTGCTGCGTGTGCGGGTCGCTGGCACGGTGGGAGTGTGCGGCGTGCGCGGCGGAGGGCGGGGCGGGGCTCGACGCGGGCGCTCTCTGCGCCGCCTGCCTCGCCAGACAGCACCACGCGAGACCCAGACATAAGGTTATTATGCTTATATACTCCGTCTTGCCTACCGTTTCGTATACATAATCCCCTATCTGTTTAACACGTTCAGTGCCACCGACTCACCTGGATAGTTCACGTAAATTTGATTCCAGTGCTAACGACTCACCTGGTGAGTTCAGTGTTTTTCACTAATATTTCCAAAATGCATCCGTATTTTCTGCTTAAAATTATAGTTTAGACTAAATATATGCTAAACTAAAGATTAATGCGGTGGGCCGGGCGTGGAGATCCCATTTATTTTTGAAAGGAAAAAAACGATTCTGCAATGCCTTGAACTCACCAGGTGAGTTTCCGGACATAGATCCTCAAACTGTAAATATGTACATGTTAGAAAACGACGTTAACATAATAGCATGGACTGCCTACATACTTGTAATATGGAACTAATATACAACAAACTAGTTTCATTAGAATCTATATATATATATATATATATATATATATATATATATATATATATATATATATATATATATATATATATATATATATATAAAAGAAAGTCGTGTTAGTTACACTAATTATAACTGAAGAACGGCTGAACAGATTTTTATGATTTTTGTGTTTTCGGATTTGTCTTTGTCGGGAATAGGATAATAAAAATGAAACAAATTAGGATCCAAGGAAACGAACATGATATTATTGTGTCATATTTTCTATTTCTTGGATTTCTTTTCAAACGCCACCTCTGACACAATAAAAACTAACATAAAGAGTTTTTATATATCATCGTCATCTATTATTATTGTAATAATTATTATTATCAGCTCACATCCATCTAATGTTGATTTTTTTTGTGGATACGTGTAGAAAATGTATGAAATAGCCATTATCACTTATTTAATATTTTAGGTATGTTTAAAGTGTTTACGAAAAGCTAAAGCTAGGACAGTACAACGTCTTTCGGGTCCACTAGTAAAAAATAAACTTTATAAATACAAAGTTATCGTAATATTTGAGATCACATATCTAGTAGCCATATTATAAATCTTGTGGGTTTGTAAAAGGGTTAAAAATTAATTTTTAAAAAGGGTTGAAATTGATAAAACAGCCGGCAAAAATCACCGGCCACCGTTGTGTTTGAAGAACAAAAGCACTGATAATATTGTATTTTGCGAAGCTCTCATTGGCTAATGTTAAATCGCACTTCAAGAATGCACTAATTGCATTATCAATTAAATTCGTCGTATCCACAATAAAAATAATACATTTTAATATAAAGCCCGTATTCAAATATTTCAGAGTAAAATTGACTATTCACAAGTATTAGAAATTCAAAATATAACCTTAACAATAACCAAATTTTAAAAGATGACAAGCACTGCTTAAATTACGAAACAAACTTACCTTTTATTTTATCCAAAGAGTTTTTTGCCATTTTTACAAGCTGAATAGTCCTTCAACAACACCTAGCACTTTTTAATTGCGTTAAACACCTTAGTTACACTGTAACGACCACAGAAATAACAAAAATTGAATTTACCCCTACGTAGTGCCAGTGAACTCACCAGGTGAGTCGATTCAATTTATATTGCAGTGCCGGCGACTCACCTGGTGAGTCCGCCGTACAATGTAGGGTGGCATCCGAGAAGACATCATGAAAATAGTAGTGGGAACGAACGTGTTAATATTACGCTTTCTCATATCTATCGTGTACCTTTTTTGGTTAGTAATAATGTATAGAGGATGCTGTGGCAAGATCCATCTCTTGCCTCAGCGTCCATGGTATCTAGTTATCTACTACACACAACATAATGAGTAATGACAAAGACAAATATATGATAACAAGTCTTTTGGCCTGTAATCATTCATACACATCGAAAGGAGGCAAGCGACACTTCACAATATGTCTTAATTATGACTAAAAGTGCGCGACTAAAGATCCTTCTAGTATGACTATGTTTATTATTGTTTTAGGCTACACCTATAGCGACAAGTGACGAATACGCTGGCATCTTAGAATCTTGTCCTGTGCCGAGAGTGTATATGGAACTGTTCGCTGTTCTATGTATAGAAACTAGTCATTACGTGGCATTTGTGAAGACCGGCGTCAGTCACGATGCTCCGTGGTGCTTTTTTGATTCCATGGCCGACAGAAAAGGTTGGTACAATCTGTTTTTTTTTTTGGTTGTTTTTAGGGTTCCGTACCCAAAGGGTAAAAACGGGACCCTATTACTAAGACTTCGTTGTCTGTCCGTCCGTCCGTCTGTCTGTCTGTCTGTCTGTCTGTCTGTCTGTCTGTCTCCAGGCTGTATCTCAAGAACCGCTATAGCTAGACTTCTGAAATTTTCACAGATTGTGTAATATATCTGTTGTCGCTATAACAACAAATACTTAAAACAAAATAATATTTATATTTAACCCTTTGATCGTGACAACATCTGTCAAAAATAGGAATCCTACACAAGCAAAAAAAAAAATGGCGCCCGGCCTTACCCCCTTTTTACAAATAATATAATATTTTTACATCCAAACCATATTTTATGTTTGTGTGAAAAACATTAACAGCTATGTTAAATTTTCTATCTATCAAGGCATCATAATATAGTATTTAGTCTGATTTAATGTTCTTTTCACAAGTATATATTTTGAAATATATTTTTCTGACTGTTTCACATGAAATAAGTTAATATTTTGTTATAATCTACACGACGGAACCCTAGTGCAGACCCACAGAAATACAATTCATCGTAACAACTTGAGATATTTATAAAAACAGGTAATAAATATGACCCGAAATAAATGGGTTTCGTATTACCCACAAGCAAACTTCGTCATTAGGGCTTTACAAATAAAGTTCAAAATGGCCGCGGCCGGCAGAATATGGCCGTTACCTGCGAACTTTTATCTCAATTGTTTTAGTAACGTAAGACATACTATCGATATAAATCGTCTTGTAGACGATGTGTAATAACTTCTATAAGCGTTTTACGTAATTAATTTACAAATATATGAAGCAAATTGCGTTCAAATCACATAAATCACACACTTTTCGAGTGTAACCTAGAAATTATTACGATGTATTTCTTGCAAATGATTATCTAAATGTTCTTATAATTAGTAAATTAAACTATTTTACTACTTACATTCGTTAAATCCATCAATTATTTCAAACAAATCACACAAAATGGCAGAACACACACGAAAAAATTCACGATTTTCTAATGACTGAAAAATATTCGTCGACCACAGATTGTATAATATTTTGCATTCAGAATGTGGCAAATGTATCATAGATTGTAACTAACCAAACTTCTTCATACAAAAGTAGTCTCTAAGTCGACGAAATACGTAACTCAATCGAATGAAAGAGAGCGGTCGCATGCGACCGCTTGGGGTTTGACGGAATATTTGGTCCGATCGCATGCGACCGGTTGGGGATTGCGAGGTTAAGGGGGGCTGCCATACAACAAACGTGATTTTTTTGGCCTCTTTTTTGCTCGATATCAATAATGGCAACACGTAAGCACTTGAAATTTTCACAAAGGCCTTAACACGTTCAGTGCCACCGACTCACCTGGATAGTTCACGTAAATTTGATTCCAGTGCCGACGACTCACCTGGTGAGTTCAGTGTTTTTCACTAATATTTCCAAAATGCATCCGTATTTTCTGATTAAAATTATAGTTTAGACTAAATATATGCTAAACTAAAGATTTATGCGGTGGGCCGGGCGTGGAAATCCCGTTTATTTTTGAAAGGAAAAAACGATTCCGCAATGCCTTGAACTCACCAGGTGAGTTCCCGGACATAAATCCTCAAATTGTAAATATGTACATGTTAGAAATCGACGTCAACATAATATATATATATATATATATATATAACTTGGCACTCATTTAGATCTCCATTCTTTTTACGGCGAAGACCATAGACAAGCATAATGTTTGTATTGAACTTGGCTCTCATTATTACATTTATGTTTTTGGTGGGTACATCCTAAACGTATTGTTGTGAGTGACCTCGGTACGTACCTACTTACTTGATTGCTTCTTCAACGTTTATCAATTACGATGACACAGGTGAACGCAACGGCTACAACATTCCCGAGATAGTGGGTATCGAGGAGCTGAGCGGGTGGCTGAGCGAGGAGGGCGCGCGCGCGCTGCTCGCCGCCGCGCCGCACGACCGCCAGCTGCCCGCGCCCGCCAAGCGCCTGCTCGCCGACGCCTACATGTGCTTCTACCGCAGCCCCGACGTCGCCATGTACAGATAATGCTCGCGACATGTAAACAAACATACAACCCGTTTCGTCTCAATTCATTTATCGTTCGAAAATGCGTATAGGTAGATTTAGCCGAAAATGTCACAGACCACTATAGTTTCAGGCTAGCCAAATGTTCGGTTTGACATTCATTAAACGATTTTACTGTCGCTATACTAAATCAATACTTAGGATATCTTGAGAATTACATTTTAAGATCACGACACGAATTTGGATTTTGAATGACGAATAAAGTTTAAAACGCATCAAAACCATGTGGCTTCGCTCCCCCTGCCATATAAATTTTGAGGATCATGGATCCCATCATCAGATCACCACTTTTGTGAAAATGGGACCAAATTGGAGGGAAACCTAATAGAACAAAACAAAAATTTCGAAAATAGGTTCACAAACGGCGGAGCAATCGTTGAACATACAAAAAAAAAACCACAGCCGAACATATAACCTCCTTCTTTTTGGAAGTCGGTTAAAAAGATAAAACCGACTTCAAAATTGTACGTACTTAATTAAGAATTAAAACTGCCTATCTCAAAAACTACTGAACCGATTTCGATGAAACTTGCAGCTTTCCCTAAGTTGAACCATACAACGAACACAAACATAAAAACTACATACACTTGAAATTTGGCACATAATATTTTGTTCAGACGCTGATATAGACTAACATATACGAAAACTGGGCAGTTCTGGAAATATTACATACATACAGGTCGAATTGATAACCTCCTTTTTAGGGTTCCGTACCCAAAGGGTAAAAATGGGACCCTATTACTAAGACTTCGTTGTCTGTCCATCTGTCCGTCCGTCTCCAGGCTGTAACTCAAGAACGGTAATAGCTAGAGTTGAAATTTTCACACATTATGTATATCTGATGCCGCTATAACAAAAAATACTAAAAATAAAATAAAATAAATATTTAAGGTGGGCTCCCATACAAATAACGTGATTTTTTGGCCTTTTTTGCTCTATATCAATAATGGCAACAGGTAGGTACTTGAATTTTTCTCAAAGTATTTAGTTGTGTACTTTAATATTTAATAATAATATTAAAATAAAATAAAAAATGAAGGGTGGCTCCCATACACAAAACACAATTTTTGGCCTAATTTTGCTCTATAATGGTACGGAACCCTTCGTGCGCGAGTCCTACGCGTACTTGGCCGATTTTTTGAAGTCGGTTAAAATATTCACACTCATAAAATATTTATACAGTGTTTAAGCTATAATACAGTGGTTTCCAATCTTTTTAGTCTGCGGCGCAGTTTTATGACACAATATTTTGTCACGGCGCGGCGCCCAGACGCCCTACTCTACCTAGCCATTACAAAAATACATAATATACATAAATAAACACCTAATAATTATAGTTTTATAGCTTAATCAGGTAAATAGTAAGAAACAAATATATCCACCGACTTCACATTAATATTATAATTTTATTTTATAATATTTGTGGTTTTGGATAATGATGGATATCATACGCCATCTAGTTACTAAAATGAACTGTTTGACAATCAAATTAAAAAATATAAGAAAATGCCTCATTATAAGTGTATTGTTAATTTTATTTCTATAAATTGTTTGACTATTTTAACTTATCAATAACTTATAATAATTATTATATTGTTTAATGAGATTTTAATTTGCATAATTGCCTTAACTAATGACTAATACCTACCAATGCAAGCAACTAAGCTAAACATAGATTTACGTTTAGTATATTATTTTGTTCTAGCAGCTTTGGTCCCTTTTAATGTATGAGTTATGACTTGTCTGTTATCACTGCACTCTGTAGTCACCAGTGTATTTAATGCAATCAAATAATTCCTCTTTATAATTTCGGTTAATATACATAATGCAGGAACAAGTCTTATAATTCTTCATGATTCGATAACTCCAATTTACAATCACATTCTGACTTCGGTTGGGGAATATGTGTCATACCTTCAGGGGGGGTTATTTCACCATGCATCTTCTTACTCCATTCCTATAACAAAAATGAAATAGACAATACGAGAAACTAAAAAGTCAATAAGCCAACTCATAGGAATATTAAAGTTAAGGGGCAGGTTGATCAGTGTCTAATAGGCAAAATACTTACTGACAAGAGAAGAGCATGATAACATATAACATGTTGCGGTAACAAGTGTTCATTTGCAAATTGTCTGGCATTTTGTGCTATCCTCTGAGCTTTGTCGTCGTTGTCACGAGCCCACTTGATACGTTTGACTAGATCTGACAGATCTCTTTTTATTGGAATATAATGTTCCCATGGACGCAGTTGTCGGTAAAAATGTTCGTAATATGGCGAATCCTGCTTGAAAACCAGCCCTCCTCCGGCTAGCAAATAAGCCAGTCTATATGCAGCTACGGTGCCATCAATGTTTATTTGGTATTTGTACTAAAATTAAAAAATATAATAAATATAAGTAAAAACAATATTATTAAACTAACAAAGCTTGTCTCGTCAAAAAGTGATCCTCTCATGCAAACACCTAGGTTCTAGTTTTCAATACCGCGATGTCGAGGCAGTCCAGAAAAATCTGTTACTAGTTCGCAAGCCTTGTCTCGCTCGTTTGCGTGTTATAATATACACAAAAAACAAGGAAGGGAATGTTAAATCGTAAGGAGCAAATTGATACATACATCAAAAAATTTATAGAATGATACATGTGGGACCTTAGGTCCATATTGTGATTCCTTATCACGAAAAAAGAAGAAATTCGTAAGGGATGCATTAAATAATTCTGGGTGTGCTTTAGCAATATCTATCAGTTTCAGTCTTTCCATACGAGAATCCCGTCCTCTCCAAAATGCACGTGATTCTCTTTCTTCCCATTTTTTGTCAATGTTACCTTGAACTGACAATGTATCCAGTGTTACCCTGCAATAAACATTTCAATAATTTAATTTTAAATGTTTGATTTCAAAAAATGTATGTTTAATACTTTCAATAACTGGGATGTTCAAATGTGATAAAGACACCAATGGCACCAAGTGGTAACAGAGCTCAGATATGTAAGTCGGTATAATGGATTTGCTGCATATTGCAAACTGAGTAATGTCCAAGAGGTGGAGAGGTTTATGAAAAAATATCCACAGTCAAATATAGAACCTCCTTTTTTTTAAAGTCAGTTTAAAAGGCAATTGGATTGGGGATAAGGACTAGCTGTGTTTTTATGTCTATTAGCAGTGGCTTTACCATTTAAGGTAAACAATCGCTATTTGCCAGTTCAAAATAATTGAGAATAAACCTGTAAACACACCTTCCCATATTTTCCAATGTTGACTCAGTTATGTCATATGTAGGTAGAACAATATCAAATGTTTGATTACTACCACACCATGAAAATATTGGCAATATTTCATCAGTCTTTTTAACCAAAGGCCAATCACCTAAATTCATAACAAGCTGTAAATCTGCTATCTTCACTCTGCGCAATATAGATAAAAATATGTTATCAGCAAACATATTAAAACCTACATGTTTGCCATAGCAGTCTCTAAATAGTTCATTGTCCTTTATTACATAGTGGCAGAAGCTTATGCTGTCTGGCTTGTGATATTTCTTAACCACTTTTCTGACATAGTCCTGCATTGAAGATTCAGTAAACAGTTTTAGATCTTCATTAATTTGACTATATGATAACTTACATCCATATTCCAACATCCAACTCTCCATATTTGGAGCAGGGCAATTACATTGATCACCTTGTATAGGACCTACCAAATAAACTTCAAAATTAGTATGTAAGCATTAAAAAAATATTTATTTATTCAGATCCACTCCACTTAGAATTTGTAATAAAAGAAAAGTCATTCAAGTCATTCCACTTAGAATTTGTAATAAACGTAAAGTAAAGAATATTATTATAAATAAACCAAAAAATAGGTTTTTAAATAGAAAAGAGATTTTACCTTCAAATACAAATGGCGATTTTTCTATGTGTTTATTCTTGAAATAAATATTAATTAACAATTTATAACATGTCTCATAGACTTTATAACGAACTATAAATGATCCATCTTTCCGATCTAGTACATTAGTCCAAATTCTACATCTATCTTTAAATTTTGTTGTTCCAGATATTTCTACAGCAATATTTTTTTGTGAATTTGTATACCTGAAATGTATTAATTTAATTTTTTCAAATTTATTTTAATGTTTTTTTTTTCTTTGACTTGATTTCTCCTGCTTGCTATCATTCCAACATTGAGTTAAATAATGTATTTTAATGTTTCTAAAACCTTTTTTATGAAGCAAAATAATATACATACAGCTCTTCCTGGGTAAGCGAAGTATTAATGAAAAAATATCTAGCAGGCATAACTATTTCTTTGGGTTTTAAACCTGGTCCATAGACGTGTATACTTGCGTAAGATACGTTAAAAACAATTCCAGTAAGGCAAATAAATGCGGCTGCCAAATTCATGTTAACACAACAAGAACCTTTTTATTTTATAGTTAAAAATTGTTGTGACAATACATATTTTTAACATTTACTCAAATTATTAAAAAAAAATTGGCCATTTCAAGCATATAGGTATAGACCTAAATTTTCCTAAACTTTATTAAACTTGCATTTTGTATGTAAACCAACTACAATATATACTACTAATCTGTGTAAACCAATTTGTAAACCAAAACTCCGCAGTCCGCACTCCACTTATTACTTCTTCTTTTTCTTTTTAAAAACTTGGCTCCTTATTGAATCGCCAATGTCAGAGTGCGTTAACTCTGCCTAAAAGCGCTTATTCCACTTCACTAAATTTAGAAGTTCTAAATGATTTAGTGACTAAATTTTGTCAAGTGAAATAACATTTAGAAAGCTAGAATCCTAATTAGTGTACTAAATCGGAAAAAGTGTGGCTTCTAGCTGACTAAATCAGTGTTGCCAGATGGTTTCAACCTTTTATCTGTAGTGGGAACTGCTAAATCTGTATTAAAGTCAACAAAAGAATAACCTATTAATCATTATCTACGCTTTTTTATGAAAAAAGGGATACGTATTGCCCTAATAGGGTGATAATCGTATAATAAATAAAAATATACTTATTATATTTATTTTAAGTAAAAATACATAATAAAATCTAATAAAAAAAATTGAACACACTAATGGGCAATGCACTGTTTCACTACTTCCTGATAAAGTGCCAGATAAGCTATCCACAACTTTTTTGACAGATTCTCCATACTTTATCAGCTGTGAAGTTAAGTTGTGGATAGAATATCCGGCACTTATCAGGAAGTGGTAAAACAGGCCCGTAACATAATAAAATAAAATAAAAACATGGCAATAAGATAGAAATATGTATATTATTTTCATTTGTAATTTTTTTTGTTAAATTTTGACAGCAACTGCTCATCAATCTCTAGAATCTAGATTATAGCATTCGTAGCATTCGTAGGTAATTTCTAAAGTCTGTTGGTTCCAAGTAGTTCAGAAAGTTCATAATTCATAATTTTTCGTTGAGCAAAAATTCTTTCAACCATCTTTTTCGCCTTTTATTTTTTTTGATTTTCATTGAACCAACAGCTAAGCCTATGAGAAGATCATTTTTTTGTTGCTTTGACAGAACTGGAGCCATTAAAATACTATCAAAACATGAGAAATGGCTTCGGCCTGATGAAAAAACTTATTTCATATTATTGATATCAAAGAATTGGCTTCGGCCTGATGAAAACTCTATTTCAGATGGTTAATATAAAAGAATTGGCTTCGGCCTTCACAGTTCACTATCATTCATTAAATAGAGAAAACATAGAAATGGCTGTATGGGCAACGCTCCCTTTGCCTGTCCCGATCGGGACGAATTAACAAAAAAAAAAAAAAAAAATTTGCAGCGTGCTGATTATTAAATAATTTAAAATATTAACTTTTAGTATAAAATTAAGCCTGTTTCTATATTCTAAATTACTGTTAATATTCTAAATACTGAAAAATAAGTCATCTTTTTAAAATGGCTAATACAAAGTTTAAATTAATATCTCTTTTCAAAAGATTAAGGTTTGTTCATCGTTACAAATATAAAATAATTAAGTGATAAAAAATAGCACATAATGAGCCTACACTTGAATTGTTTTAGGATCGATCCTCCAATAGGCCAAATAAGATGCAATGGAAACTATACTCCGCCAAGGTACAGACCACCTTACTGGTATATGCCAAAGGAGAGAGTTGTGAGTAAAAATTGTATTTTTAAATTGCAGTTGCCGTGTATCGTAATTTATTATTATATTAATAACTCCAAAGTCCATGTTCTTAACCCTGTAAGTTGTAATAACATTATTTTAATTATTGTAGATGACTAATGAATTTCTTACTCAAGATAATAAAGACTTCATTGAAGAAGTAAAACAAGATAAACTTGCATTGCAATGTTCATTAGAGTCACCTTTAGTTAAAAGTGAAACACAGGAACAAGTTCAATGGAATCCTTTTATGCGTAGAGTTGGACTTATTGCTCGGAAAATTGGGAATTACCCTTTGTGGTCTAAAGATGGCAAAAAATTCCAAACGACACTTTTACAGGTATGTTGACTCACAAATTTGCAAGCACCAATTTACCATCACAAGTAAATTCGATTCGATCAATAGGATTCCCAACTCCTTACCAACTTAGAGCAGAGGTTACGTGTTTGGACTCATTTTAGTTGCGACAACCAGTAAGACGTAGATAAACAGTAAACATTTGCATGCTGCTGCTGCAGCATCACCTGGATTCTATAGGAGCCGAGCTCCATATGAACCCAAAGTGGAGGTTTCATGTTCAGACTCATATTGATGGCCTCATCCAAGAGGACATTCATAGATAGTATTCATTGGGATATGATCCTGTTGATAGGAATTATTCTGCACTATAACCAACACAAGTTTAAAAATCATGAAATAAAATTAAATTAAGAAATTAAAAAAAAAACCCGCCAAACAACTTTAAAAAGTAATGAAATAATATTAACTGACTTTAAGTTTAAATAATTCCTAAGTGTAAAGTGATATTTAAGTTCATAATTGTTGTCAAGGTGTGTCGGGGGTCCGCTAATGTAGATGTTCGATTTCACACTACGAATAATAAAAACTAATTTCACATAACATTATAGTTTAAGGATCAGTACTCAGTTCATAGCAAACCGAATCGAAACAATCAGTGACTTGGCAATACAAAATACAAAAGTCGCTGGTGGCGGTCCCCTGACACACCGTGATAACAATTATGGACTAAAATATCACTTTACACTTAGGAATTATTTAAACTTAAAGTCAGTAAAAAATATTTCTTTACTTTTTAAAGTTGTTTGGCGGTTTTTTTTTTTAAATTTCTTATTGTTGAATTAAACTAACATTGAACATGATGAAGCTGTAAAGATTCCGAGACTGAACAGTTAGCTACAATGACATGAGTTGTAAATCTGTGAGAAGTGGGGACAGTAAGAAAATGCCAACTGTTGTATATTAATTCTGTGTGTAGATGTTTTTGTAAGAAACTTGAGAAAAAATAATGTTTTATTTGGTCAAAAAAACATAATAACAACATACATTGGGTGTACTCAATAAAGTCTTAGGCACATTGATTCTTGTGTGGTGTGCGGTGTGCCTAAGCCCTAAAAGTATATTAAGCTTTAAAGCCACAAAGGTATGTTCAAGACTGTACTTCCTGTCCCTATGATCATAAAGTCAGAATCTGATTGACTAAAACTAACATTATCAGATAATTTCTAAGTATATTGAAATAATGGTATTTGCAGGTCGTAGATAATCATGTCATAAAGTATATACCTCCAGAAAATTATGATCCTATGGTTATTAAAAACAGGAAATGGAAAGATAAGAAAACTGTAGGGTGTCTGCTAGTTGGTTCTGAAACAGTAGACCCCAGTACTGTCACAAAAGATTATTCAGGATTATTTTCAACGGTTGGAATGCTACCTAAGAAACATATATGTAGATTTATGGTTTCTCCAGAAGCAAAATTACAAACTGGAACACCTTTATTTGCTACACATTTTAGAGTTGGTGATTATGTTGATATAAGGGCCAAAACGTAAGCCAAAATTTTTATACAATTTTTTTTATATGTAAATTTTATGAAATATATGTATTGATAATATGAATTGATTTTTTAAATTTCAGCATTGACCGAGGATTTCAAGGTGTTATGAAAAGGTGGGGCTTTAAAGGCATGCCAGCCTCTCATGGTGTAACTAAAACTCATAGACGACCTGGCAATATTGGAGCTGGTGGTGAAAAAGCAAGAGTATGGCCTGGGACCAAAATGCCAGGTCACATGGGTAACAGGTACAGTTTGACATTACCCATAATTTAATACAATGCAATCTAGATATTTGAATACACTCTTGTTTGTTAGTAAAAAATTAGGTGGATAAGCAAAATGCAAATAATATTATTTTTTGACAAGTTTTATAACTAACTTCCTAAGTATGAAGTGCTTGTAAACACGACGTGTGCGATGGACTCGGGGGGTCGCCAAGTAATGCTAAGGGACAATCCACACCAAACACAATAAAGGTAAACGCAAATTTAGGCCGCACCGCACGCGCCGCATTCCATTTTTTTTTTTATATATGAAGTTCTGCGCA
This sequence comes from Cyaniris semiargus, assembly GCA_905187585.1. Classification (NCBI taxonomy): domain Eukaryota; kingdom Metazoa; phylum Arthropoda; class Insecta; order Lepidoptera; family Lycaenidae; genus Cyaniris; species Cyaniris semiargus. The sequence continues at coordinate 12,853,912 of LR994546.1, read as the reverse complement.
ACCTCGCACACCAATGCCTGCCGGCTCTCAGCAGACGCTGCAGCGCGTGTGGTCCTAGCGTCATCATTCATATTCAACGATCGGCCATACCGGTTCATATTTAATTTAATGTTTTACTTACAAATAACCAAGGTGTTCACACGGCGCGCTGCGTCCTCGCAACGCACACATGACGGACAGCAGCCCCTGAGACGAAGCGGGAGGGGGTGTTGACTGTTGACGTTAAGACTGCTTCGTAATAACGCTTCGATGACGCAGCGCCCGTGTGGCCGGCTATGCGTCAAACGGCAGCGCTGCGTCGGAGCAACGCTGACGCAACGCGCCGTGTGGACTGGCTCTAAGGGTCAATTCCGACCGCAACGCGACGCGTAGATGCATTTCTAAATTTGTACTGAATTGGCAGACTTCATTTGCGTGAGACGTCTTGTAAATCTGTCAAATCAATGCAAATTTAAAAATACATCTACGCGTCGCGTAGCGGTCTGAATTGGCCCTTAAGAGCCAGTCCACGCGGCGCGTTGCGTCGACGCAGCGCTGCCGTTTGACGCATAGTCGGTCACACGGGCGCTGCGTCATCGCAGCGTTATTACAAAGCAGTCTTAACGTCAACACCCCCTTCCGCTTCGTCTCGGGGCTGCTGTTCGTCATGTGGGCGTTGCGACGACGCAGCGCGCCGTGTGAACACCTCGGTTATTAATCAGGGGCGTGCACTCCTTGAAGGCAGAAATGCAGTGCATTACTTGCCATTCACAGATATTTTAATTTAACTTTCCTACGTTTTAGATGACGTTAATTATTATTAAAAGTAAAAAAATGAATATACTTAAAACGCCTAAATTTATAAAATAGCATGCTTTCCATCAAGTGACCCGTTTGCTCGTTTGCCCCCTTTTTTCATACAAAAATTATCAAAAACTAGCGGTACTACGGAACCCTATATTGCGCGTGGCCCGACACGCACTAGGCGGTTTTTTTTAATTCTAACAATTTTTTTTTAGTTGGAGAATACTTCGTGGTGTTAAAGTTCTTAGAATAAACACGAAACACAATATTCTATGGATGTTGGGCGTCGGGATACCAGGCGAAACAGGAGCCATGTGTTATGTGTATGATACAGTATTACCACTAAGGAAATTAAAAACTCCTCCACCATTCCCTACGCATCCACCAGCGGACGACTTACCTTTGGAATACTATGATGAATCAATTCACCGGTTTGAAGATAATACCATTAACTTCGAAGAGATTTAGATAATAAGAAACTGAAAATAGTAGTACAAGAAATACATAATAATTTGTAAAGCCGCTCAGTCTTCTGATGTTCATGGACACCCTGTCGTTACACAAATGTACCTAAACACTGCCAACTTTTTGCTGTTTGCCTTAAATTTTCCATTACAAAATTATTGTACCTTTTTTTGCAAACTGAGTAATTATTTTGTACACTTTCACAGCCATTAACCAAGATTAAGATCCCAGGCAAGCCATCTATCTGGCTAGGTCAGGGGTTCCCAAACTTATTTTGTCTACTGCCCGCTACAAGAACAAATTATTTTTTAACGCCCCCATCGTTTCACATACTTACTTTCTTATCTTTATTTGCGGCTTTCGCCGCAAATTTTATAAAAATAAATACAAAATGATAAATTAGTCGTTTGCAAACCATGTTTTTACCATTACCACTTAATTTGCCCGAATTTTCTTAACTCAATTCCATTCATTTTTGTTTAACAAAATATAATATTCTAAAGCTGGGTCCACATTTGGAGGACGCACGATGATACCCGTTAATGATACACGCCGTATCTGATACGGCCCGTGCATACGTTAAGATCAGCGGTACTCAACCTTTTAAGGGTTCCGTACCCAAAAGGTAAAAATGGGACCCTATCACTAAGATTAGAAAGTATGTGAAACAATAGGGCGTTAAAAAATAATAACTTGTTCTCGAAGTGGGCAGTAGACAAAATAAGTTTGTGAACCCCTGGTTTAACTTCACGCGCGCCACTGATAAAGTCCCGGCGGGTTGCACTCTCGGCAGGCTGGAGTTATATGTGTCCGCGTGTAAGCGCAGTTTTGCCGCTACACCGCAAGATCACAAGTAAATGTATGTAACTATATTTTATTTGAATAGCGCGCGGTCGCGCTTCCATTTACATACATTTGCTTGTCATCTCGCTATGTAACCGCCAAACCGCGCGCTCGGGTCGCCGCATATAAATCCAGCCTCACGGGGATATTGCGAATGTCGATGATTTCGCTAGCGAGCTAGCTTACTAACTGCTTCCCCAATCCCAAACCCGAGCCCTTTTAAGGCGGAAGTTAGCACTCGTGTAGAGCCCGCCTACGCTTTCCGTGCCTCCTTCTCATGGGGTCTGCGTATTAATTTGCTTCCCGCTCCCTCCTCCCAATAAGTAGTAAGGTCCAATCCAAGGACGGCGCAAAGCTCCGTCCGCTGTTCAGCCTCGGCTGTGTGTTGATACACCCTCCGACAACACGCGAGCCTCCAGATCTCACGGAAGGGACCCTGTCAGCGCCAACGCCTCTTCGTCAGCCATCGGTTCGGTAGCAGCGTAGTATCAGTACCGCTAAAGCATGCTGCGGGCTCCTGAGTAGCTGCCTATACCCAGCCGGCCAGCCAGCCAGCACAAAGCCATCTGCAGGTTGGCTCTGGACCACAGATTTTGGACAAAAGGCGCCTCAGGGTCTTCAGTTTTGGTGACAATCGACAAAAATGAGGGGTCCATTCAACGAAGGTCCATTAAGATTCTAGGATCAAACCCAAGTACTGAATTTCAGCGCCGATCGGCACACTCTCTTCCACATCTCTGCGATGCGTAGTAATGCTTCTGGGGGGGCGGCGCTTCCGGGGTCCAAAGAAAAACTTGGCATACGTCTTTTAACATTTCTATAAGCGCCACCACCTGAGACGCAACCACTCTCGCCAGGCGTATTCAGAGGCGGCTTAAGGCGTGGGCGGTGTGGGCGACAATCGGATTCACCAAGTATTCTATAAATATGGTATAAGGGCAAACAGTCTTATAAAGTGGGCCCTTTTGCGGTCTAGGAGAGAGCTAATTAGTACATTATAAGTGTAAGAAATTAATGGTATTGAGATAATTATAAGAGTATTTTTTGCTAGTTGGGTAGTGCCTTAGAGTTATAATAACAGTAGGGTAGTGCCTTGGCAAACTGAACTAGAGAGAAGCGCCTTAAGAAAATAAATAAAACAAAATTAGTCTGCCTCACAAATTTATTGTATCTTCTCTTTCCGTCATATAAACACAACATTAAGTAGCTTTATCACCACTAAAATAACTAAAAATCCATCCCTAGGTAGGGCCAACGCTAAAACTCGCGCGGGCGCACGTTAGCGTGTGTATGAAAAATTAGTATGGGCAGCGCAGGCGCGTGCGACGGAGCGCGGACGCGGGCGACGGACTGTCACACGCGCGGCGTACGGCGAGCGCACGCTTTTCGCAATCGACGTTGTTTCCGTTGACGTCTTTTTGCCAAATAATAAATTAGTAAATAATCCATGGTAATCTACTCGACACAACTGTACAGGCTCGAGATAAAAATTATATTAGCAGCGCTAAATGAGATGGGCGCACGCGACGGGTGCCCGCTCGCGGATTCGTGGCCCGCGGCGGTCTTCCGACGCGTGCACCCGCGCCCACATCCGCCCGTGTTTTAGCGTTGGCCCTAAGGGCGAAGCCAAACGAGCGTAATTTGTGAGTTGTGTGTCTGCTGCATTCAGTTTCATACAAAAGTCCTGTTGATTCACACGGCGACTCAAAATGAGTTGTCTGCCGGCTCACACGCATTATACCGACCGAATTCAGTTCGCCCCGCGCGAACAGCGCGGGCAGTGTTGCCAACTATAGGGATTCCTACTAAATTTAGTGGGAAAAAATAAAAACAGTGGGTTTTTTGGGGAGTAATTTGGGGATATTTTTGGGGGTAAAATTTTTGCAGCGTAAATGTAATATGTATATTTATTTCGTTTTTATTACTATTATTATCATTTTTATTTCTTTTATACTTCATTATTCTTACTTCATTACAATTATTATTATTATATAATCATATTTTATAATTATTGAAATTGAATTTCAAATCAAATTTCTGCGACTGAAATTCCCCGACTCACAACTCACAAAACTACGCTCGTGGGAAATTTTCAACGGCTTCATTGGACGACACAAACACCTGGTATAAACGTTGGACAGCAACTGAATAAAATGCACTCGTCTGGCAGCCCAACAAATTTCTGCGACTGAAATTCCCCGACTCACAACTCATAAAACTACGCTCGTGTGGCAGTCCAACAGAATTTCTGCCAGCAGTAATTCTGCGACTTACAACTCCAAAATTACGCTCGTTTGGCTTCACCCGGGTGAAGCCAAACCACGGAGCTACTACAAAGAGGACTGGCCTAAGCAACTGTGCTCTGTGATTTTCAACTAAGTCCTCACGTCATAATTTTTTCATGAAAATTTTGGGCTCGCTCAAAAATAAAAATAAAAAAGTAACTGAAAGAGTACCTAGTACCTACCCTATTCCCTTTCCTACCCTCCCCTACCCTATTACATCTTAAAAGGCCGGCAACGCATCTGCAGCTCTTCTAATGTTGCGAGTGTCCATGGGCAACAAAAGTTGCTTTCCACATGTGACCCGTTTACTCGTTTGTCCCCTTATTTTACATAAAAAAATCCAAAATACAAAAATTGACCTTATTATAATTAATATACATTTTTTAAAGTTCTGAATACGTCCCATAATATTCAAGACTTTTGACATCTAGTGTAATAGCTGAACTACGTAGTAACATCAACATCTAAGCTAGTAGTTTTGCTTTTAGCCGATAGATGAAATATTGATAAGTGGGCGGAGCTTGACACCCCCTCACCCCGCAAATTGTCACGCGTCGTTTCATAAGGAAATTTGATTACCACACGGACTCTTTGTATTAAGCTCCGTGAGCCAAACCGAGCGTAATTTTGTGAGTTGTGAGTCGCAGAATTGGCATCGGTTGGCAGAAATTCTGCTGCACGCAGTTTCATAGAAAATTCCTACTTCATTTACATGAGCGTAATTTTGAGAGTCGTGATTAGTATGAAAAATAATTTACGTGACCGAAATTCTGCGACTCACGACTCACGACTCACAAAATTACGCTAGTTTGGCTTCACCCAGCAGGCGTCCCCCACATTAGGTGTGCGCGTTCTTTGGGCGTGTGATGTGAGCGAAAGAACGCCGCGTGCTCGCCGCTGCAGTGCGCTCGCGGCTCGCACGCGGCGCTCGCGTCGCTCATACGCCCGTGGAACGCGCTCGCCTAATGTGGGGTCAGCTTTATTAGTTTCTTATTATAAACTTAGTATAATATTATATTTACCTATTATTTCAGAAATATAATTATCATAAAATATTATACATAATAATGTTTAACTACAAAAATACTCAATTCAAAGCACATGATTTAAAAATATTTGAGCTTACGTACATTTAAATCTAGGTTAAAAGTATATGTTATATCTACCCCGCGTTCCATTAAGCGTTAAAAACGATCAAAACGCTCAAAATGCCTCCTATTTTGAGCGTTTTGATAGTTTTTAACGCTTAATGGAACGCGGGACTAATGTTTTTATGTACAGACTACAGACTTAACTCAAAAGATACGTTCAATTATGTAAAAACATACATTTTTAACCCCGTCTTATTACTTAAGTTGGTACTAATAATTATAACTTGTTGAATCTTTTTAGGGTTCCGTACCGAAAGGGTAAAAACGGAACCCTATTACTAAGACTTCGATGTCTGTCCGTCTGTCTGTCTCCAGGCTGTGTCTCAAGAACCGCTATCTGAAATTTGCACAGATTGTGTATATCTGTTGCCGCTATAACAACAAATAGGTAATAAAAACAAAATAAATTAAATATTTAAGGGGGCTCCCATACAACAAACGCGATATTTTTGCTATTTTTAGGGTTCCGTACCCAAAGGGTAAAAACGGGACCCTATTACTAAGACTTCGATGTCTGTCCGTCTGTCTGTCTCCAGGCTGTAACTCAAAAACGGCAATAGCTAGAGAATTGAAATTTTCACAGAATATGTATTTCTGTTGCCGCTATAACAAAAAATACTAAAAACAAAATAAATTAAATATTTAAAGGGGGCTCCCATACAAAAACGTGATTTTTCAAATATTTTTTTGATCGGTATCAATGATGACAACAGGTAGGTAGGCACCTGAAATGTTCACAAAATACTCAACTGTATTTATAATTTAATAATTAATTATAAAATTTAAATAAAATAAATAATTAAGAGGGGCTCCCATACAAAAAAAAATACAATTTTTTTAATATTTTTGCTCTCTAATGGTACGGAACCCTTCGTGCGCGAGTCCAACGCGTACTTGGCCGATATTTTGCTCTATAATATCAATAATAGCAACAGGTAAGCTCTTGAAATGTTCACAAAATATTTAGTTGTATTTATACTTTAACAATTGATGACAAAATTAAAATAAACTAAAATATTAAGGAAAGGGGTATTAAATCCCATACAAAAACACAATTTTTTGGCTATTTTTACTCTATAATGGTACGGAACCCTTCGTGCGCGAGTCCAACTCACACTTGGCCGATTATTTCCATTTCTTTTGCAAGACTTACTGTTGATTCGGAGGTTGGAAACTATAGCCAGGATATTGTTGTGGTCCTCCTGGAGGGGGAGCTCCAGGAGCAGGGGGCCGGGCATACGGGTATGGAGATGGGGGATATTGTGCAGGAGGATATCCCTGTTGATAAGCATGCGGCGGATATGATCCACTTCCGGGTGGATAGTTCTGTGGGTTTTGGGAATATGACGATTGTGAAGGCGGAGCAGATGACACTGACGGAGCGGGACTACCCGGCTGGGATGATGCATTCGAGTAAGGAGGTTGTGTGGCGGGTGGATAGTTTGACGGTTGCCCTGATGGTGGGTATTGTTGACCGGGTGGGCCGCTTTGCGACGGAGGTCCAGAAGCCGTAGTCTGCGGTTGATTGTTTCCATGTGCACTGGAGTTGTATGTTGGTGATTGAGCAGACGGCGACCCATAACCTGTACTCGTTGGGTTTTGCGAGGTGTAATTACTGGGCGGAGGTTGTGGTGAGCGATTGGGTTGTGAAACTGGAGTAGAACTGTAGGCAGATGTTGGGGTTGTACTTGGGAAAGGTTGAGATTGATACGGTTGGGGCTGTGCAGAAGTTGAATTATATGTGCTTACAACATTGGAATAATTAGATCCAGACTGAGGAGGAGGAGGATACCCCGAGTTACCTGTGTAGGCAGGTTGACTGGCACCTCTAATAGGATATGGCGAGCCCGCTGCAGCTGGACTGCCCGGAGGCGGTGCGTAAGGTTGTTGACCTGAAGCCGGTGGATATCCTGGGCCAGGATGTGTAGAAGGCGGATAATTACTTGGTGCAGTTGTGATTGGAGGACCATATGTTGAACTTGGTGGGTAGCCTTGTGGTTGTTGACTGGGATTAGGTTGCCCGTAACCTTGTCCAGGTGGTCCATAACCACCATGTGGAGGATACCCAGGCCCACCTTGATACTGGCCTTGATATTGGTTTTGGGGATAAGGTCTTTGGCTGTAAGACTGAGTAGGTCTTGTGGGTGCTGCAGAAGCTCCAGGTGGTGGGCGATAAGGATGCTGAGGAGATCCAGGAACATCAGCACCACTAGCTGGCAAATTCATTGGACCTTGTTGCAAATTTCCAGCAGCTAACTGGTGTGGTGGCTATAACAAAAAATAGTCACTTTAAAAAATATTCTGGTCACTCTCTGCGCCGACCTTTATGTAATATTCCCTATTGTTTAAGTTGTCTGTTCCTGGGCTGGAATGAAAGGTAAGTGCTTTCCTAATTTGTCATCTTAAAAAATATGGGAAATTTAAGCTCTTATTATGCTTAAACTCCCCATTAATGTCATTACGTTGAATTTAACTTTTAAGGTGACGCCTTGATAATTTGGCTGCAGCGATATCGATTTTTCTCAACAATGGCTAAAGCTAAGAAATTAAAGTTCATTGTCAGTATTCATCATGTCTTTATCTTTGAATTACCCATAGCAAACACGATTAGTCAACTTTTATAAGTTATAAATTATAAACAAAAAACTTTTTGAAAAAAAGCTTTTATTTAAATAGTCTAAAAAGAAAATAATAAATCTCCTTAAATTTTTTAACTATTAAGTTATAATTCCCAATCCTACTATCCTACTAATATTATATAGGCGAAAGTTTGGACGTATGGATGTATGGATGTTTGTTACTCTTTCACACAAAAACTACAGAACGGATTTTAATGAAACTTTACAATAATATAGCTTATACATCATAATAACACATAGGGTACAATTTTAACCGACTTTCAAAATGGAGGAGGTGTTATGTTCGTTTTTTTATGTTCAACGATTACTCCGCCGTTTGTAAACCGATTTTCAAAATTTTTCTTTTGGTGTATAGGTTATCATCCCTATTTGGTACCATATTCATAAAAGTGGTGACGTGATGAAGGGATCCATAAGAAATCGGGGGAACTCCTCAAAATTTAAATGGAAACATGTGGTGATTTCGATTTCGTGAGCAGTATTCTCAGCATATGCTACCAACAAGCAAGATTTTAAAACCAAGGTATACTATGGTTCGGAAGGTGCTGAGAGAACTCCTGAGTCCTGACTCTTTATAGATATAAGTTTGGGAGTTTCGACGTTGTTGTTTCAAGAACGGAAAGCATATGCTACTATGCAAATTACATTCATCATCATCATCATCATCACTAACATAAACCATTATAGAGCCATGTATCGTCCCGTTTTGACCCTATTATTGGTACTTACTTTTCATAGTCTTTTATTATATATCACTTAAACCGCGGGTAACACCGCGGGGCACAGCTAGTATATTATACAATTTGCATGATAATAAAAGCATGTCGCGACTCGCGAGACTTAACAATCTATCAGTACTTGATAAATTTATTAAAATAAAAATATAATATCAATTTACTCAGTTAAATTGGTACTTACTTGTTTATTTACAAATCGCGCGACAAGCTTTTATTATCATGCAAATTGTATAATATATTGAGGATTATAACTTAATTAATAGTTAAAAAATTTAAGGAGAAATTTATTTTTTTCTTTTTAGACTATTTAAATAAAAGCTTTTTTTCAAAAAGTTTTTTGTTTATAATTTATTTTTTGTTTTTTAGTTATCTCTGGCTAGATTTCTAAAGGGGTTCACACACAGAGCAGGTAATGTACCTATATTAATATACATTACATCCCGGGATGTATAGCTTTACATTATATTAATGTATCACACACACAACAGGTAATGTAATGTATCTTTCCCTACATTTCAATGGTAGCCGCCCCGCTTGACGCACATTTCAGCTGCTGAGGTGTTATACAGGCTGTTCTTATTTTTAATGTCGTAAATCGTAATACTATGGACCCTTCGAGTTACTTGCTATTGAATTTACTAGATAGTTCATCAGAAGATGATTCGGATTGTGATTTTGATGCGCGCATTGTTACATGTGCCAAAAACAGAACGATGTGGATTGAAGATATTTGATTGAAAATTAAGGCTCTGGGGAACAGACTGCCTGCAGTGCCTGCTGTGAAGTGCTGTGCTGAGGTGGTAACACCGTGTGTCTCTGTCTATCATCTATACATATTATTATAAAACAAAGTCCCTTTTTTCCCTCATGTCCCTTTGTTCCATTTAATCTTTAAAACTACGCAACGGATTTTGATGATTCTTTCAGTGTTAGATAGCCCATTTATCGAGGAAGGCTATAGGCTATATTTTATCACGCTAAGACTAATACGAGCGAAGAAATAGAGGAAAATGTGTAAAAAACGGGGAAAATTATTTGAAAGGGCTAACTTGAACGCTCTAATCTCAGGAACTTGAAAAATTCTTTCAGTGTTAGATAGCCCATTTATTGAGGAAGGCTATAGGCTATATTTTATCACGCTAAGACTAATAGGAGAATGTGGAAAAAACGGGGGAAATTATTTGAAAGGGCTTATCTCGCGAACTACTGGAGCAATTTTTATGTTATTTGGCACAGATAAGAATAGACCATGTGAAGGATCATAGGCTATCGATTTTAATCATTTTTTCAGTGGCTATATATTTTATACCCGTGCGACGCCGGGGCGGGTCGCTAGTATATAATAATATAATCACAGAAATTTTTGAACATCCTATGAAGAGAAGAGATGTATATTTTACACGGAAATGTATTGAGATGTATTTAGATGTATCAAAATGTAAATGTATATTTTCATATAGCTCTGTATCTTAAGATACGAAGATGTAAAAATATACATTATAGCTGTTGTGTGTGGTCTCCTGACGATTTCTATAGAAAGATGTATCGAGATGTATCGTACTATAATACATCTTTACATTACCTCTGTCTGTGACAGCCTTTAGTCTGTTTGATAGTAATTTGTTTTGTTTCAAGAATTTGTTAAAATCTGATTAACTTAAGTCCTTAAAAAATCGTATTCGACTTTGACCATTGAAAAATCTTTATTTAGCGAGTTGTTATATTCCGTTTATTTCTGCATGACTAACGGCCGTTCCCAATATTCAATCTATCTCTGGTTTGACATACGACCGATCGCAGCTAACATTGAATTGACATAAAATATATGTCTCTAAAGTCTAATGAGAGCAATTCCTATCTCTAGTAGGGCAAAACCAGAGATAGATCAAATATTGGGAACGGTCGTAAAAAGTTAAATTTCATTTAACAAAAGTGACCGGATTCAACCGGGCATTTTCAGAAACTTTTCAACTATTTTTCGTGGAGCAAAAATTCTTTCAACCATCTTTTTCGCCTTTTATTTATTTTTATTTTCATTGAGCCAACAGCTAAGCCTATGAGAAGACCAATTTTTTGTTGCTTTTACAGAACTGGAGCCATTAAGAAGACGTCTGGCCAAAATCGCCGCGTGGTCACAACTGATTTAGTTACTAAATTAGGACAAGTGGAATAAGAAGCCTCTAATTAGTCTTCTATTTAGGATCCTAGTTAGAGCTTCTAAATTTAGTGAAATGGAATATGCGCTTAATCCCTACCATAAAATTAGATTTTTTACGTTGCCATCACACATTTTAGAAAAACAGATTTCGCCCTAAGGCTCTCTTTATTAATATACTATTAAGATAATTATAGTCAGGTTTAATATCATATTTTAGATTTTGATGTCTACATCAAAATTCCTTTAGGTAGAATCAGAATAATTATTAAATTATTATTAAAATGGTTTAACCAATAAAAAAAAATGTATTCATGATTTATGACATTAAATTTTTTAAATAGTTTTTAATATTTCAATTTTTAAGATTTGATTACTTACGAATTATTTTTAGGGTTCCGTACCAAATGGGTAAAAACAGGACCCTATAATCATTTAGACTTCGTTGTCTGTCCGTCAGTCTGTTTGTCTATCTCCAGCATCTATGTCCAGGCTGTAACCGCTAGGTAGTTGTAGATAGACTTAATAAATTTTCACAGATTATGTATTTTTATTGCCAGTATAGAAAAAATACTAAAAACAAAATACGTATAATATTTAAGAGGGGCTCCCATACAAAAAAACACATATTTTGGCCTATTTTGGCTCTATAACGATAGGGAAACTCTTGGTGCGTGAGTCTCGCACTCGCACTTGTCCGATTCTTTTAAATAATTAGCAGATACGCTACGAATAATAAAAACCAAGGAAAAGTAACTCCGTCAAAAAAGATGTTCTACAATACTTGTCGAAATGTGTACCTAGGTACACATTTTCAATACATTTGCAATATTTAGGTGGCCTTCAGCGGGTATCAGGCTGACGTTACATGACAGTTCGAAAGGAAGGAACCAAATTTAAAACGGTAATAGTATGGGAGTTACGTTTCCTTAGTTTTTATTATTCGTAGCAGATACGTTAAGAAATAATTATGTGGGTTTTTACTATTTACCTATTTCCATAAATATTAATAGTAGGATAACAAAAAGAAAAATCTCATACTAAAATACTTTTGCAAAATAACCATCGAGTTTTTGTTTTATTATTATTTTTGGAATTATTATCATTAGTCATAGTAATATAATAATAATGTCTTGTGGTGTAATGGTCAAAAAAGGGGAATAAACGTTTATTTATTTTATTTATTTATTTAATATTTTTCCAAAATAATATTTGTATAAGTACGTAGAATATTATGCAGTATAATATTTTAAATTAACTTTATTCAAGATATTCTGTTCAATTTTACAGCATGAAAAATTTTAACAAAAATGGCTTTTCTTGAAACTGTTGTGTGGGTTGATTCTGTTTTGCTTATGAAGGTCTAAATGTTTTCAATAGTATTATAATATCAACAAAGAACCAATCTGCATGGTTCTTTCACGTTTTATTAAATTATTATTTTTTAACAAAAAATTGAACCCGACTTCCAAGGTACAGCTTGGCAAAGAAGCGTCTGACGCGGTGACAGCTGGAACTAAGAGTTTTTATTTATGACAACACTACATTACTTGTCAACTCTAGTATATATTGTGTCAAAAGCGAAGCGTAGGGTTGCCTGTATTTAAAGAAAAGCACCCTCATTTAATCCACACTCTTCTTTGCCAAGCTGTAAAAACAATATTCTTAAAATTATCTAAAAAGTATGAAATAATTCTTATTCTTCATTAGTGCCTTGTTCAAAATGCGACTAAACCTCAACTTATTCTGTACTCAATCTTCATTCGTTTGTAGTCGGTACCAGCCTTGAACTGAGACACTTGACATAAAACTTAGCCGGTACCGACTTCAAAAGAATGAAAATTGACTACAGAATAAGTTGAGGTTTAGTCGAATTTTGAAAAAGGCACTAATGAAGAATAAGAATTATTTTATACTTTTAAGATCATTTTAAGAATATTGTTTTTACCTTGGAAGTCGGGTTAAATTTTTTGTTAAAAATAATAATTTTACTCTTTTTAGTTATCTACAAGACCACAAGGCTTTATGCGTAGATAACCACTATGAAAGTTAACTATTCACACTATAAAATTATGCTTACACACACTACGATGTGCACACTACCATCTTTTTGAATGACAAGCCTATACACATGAATTATACTCTTTGGTTTATGGTTGAAGTCTGTGATCAAATTGACAATGGATAGAAATGTTTTTATTGAATCTCAAACACTGTTACATATTTTATTACATTATTTATCTGTGACACCGACAACAGTTACCATGGTGTCTACTTTGTTTAAAATATCACTTCAATAAATATTATCCTTACGAATATACGACTACATCATTGCAAACTAATAGCGTTCAAACTTATAATTTAAATTATTATTGGTTGAATTTCGACCATTGGGCGACCTCTAGTCTGTAATGATATGTGTCTTTATAAGAGGTCAATTTTATTCTTAAATATTCTAATGGGTGGGTTACACCAACTTACTTTAACTTTAACAAAATATCAAATGAACTGTCAAATCTCTAGTTAATACCTCGATCGTGGAAAGTCCAGACACAATAGCTATTCAATTGTTATCACGGACTGACGAAGTCAATAATGGACGCCGTATTTGACGATAACCTTAACCTTAACTATAACAATGCTTCTGGTGCAACCCACCCTAAATACAGTGCAAGCAGTTTTCATTTAGCGCCTAGACTAAAAAAGTTAATGACCGCTACCACCTTGTTTCGCCGAGTACAGTATAGAGTATAGACATTGGAATGTCTAATTACAACATACTATTCTGAATCAAAGAATTTATAGTGTGTTTATTATGACAATAATGTAGGTATGACCCCTCATATTTATTGTAAAAAGGATAAATAGGCATTAAAGTGCATATAATATAACTAGCTAAAGCCGAGCTTTGTGAGTGCTCGCGTCGTTTTTCTCCGTGGTTTTTTTTTTAATATTCTAATAGTACCAAGCCTTTATTGACCGATAAAAACACATATCTACATATGAAATTACTATGTTAAAGAACAAATCAATAGGCGTGATAATTTTTCCGTAAAGTGTACCACAAAAGCGCTCAGGTTGTGGGATATAAGTACTAGGGCTTGCTTCGCTCGCCCTGATAAACATACTTACATTTAAAGTACTTACCGGTAATAATGCTTGGATATTTTGGTTTGAATCGGCTACAGATGCTAAATATACTAAATTCCTGTGTAATACTTGCTGATATTGATGACATTCCATTAATTGACCTTTAGCTTGATATTCTTGAATAGTTTGAATTAAATGTGCGTTTTCATCAAGCATCTTTTGTATTTGAGTTGGATTCAATGGAGGCCGGTTTCCCCTTGGCGCAAATGCGACAGACATGGTACACTTCTTTTGAAATACTTATTTGAATATGTTTTAAAAAGTTTTGATGATGTCTACGACTTAGTAGATAATAAATTAGTGCCAAGTATAGATTAATAACTAAATCATTATTATGTTATTTTCAAACACTACAATTCGAAAACGTAACAAACTGTCCCAAACTGTCGCTATTCTACTCGCTACGCACTGACAGTGTTGCCAACTCGGTGTCAGGTTTTGGGGCTAAATGGAGTTCTAAAAAGGGCTAGATGGGGGCTAGATAATTTTTTTGGCCAAATTTAGCCTAGATTTGGTCAAAAAAAAAATTAAAATTGGAAAAAATAGTTATTTTTTAAAGGAACGTCAATTTTTGCAATTTGCACACGTAATATCACCAAGAAAGGCAAGAAATCTCACTGAATCACTGACTAATATTATATTCAAAACAATAAGTAATGGATTTCGCAATTCAGTACTTCGGTAAAAACCTCAACTTATTCTGTACTCAATCTTCATTCGTTTGTAGTCGGTACCAGCCTTGAACTGAGACACTTGACATAAAACTTAGCCGGTACCGACTTCAAAAGAATGAAAATTGACTACAGAATAAGTTGAGGTTTAGTCGAATTTTGAAAAAGGCACTAATGAAGAATAAGAATTATTTTATACTTTTAAGATCATTTTAAGAATATTGTTTTTACCTTGGAAGTCGGGTTAAATTTTTTGTTAAAAATAATAATTTTACTCTTTTTAGTTATCTACAAGACCACAAGGCTTTATGCGTAGATAACCACTATGAAAGTTAACTATTCACACTATAAAATTATGCTTACACACACTACGATGTGCACACTACCATCTTTTTGAATGACAAGCCTATACACATGAATTATACTCTTTGGTTTATGGTTGAAGTCTGTGATCAAATTGACAATGGATAGAAATGTTTTTATTGAATCTCAAACACTGTTACATATTTTATTACATTATTTATCTGTGACACCGACAACAGTTACCATGGTGTCTACTTTGTTTAAAATATCACTTCAATAAATATTATCCTTACGAATATACGACTACATCATTGCAAACTAATAGCGTTCAAACTTATAATTTAAATTATTATTGGTTGAATTTCGACCATTGGGCGACCTCTAGTCTGTAATGATATGTGTCTTTATAAGAGGTCAATTTTATTCTTAAATATTCTAATGGGTGGGTTACACCAACTTACTTTAACTTTAACAAAATATCAAATGAACTGTCAAATCTCTAGTTAATACCTCGATCGTGGAAAGTCCAGACACAATAGCTATTCAATTGTTATCACGGACTGACGAAGTCAATAATGGACGCCGTATTTGACGATAACCTTAACCTTAACTATAACAATGCTTCTGGTGCAACCCACCCTAAATACAGTGCAAGCAGTTTTCATTTAGCGCCTAGACTAAAAAAGTTAATGACCGCTACCACCTTGTTTCGCCGAGTACAGTATAGAGTATAGACATTGGAATGTCTAATTACAACATACTATTCTGAATCAAAGAATTTATAGTGTGTTTATTATGACAATAATGTAGGTATGACCCCTCATATTTATTGTAAAAAGGATAAATAGGCATTAAAGTGCATATAATATAACTAGCTAAAGCCGAGCTTTGTGAGTGCTCGCGTCGTTTTTCTCCGTGGTTTTTTTTTTAATATTCTAATAGTACCAAGCCTTTATTGACCGATAAAAACACATATCTACATATGAAATTACTATGTTAAAGAACAAATCAATAGGCGTGATAATTTTTCCGTAAAGTGTACCACAAAAGCGCTCAGGTTGTGGGATATAAGTACTAGGGCTTGCTTCGCTCGCCCTGATAAACATACTTACATTTAAAGTACTTACCGGTAATAATGCTTGGATATTTTGGTTTGAATCGGCTACAGATGCTAAATATACTAAATTCCTGTGTAATACTTGCTGATATTGATGACATTCCATTAATTGACCTTTAGCTTGATATTCTTGAATAGTTTGAATTAAATGTGCGTTTTCATCAAGCATCTTTTGTATTTGAGTTGGATTCAATGGAGGCCGGTTTCCCCTTGGCGCAAATGCGACAGACATGGTACACTTCTTTTGAAATACTTATTTGAATATGTTTTAAAAAGTTTTGATGATGTCTACGACTTAGTAGATAATAAATTAGTGCCAAGTATAGATTAATAACTAAATCATTATTATGTTATTTTCAAACACTACAATTCGAAAACGTAACAAACTGTCCCAAACTGTCGCTATTCTACTCGCTACGCACTGACAGTGTTGCCAACTCGGTGTCAGGTTTTGGGGCTAAATGGAGTTCTAAAAAGGGCTAGATGGGGGCTAGATAATTTTTTTGGCCAAATTTAGCCTAGATTTGGTCAAAAAAAAAATTAAAATTGGAAAAAAATAGTTATTTTTTAAAGGAACGTCAATTTTTGCAATTTGCACACGTAATATCACCAAGAAAGGCAAGAAATCTCACTGAATCACTGACTAATATTATATTCAAAACAATAAGTAATGGATTTCGCAATTCAGTACTTCGGTACGAAAAAGAAATAAAATATAAAATTGTAAAATTGTTAATGTAAGACAAGGATAAAATCGTAGTTGGATTTTCGGGGAATACCACCTGTCTGTGTCTCTACGATTTATGTAAGAGGAAAAGAGACAGGTAGTCTGATTTGACGTGAATTTGTGTGTTGCCCGCTTAGCTTATATAAAATTTTCTTACACGGTTCGGGGCTAGAAATAGGGCTAGGGGCTAAACCATAATTTTAAGGGCTAAATAAGCCAAAAAAGGGCTAGATCTAGCCCCGAAAGGGCTAAGTTGGCAACACTGCGCACTGACCACAGATAATATATCACAATTCACAGACTAATAAGAGCAAAGAAGAACAATATACTCTAGCGAGCACAGATTAAGGATATAGGTAGATGGTGGCCATTTTATGCTGTGTAGGGATAGGCGTATATCTGCTTGTATATCGATAAAAATATAAAAACTACAGCTAAGTATCGACCAATTATAGTTGACCATAATTTTATGTTATAGATTTTTATTAAACGACATCAAAAAAAGGAGGTTATCAATTCAACCCGCATGTTCAATGTAGGATATATTATGCTCATTAAATTAGAAGTCGCTTTCAATTTGGTGAAAAGATATTATTTTATTTATAAAATATTTAAGTATATAATTACACTCTTATATAATAGTTAAAAATATACATAATATGTATACTCCATAAGCCACGAAGGCTTGTCCGGAGTGTAATATCAATAAAATCAACAGTTTTTACATAAACTAAAGAAGAACCAATATACTTTATTATACTTAACTATTAAGCAACAATTTTGTAAAATAACAATTACTATACCCAACACCAGTATCCGATCCTTCAAGTTAATAAAATATGCCATACATCATAACATGTAAGGATCAGACACCGGTGTTAGGACACATTGAATAATATATTTATACACATATTAAAAATTTGAAATTAAATGAAAAATATTCAAACATAAGGTTTTATTGAATATGTTCTTAGTCGCAGCTTTTGAAGTAAATATAATATTAACTTCCTTATAGGTTCTCAATCGTCATCATCATCACATTGACCTCTTCTATAGGAGCATTTCTTTAACCTAAAAAATATTTTGTTTAGTATCAATATTCAAAAAGTATTTATTCCATTTTTTGCACTGTATAACAAAATTTGGACTTGTCAAGATTTAAATGAAAAAATATGAAATTAGCAATTTTAAAATATGGTTTACGGGGAAGGTTGTCTGCTTTATAATTATTGGACTCTGTTTGATGACTGCATTTGTGTATCATGCTACAAAAAATTAAGTATTGAGACATAAATGCAGTACAGTGTAGTATACTCGTATACTCGCCGTTAAGCACAATTAATGCTTAACTGCGAGTATACGAGTATTGAATACTTAAATTCATATTATAAAAATATAAACTTTAGCTAACCTTAGTATGCCTCGAAAACACTATAAACAGTTGACAACAGTTTCCTTAACCCTTCGATCGCGGATTCTTGGAAATGCTATTGTATTCTATTGTTGTCGCGACCACCGGTGGCCGTATGGGGCTTGATGAGTTAACGAGGGGGTCTCCTGAAGGTGGTAGTGATCATGGGGGATTTTCCTCACTTAAACCATCCCTCCTCACTCCATCTCACCACCTCGAAGAATACTCGGTTATAATCTTAACTTAAAAATAATATTATCTTCATTATAGGTCTCTCCGTCATCACCATCATATTGAACTCTTCTTTAGAATCATTCCAAAAACCTAAAAAAATAGTTGGTTTAGTGTCATTAAATGTACTTAATACTATAAAATATATACATATATAATATTGTATACGGGGCAATATGCTTTATGTAAGTTTTCCATACTTAACCCATCAAGCCCCAAGCGGAACCCAGGTGCCGCATAACAACTGAATATCTATTGTGTCTGGTATTCGACGATCGAGGTATTAAATTTATTTTATTAAATGATTATGACTAGCCTTATTAAAATTTTACATTTTATTAAAAAAGAATAATGCCAGGATAAAATTTCAAAAAGTAAATCCAAGTAACGATTTGAGTACTTACAGGGGGGAGGTGTGAGAGCTGTTAATCATTTTACTCTTCGTTAGAACTTTTTTATTTCAATAAAATCATTGTTTCAAACTTACGTTTGACATGATAATCCCAATATTGTGATGTCTTCATAAGGGAGTAAGAAACTAGCGTCTAAATATTTCTGTTCGTCATTTATTTTGAAGCATTTTCAAATCCTGAAAAAAAAACATTTAGTCCATGACAATATTTTTATCGATAATATATACTTCAAGCAAGGTGCATCCCTAAAACGTAAAAAGCTATGCCATATTTGTAGCGAAATTATTACTTGATGTGACCTTTTTATCACTAATGCCATAAACAGCATGATTAAGGGATTATTAAACTATAAATTTTCTGTTTAGCTTACAAAAATACCGATTGAGAAGCCCAAAAAATGTAGATCTAAGTAACGAATTGAGTACTTACAGGGGGGAGGTGTGAGAGCTGTTGATCATGCAATTATTTTACTCTCCGTTAGAACTTTTTTATTTCAATAAAATCATTGTTTCAAACTTACGTTTGAAATGATAATCCCAATATTGTGATGCCTTCATCAAGGGATTAAGGATTAAAAACTTGCATGAAACTTGCGTCTAAATATTGCTGTTCGTCGTCTATTTTGAAGCATTTTCAAATCCTGAAAAAAAAAATCATTTAGTCCATGACAATATTTTTGTCGATATTCTATACTTCAAGTAAGGTGCATCCCTAAAGTACACGTAAAAAGCTATGCAATATTTGTAGCCAAATTATTACTTGATGTGACATTTTTATCACTAATACCTTATATAGCATGATTAAAGGAATATTAAACTTATAAATTTTCTTTTTAGCTTACAAAAATACCGATTGATAAGCCCAAAAAACGTTGTTGAAAACTTACGTATGTTATGTTAAATCCACGTGTTTGAGGCATTCCTTGACCGTTTTTATGGTTTATTATATAGCGGAACCACAAAACCCAACAAGATATTGCATTAAACGTTCACTAAACACTTTTATTATCACTTTTTAAACATGAAATATGCAGACCTACTCCTTTGTTATGTCCTGGCTGGTAGGACATAACATTACAGGCTTTTGACGTTTATACACCGATATGAGCTTGCTCTTTCACCCAACTTACTGAATCGTTAGAAAGAGTAACATTATCAGCTGTCAAAATATAAGGCGCCCTCCTATCATATAACCTCATTGGTTTCATCAAATAGTTCCTTTGCCGTCATGTTGGCACTAATGCAAATGAGTGTTGCCTCATTACCCTTACTGTGCTACCATAAATTAGGGGAGATAATATTATGGTATCGCAAAATACTTTTAATAATTCCCTAAAGAAAATTTCATATAATTCTAACTTTCGCCCGCGGCTCTACCTGCGTTAACGTCTATCGCTCGGGGACCGTTCTTTTTCCCGGGATGAAAGATCCGTATATCCTTCTCCATTACCCCAGACAATGAGTACCTATGAAAGTTTCATGATGATCCGCTTAGTACTTTATGCGTGAAGGCGTAACTAACAAAAAAAGTCACTTTCGCATTTACTAGCTAAAAGCCGAGCTTTGTGAATCGTGAGGGCTCGCGTCGTCACACCTTGACTGACTGATGATAACACATCTACATAGTTTTTCCACAAAATGTACAGGCTGTAGGATATACTAAGGCTCGCTTCGCTCGCCCTGATAATATTATTATACTAGCTTTTACCCGCGACTTCGTTCGCGTGTATGTAGTTTTCGTCACTAGAAGTGCGTTGCATCAAATAGTTCTTTTGCCTACATGTTGGCATTCCTGTATGTTAATAACGTAAATATAATAGACATTAAGCTGTAATGGCGGCAACCCGAACTTGTACACATCTTAATGGAATTATTGGGGCCTCGTTACGTTTTTCACGTTCACAAAACTCTTTCACTCTTAGCACCATCATTCTTTCACCACTTTTTAATGTTTTCGGCATGATTTTCTCACGAAATCACAGTAAAACCTATGAATACTCGCAAAGCCTGTCTACTGTGTTTACGTTATTGACAGACAGTAATGCCAACATGACGGCAAAGGAACTATTCGATGAAACGCACTCTAACTAGATGGCGTATGGGTAGACAACTATCGGTAATACCAGGTAATACCATCAATAATTGCTACAAAACTGGGCAAAAGAATGTAAAACTTGATACATTTCAATTTGAAAAAGACACAATGATATTCGAACGAATAGAATAATAAAGTTATTATGATGATGTTTTAGTTAAAACTCACGGAAGAAATAGCCCTATTTATCGTTATTCACACCAAATGTCACAGGAATTATAGATTTTGGTTTTGACAACATCTTACCTGCACTTGTGCACGATAACGGATATTTAATGGCCAATATTTTACCAATAATGAACATCAAAAACCCAAATAACACAATTAGGGAAAAAATAATAAAAACCACACCAACAATAAAAAGTAGAAGAAGATTCAAAGTAACATGGCCGCCAAAACTTTTTCAGTTGTCAGTTTTCAGTTTGACACATGTTTGACAAGTTTTAAACTATTACCAGTATACTGGCTTAATCGCTTAGGCCAATGATCGCTTAGGTTTAAGATATATTTATTTATGTCACACTTGAGAGTACACTGAAATTTTTAGAAACACAACCAATATGTAGTCAGTGATGCCAACCTGGAGATAATTTCAGATCAGTGGGGAACCAATGGAAAATCTAGAAGTGTTTACCGTCGCGCCGTCTGGTGGAGATTTAAAAAAGAAAACAACCCATTGTCTATATATAGAATTGATTACAGTCCGACAAGGCTTTATATGAATGTGTCAAACTGTCAATGGGCGCTGCTGCTGGTAAGGAGAACTGTCAAAAATGACGTTTTTGTATGATAAAAGCGTTAGTTCCTTTTCTCGCCACGTTCATAAACAGCCTTGTCGAACTGTACAAGTCCGACAAGGATTTATATGAATGTGTCAAACTGTCAATGGGCGCTGCTGCTGGTAAGGAGAACTGTAAGAAATGACGTTTTTGTATGATCGAAGCGTTAGTTCCTTTTCTCGCCACGTTCATAAACAGCCTTGTCGAACTTGTATAGTGCGTTTCATCGAATAGTTCCTTTGCCGTCATGTTGGCATTCCTGTCTGTCAATAACGTAAACACGGTAGACACGCTCTGCAAGTATTCATAAGTTTTACTGTGATTTCGTGAGAAAATCATGCCGAAAACATTAAAGAGTGGTGAAAGAATGATGGTGCTAAGAGTGAAAGAGTTTTGTGAACGTGAAAAACGTAACGAGGCCCCAATAATTCCATTAAGATGTGTATAAGCTCGGGTTGCCGCCATTACAGCTTAGTGAAATAGGGTTACCAGCATCAGTTTAATCACCCTTAAACACAGTAAAACTCATGAATATTCGCAGAGCGTGTCTACCATGTTTACGTTATTAACATACAGTAATGCCAACATGACGGCAAAGGAACTATTCGATGAAACGCACTCTAACTAGATGGCGTATGGGTAGACAACTATCGGTAATACCAGGTAATACCATAAATAATTGCTACAATACTGGGCAAAAGAATGTAAAACTTGATACATTTCAATTTGAAAAAGACACAATGATATTCGAACGAATAGAATAATAAAGTTATTATGATGATGTTTTAGTTAAAACTCACGGAAGAAATAGCCCTATTTACCGTTATTCACACCAAATGCCACAGGAATTATACATTTTGGTTTTGACAACATCTTACCTGCACTTGTGCAAGATAACGGATATTTAATGGCTCATAATATTTTACCAATAGTGAACATCAAAAACCCAAATAACACAATTTAGGAAAAAATTATAAAAACCACACCAACAATAAAAAGTAGAAGCAGTGTCAAAGTAACATGCCCGCCAAAACTCTTTCAGTTATCAGTTTTCAGTTTGACAAGTATTATATTATGTCAGCATGTTCCTAAACTGTTACCAGTATACTGGCCTAATCGCTTAGGCCAATGATCGCTTAGGCGTATGTTCTTCGTGAAATTTAAACTAGAGGGACGAAGCAAATAAACATAGTAATATATAGAACTATATAAATAAATAATTTCGTGAGTTTTAACTAAAACATCATTATAATAACTTTAGTATCCTATTCGTTGGAATATTATTGCGCCTTTTTCAAATTGAAATGTATCAAGTTTTACATTCTTTTGCCCAGTTTTGTAGCAATTAATGATGGTATTACCGATAGTTGTCTACCTATACGCCATTTAGTTACTAAAATGAAAACTGTTTGACAATCAAATTAAAAAGATAAGAAAATGCCTCTTTGCAAGCAGAGTGATTGTTAAAAAATAAATCATAATTATGATTCGTTTGTTAAAAATCACTCTGCTTGCAATTCATATGTCTAGTAATTTGCACAATTTGTACTAATTTGACATTTGTCAGTTTGACAGTTTTGACAATTCATTTTCTGAAGGAATTGCAAAACGTTACCATTTTAGCCCCGCAGGTAATACCATCAACAATGGGTTGTTTTCTTTTTTAAATCTCCACCAGACGGCGCGACGGTAGACACTTCTAGATTTCCTATTGGTTCCCCACTGATCTGAAATTATCTGCAGGTTGGCATCACTGACTACATATTGGTTGTGTTTCTAAAAATTTCAGTGTACTCTCAAGTGTGACATAAATAAATATATTTTAAACCTAAGCGATCATTGGCCTAAGCGATTAAGCCAGTATACTGGTAATAGTTTAAAACTTGTCAAACATGTGTCAAACTGAAAACTGACAACTGAAAAAGTTTTGGCGGCCATGTTACTTTGAATCTTCTTCTACTTTTTATTGTTGGTGTGGTTTTTATTATTTTTTCCCTAATTGTGTTATTTGGGTTTTTGATGTTCATTATTGGTAAAATATTGGCCATTAAATATCCGTTATCGTGCACAAGTGCAGGTAAGATGTTGTCAAAACCAAAATCTATAATTCCTGTGACATTTGGTGTGAATAACGATAAATAGGGCTATTTCTTCCGTGAGTTTTAACTAAAACATCATCATAATAACTTTATTATTCTATTCGTTCGAATATCATTGTGTCTTTTTCAAATTGAAATGTATCAAGTTTTACATTCTTTTGCCCAGTTTTGTAGCAATTATTGATGGTATTACCTGGTATTACCGATAGTTGTCTACCCATACGCCATCTAGTTACTAAAATGGAAACTGTTTGACAATCAAATTAAAAAAATAAGAAAATGCCCCATTGCTACAAAACTGGGCAAAAGAATCGAAAACTTGATGCATTTCAATTTGAAAAAGACACAATGATATTCCAACGAATAGAATAATAAAGTTATTATAACGATGTTTTAGTTAAAACTCACGGAAGAAATAGCCCTATTTATCGTTATTCACACCAAATGTCACAGGAATTATAAATTTTGGTTTTGACAACATCTTACCTGCACTTGTGTACGATAACGGGTATTTAATGGCCAATATTTTACCAATAATGAACATCAAAAACCCAAATAACACAATTTGGGAAAAAATAATAAAAACCACACCAACAATAAAAAGTAGAAGAAGTGTCACAGTGTCATGCCCGCTAAAACTTTTTCAGTTGTCAGTTTTCAGTTTGACAATTTTTTATTATGTCAGTGTGTTCCTAAACTATTACCAGTATACTGGCTTAATCGCTTAGGCCAATGATCGCTTAGGTTTAAGATATTTTTATTTATGTCACACTTGACAGTACACTGAAATTTTTAGAAACACAACCAATATGTAGTCAGTGATGCTAACCTGCAGATAATTTCAGATCAGTGGGGAACCAATAGAAAATCTAGTAGTGTCTACCGTCGCGCCGTCTGGTGGAGATTTAAGAAAGAAAACAACCTATTCATATGTCTAGTAATTTGCACAATTTGTACTAATTTGACATTTGTCAGTTTGATAGTTTTGACAATTCATTGCAAATCGTTACCATTTTAGCCCCGCTGGTATTACCGATAGTTGTCTACCCATACGCCATCTAGTTACTAAAATGGAAACTGTTTGACAATCATATTAAAAAAATAAGCAAATGCCCCATTTTATGTGTTAGCCGTGTTGGCAACACTAATTTTAAATAATTTGACCCCACTTCAAAGTTCGAACTTTTGTTATAAAACCAAACCAAACGGTACCATACTTTGCTCTGTCATTACTCATTACTCATTAGTCATTACCGGTCAATATGGTCAATACTTTTGAATAGTCAATACTCGTTAATAATGAGAGACAATGAGTCATTATTGAGAATATTGTGCATTGAGGTATAGTATACCGGGTATACTATAATATTTACCCTGTTGTGTGCAGTTCGCTTTGACAAGTCCATCCAAGTCAATGGGTTGTTGATTTATAATTTTTTATTACTTGCATAGGTATATTAAAAGGTAAAAGAATAAGAATATTTAGCAAGCCAAGAAGGAATACAAACACACAATGGCTCTACACAATTTAAGAGTTATTGAAATGATGGGATTAGCACCAGGACCTTTATGTGGAACTATTTTAGCTGACTTTGGAGCTGCTGTAACTGTAGTCCAAAAGGTATTATATTGCATGGATTTATTAAACTTGGTATTAATTAATAAACTAAAAATCGGCCAAGTGCGAGTCAAACTATTGCACGAAGGGTTCCGTACCGTTATAGAGCGAAAATAGGCAAAAAACATGTGTTTTTTGTATGGGAGCCCCCTTTAAATATTTATTTTATTTTAATTGTATTATTAATTTTTAAAGTACAAATATAATTAAGGATTTTGTGAAAGTTTCAAGTGTCTAGCTCCGTGGTCGTCAAACTGCGGCCCGCGGGCCGCATGCGGCCCGTGGCCGTTTTCTGTGCGGCCGCGACAAAGTAAAGACAAAGCATTAGTGTGGAACCGCTTGGAACCTTTACATACACATAGTCATGTGTGGCCCTTGGCCAGTAAAGTGTGACGACCGCTGGTCTAGCTGTTGTCATTATTGATTACAAGCAAAAAAATCGGCCAAGTGCGAGTCGGACTCGCGCACTAAGGGTTCCGTACCGTTATAGAGAAAAAAATGGCACAAAAGCACTGACATATAAGTACATAATATCTCTATGTCCAAAAGTTGTGTTTTTGTATGGGAGCCCTCCTTAAATTTTTATTTTATTTTAATTTTATTATTAATTATAAAAGTACACCTAAAATTGAGGATTCTGTGAAAATTTCAACTGCCTGCCTGTTGTCATTATTGATATTGAGCAAAAAAGGCCAAAAAAACATGGTTGTTGTATGGGAGCTCCCCTTAAATATTAATTTTATTTTGTTGTTATAGCGGCAATCAATATACACAATCTGTGAAAATTACAGAACTCTAGCTATAGCGGTTCTTGAGATACAGCCTGGAGACAGACAGACGGACAGACAACGAAGTCTTAGTAATAGGGTCCCATTTTTACCCTTTGGGTACGGAACCCTAAAAAGGCCAAAAAAATCACGTTTCTTGTATGAGAGCCACCCTTAAATATTAACTTTATTTTGTTTTTAGTATTTGTTGTTATAGCAGCAACAGAAATACATAATCTGTGAAAATTTCAACTCTCTAGCTATTACCGTTCTTGTGTTACAGCCTGGAGACAGAACGGAACGGGGTACGGAACCCTAAAAAGCAGTATAACAATTTAATATTATTGTGAACATTGATCAGTTTAGATTTATTTTATGGCATCCTTTTTTAGGTTGGACAAGTTGTACCTGCTGATACATTATCAAATGGCAAAAGATCTATTGCTATAAATTTAAAATCTTCAGATGGTGTCAAAATTTTAAAAAGTCTTTGCAATAATGCAGATGTATTAATAGATACATATAGACCTGGCGTAATGGAAAAATTAGGCCTTGGACCTGAAGTTATTTTAAACAATAATCCAAAACTAATATACAGCAGGCTAACAGGATATGGTCAGAATGGTTATTTCATGCAAAAAGGTGGACATGATATAAATTATGTTGCAATGTCTGGTATACTTTCATTGCTTAAAAAAGATAGGATACCACCAAGCCCACCATTGAATTTACTGGCAGACTTTGCTGGTGGTAGTGTTCTTTGTGTTGTGGGAATTTTATTAGCCCTACTTGAAAGACAGAGATCAGGTAAAGGACAAGTAGTAGATGCTAGTATGACTGAAGGGGTGGCATATATTGCATCTTGGATATTTAAAAATCAACATCTTCTGTGGACAATGGAACCTGGTTCTAATTTTTTAGATGGAGGGTATCATTTTTATAACACATATGAGACAAAGGATAGAAAATATATGGCAGTGGGTGCTATAGAACCTCATTTTTATTCGAATCTTCTAAAAGGATTAAATCTATCGCAGGAAGAATGTCCTTATATAGAAAAAGATATAGGTAAAGAAAAATTCAAAGAAGTATTTCTAACCAAAACTCAAAAAGAATGGTGTGAAATTTTTGATCAATTGGATGCCTGTGTTACTCCAGTTTTGGAAATAAATTCTGTTGAAAAACATAAATGCAACAAGACACGCCAGATGTTTTTCAGAAATCTTGATAATATAATGTTACCCAATCCAGCTCCTAGACTCTCAAGAACACCTGGAGAATCAAGTAACAAATTAAAAGCCACAGAGCCTGGTCAACACACAATTGAAATAATGAAAGAGCTGGGATATAATAACACCAAAATTAAAAATCTTTTAGAAAGTGGAATCATACATGGAAAAGTAAAGTCAAATTTATAAAAATCATAATTTATTAATAGAATCCATAACATGTACCAAATTTGTTACTATAGAATTTGGTAATTGTGAAAATAGTTCATGACTTTGAACTAATGTATAAATATTTTTTAACGCCAGCAAATCATACTTTAAATGATTTTTCCCATAATAAAATTTCTCAAACACAACATTATTGTTTCTATTTAAATGCTTTAATCGCTTTTCACCTAGATATATAATTAAGTTTAAAAATGAGGAAAAGTCCATCCCAAAAACTGATTTTAATATTAACTGACACTGCTCCATAAACTCTTGTGACTCTTTAAATTCATGGATCTCATTTTCTACAGCAACTAAATTGTTCACTAATGACTGCCAAACCATTTCTATGTTACAAGAATTTATGAAATTGTGATTTATTGAAATGGTGTCAGATAAGTTAAAAACTTGATGATGCCATCCAGATGGTACAAAAATACAATCCCCTCTTTCTTGATACACTTCAATGTATTCAACATTTTTATATTTTTCTGGTTCAAATAATATGGGGAGATTATTTAAAGAGTCTTTAACCTTTTCTTCTTCTCCAGGAGGCAGCAATATCCATTTCTTTAACCCGACGACATTTACTGACCAACTATATGATGAATAAACATCACAATGAAAAGGTGTCCTAAAATTGAGAATTTTGAATTAATAATTATATATTATACTTATTAATATTAATCAAAAGTATTTATGAAATGGAAATGTATTTATCAAATCCAACCTACCATGAGCCTTTTGGTCCGATATAAACAAACATATAATCATCTTCCTTGTTATCCATTGCAAATTCATTTAACCAGTCTGATGCAAAAATAAATGGGACTTCATAAAATTTATCGTTAGGGCGAAGTCTTTTTAAATGCCAATCTTTCAAATATAATATGTTTTTTTTGTTACTCTCTTTAAGATACTGCATAAAATGCTTTACTTTCATATTAGTTTTGCATTGGGAATTAAAGGTAATTATATCACAATTTGCCACTGGAGCCTCTAGTTCACCATACTCTTTTATTAAATATTCATAATTTATTTTTTCACCTACTACCCAGTGCTTAGAGCATTCCCAAGAATTAGTTACATTTTTTATTACACATGGAATATTCTTTATCATAACATCGCTGAAAAACTGATTGTAGGACATGGTAGAGTAGTCAGAATATTGCATTGTACCCACTATTTTGTTCTCACTGTGGTAGTCTTTGAAAGCCTTGAAGGGTAGGTCTTTTATTTCGATCAGAGGTTTCGTAGCCATTATGTGATTAATATTATAATGGGTATAAATATATTTTGGTACATCAAGAACAGGAGTCAGATCTCTCATCTCAGTACTGATTCATTTTTCATACCGTATTGGTTTCGACTTTCGATATATTGACCTTCACATTTGGATTGTCACCAATATTTATAATCATAAGCCAAGACATACTTCATATTTTATTGATTCTGAATTTTATTTTTAGGTCAGACCCTCCACAATCCACATTATAGATATTACTAGTTACTACAAAAATAATTTAAGCTACAAAATAAACATAACCAAGATACAGATTAGAGTATAATTAGAGTAGGTATATACAAGAACATACAAGAAACAGGTGAACCGTGAAACACAGGAAACAAGACCACAGTCCGACAAGGCTTTATATCTCGGTATATATACTGTATTATCTATGAATGTGTCAAACTGTCAAATATCAATGGGCATTGGGCGCTGCTCTCTATCGGTTTTGGGGATGGGGACATCCCCAGGGCAGAATGGCCGTCTGTTGGTAATTATATTATTTTACTATTTTACTTTAAAACTATTTACGAGGTCGGTTACAGAAATCACATTACTTGAGGAACCCTGAAACATGTAAACACCTTAATCTTTGACAAGGAACATAAAAAGGTCTGTAGCGCTGCTGCTGGTAAGGAGAACTGTCAAAAATGACGTTTTGTTTAGTTTCTTTTCTCGCCACGTTCATATAAAGCCTTGTCGAACTGTAGTATAGCTTGGCAAAGAAGAGTCTGACGCGGTAACAGCTGGAACTAAGAGTTTTTATTTATGACAACACTACATTACTTGTCAACTCTAGTATATATTGTGTCAAAAGTGAAGCGTAGGGTTACCTATATTTGAAGAAAAGCGCCCTCATTTAATCCATACTCTTCTTTGCCAAGCTCTATATATTGTGTCAAAAGCGAAGCGTAGGGTTGCCTGTATTTAAAGAAAAGCGCCCTCATTTAATCCACACTCTTCTTTGCCAAGCTGTAGTATTGTATAATGTATAGTACGTTTCATCAAATAATTCCTTTGCCGTCATGTTGGCACTAATGCAAATGGGTTGTTTTCTTTTTTAAATCTCCACCAGGCGGCGCGACGGTAGACACTTCTAGATTTTCTATTGGTTCCCCACTGATCTGAAATTATCTGCAGGTTGGCATCACTGACTACATATTGGTTTTGTTTCTAAAAATTTCAGTGTACTGTCGTCAAGTGTGACATAAATAAAAATATCTTAAACCTAAGCGATCATTGGCCTAAGCGATTAAGCCAGTATACTGGTAATAGTTTAGGAACACGCTGACATAATAAAAACTTGTCAAACTGAAAACTGACAACTGAAAAAGTTTTGGCGGCCATGTTACTTTGAAACTTCTTCTACTTTTTATTGTTGGTGTGGTTTTTATTATTTTTTCCCAAATTGCAATAGCTGGCAAGACGAGCGTTCACTACTTCATACAAAGTCAACTGACGGTTGGAAGGCCGACCGTCGGGCAATCTGTAGCAATGTCGGGATGGTTGGCATGTCAGCCCCGATTCGGTCGGCCCCGACCAAATCGGGACGTGTGTTCCTACTATTATCTCTGTGATGTGGCTGGCAACACTGCTGTAGCTTCTACAATATAATATATAATGTACGTATATATTATACTTTAATCTGTGATGTACGTACGACTGAAGGACCTGTATCCATAGTCACGAATAAATTAAAAAAAAAAAATCTACAATATATATACTGTAATCTGTGCTGCTGCTGTTAGTCAATAAATTATAAAAAAATCGTAGAAGTAGAAAATTCTCAAAAGGTTTTTGTGAAATTTGTGTAAAAATTTAAAGTTTTGGTGAATATTTTTAGTTAAAATATTGAAGATTTGTGATAAAAATGTCTTCTATGGATTTTTACTTCTAAACTTTAGTTCAGTGTATATTTATTTCGAGGACAAAGTGACGCGCCATTGTTGCATAAACAAGCCGTAGATAACTTTAAAACATTTATAGAATTCTAAAAACTAACAAGAAAATTCGTGAATACTTCAATTCTTTCTTATTTGTGATGTTCCCATATTTTAACGGCGAGAGAAAAGTACTGAAGACGAATTTGATTCCGAGTGTTAAACTTCTTCACTCTAAAAGAAAAGGAATATTCATACACCCTTCTGCTATGTACAGAAGTAATGTTAATTCCGCTTGTCTTGTCATCATATCGTCAACGAAAAATTGTTTAAGTGGGTAAATTTACATCATCCCTAAATATAAGAAAATGAAACTTCTAGAAAGTGGGCGCTTAGAAGCTCTTAGCAGAGCTTTGTCCATCCTTAATGGAGATAGCGCTGTTCAAGGTCGTGTGGAGAGCTATAGTTGCAAAATGGCTGGTACCGAAAAAGCTTTCTATAAGCGCTTCACAGCCGATGGTGAAACCACTCATAACTTACATGCATTGTCTCCACCTGAAGGAGTATCTTACAGGTAATTGAATTTTGATTTTGAATCATTATACATAAAGTTTCGTTAAAAACTTCTTAGGGCCAACCCACACGTACCACAACCATACGACAACCACACCTCGTGGTCGGGCATATATTTCATATTGTAAATGAACTGGACCATTCACATGTACCACATTTTGCAGTCGTTGTCGACCACTTGTCAGATACCAACCACATCGCAACCACGGCTGACCACATCGCAACCACAACGTTGAGTTGATGCAACGACAGTGCACGCACACCGCCTGCGATTTCCCCCCCTCCGTTTCATTGACTTTCGTACGTAACCACATCTCAACCATATTGCAACCACATCGCAACCACTGGCGACAACGCAACCACGTCGGCATTTTGTCGGTACCACAATGCAACTACAAAAAGCTGCAGCGACACCATTCCCATTTAACCACTGCTCGACGACATTTTGTCGTTGCGATGTCGTGTGGTTGTGGTACGTGTGGGTTGGCCCTTAGGTGTTTAGGACTGGTAATGCAAGTGCACAATACTAGTGGAGTTACAGTTTGTGTTGTTGTTTGTGAGTTCATTGGTGACCATTTACCATCAGTTCTCTTGTCTTTTGTTTTGTGACCCAGTAAAATAATATTTATCATTGTTGTGCCTGCCAAATCCTCTATGTGTTTTTAGTCAAATTTTCAGGGGTAGACAATAAACTATTTTATTTAATGATTGATGGATTTATCAATAAATTAAAGGTAAAGGTAAAGGTGCATACATAATAAGATTTGCCACCATACTGCATTTTTTATTTATTGATAAGTCAAACCATAAAGGATTTCGCAGGCACAACCATATGTTAAGTTATACTACAAATAAAACTGATTTGTTTGACATTTCTCTTATCTTTGCAAAAATAATGGTTAATGACATCTAATATTAAATATTGTTTTGTTTAGCCGCAGTTTGTCAGGAGACGAAGATGGGATACTATGTGACACTATATCCAGAAAAACATTATTTTACCTTATAGCCACTCTAAATGCAGCTTTCCCTGATTATGACTTTTCAATGGCAAAGGTATATAGTTACTTCATTTTATTTGAATGACTGATGTGTTAATATAATCTAATATATAAAAATAAGTCAGGTTTTCCTTCCTGACGCTATAACTCCAGAACGTACGAACCGATTTCCACGGTGTTGCATTCGTTGGAAAGGTCTCGGTCTACGTGAGGTTTATAGAAAAAAAAAAATTCTGAAAAAACTTCAAGAGAAAAGCAGGAAAACAGGCAAAACAACGTGTGCAGGGACAGCTAGTAATATATAGTATATATGAAGTTCAACTATAGTTTGTGCGTTATAAAGCTGCCTTCTCACGGCGTGTGATATCACAAGCCACGCCGCGCCGAGCCAGCTTGTACTGAGCGAGCACGAGCCAACAGGCGAGCTCGCGCCACCCTTTCTCACGGCGCGTGATATCACAAGCCGCGCCACGCCGACAAAAATTCAAGTAAAATGCTATTTTTAGACATGACTATAGCTATCATTTTGGTCTAAGTGGCTGGTGGTGGTTAATACGTTGCAATAACCACGTGGCCAGCGTCGCTTGTAGTGACCGACCGAAATGTCGGTTTCGGCCAGTTTCAGTATGTTGGTGAATTAGGTACGTATTTTAAAAACGTTTCCCAAACAAACGATTAAGTAAATGCTATGATAAATTGATTAAATTGAGTGTGATATAGCTTGCGAAATTTATTTAGTCAATTATCTCGCCTCATTATTTTCCTTTTTACCACGCGTTTTATTTATATTTAAAATTAACGCACAATCTCAAAGACCGTTCCTACCCTGCTAGAATATTATCTAACCAACTCTTGCTGACCCCTGTATCATCAGGTTTAGTAGCAAAACGTCTTCTGAAGTAAAAAATGTGACGCCAACTGCAAATAATTTGTTAAGTAATTTCGTTTTGAACTTCGACCGCGGTCTGTGAGACTGCATGTCCATGTTTCCCATTCAAAGAATATTACTGCAATTGATTGTGTTTTCAGAAGTTTTCAGACAGTCTTTGATGTCCAAATAAAATATCATTGCTCATGTTTTTAGAGTAATTCTTCGTTGTGATACACTAAAAACTTGGAATTGGACAAAGAACCGGGATATGGTACGGTTCTTTATCCGATTCCAAGTCCGGTTGGAATCGGACCAGTAGTTCCCGAGATTAGCGCGTTCAAACAAACAAACAAACTTCATCATTATAATATTAGTATAGACATGCCACATAATACTAATAATAACTCCCACACCGGTTTCGGTGTCGGTGGCCGGTTTCATTGAAACCGGGCCAGTTACGCAGGAGTAATTTTATAGTGCCCAAGTGTGTGCGACATAAGAGCACTCTCTATTCCTTTTACTTTCATAACCCAGTAGGACGGAATACCAACACGACTGGCGAGAGATCGGGCGCAGGACCGACTTTTACATGGCCATCCGACATTCCGACATCCGAATTGTCAGACAATCAGGTGATCAGCATGTATTGTCCTAGCCAAACTTGGAAATAACATGTTCCCAACGTTTGAATCGATTCCAAGACCTCCGGAGTCGAGAGCCATGCTCTAACCACTAGACACGGAGGCGTTCTGTCACATGATATTACATGTATTGTTTAAAAAAGATAAAACCGACTTCAAAATTGTACGTAATTAAGAATTAAAAAAAAAAGAATCTCAAAAACTACTGATTTTGATGAAACTTGCAGTATTCCCTAAGTTCACCTATTGTTCAACTTAGGGAATACTGCAAGTTTCAACCTAGTGCCACAAAAAAAGAATCACTTAAATCGGACTTATAGTTCCGAAGATATGCGAACACAAACATAAAAACATACATACATTTACATACATATTACATATTATACATACATACACTTTTGAAATTTGGCACATATTTTTTTCAGACGCTGATATAGATTAAAATAATATACTTATTACGAAAAAAGTCGAATTGATGGCCTTCTTTTTTGAAGGCGGTTAAAAAAGTAAAAATCCAATTTGACACTTTTTCTAATGTGTTAATAAACTAAAAAAATAGTAAATTTCAGTAAATAATCCTAACTTTAAATACTTGATCAAGTTTCGGTTTCGCTTTCAGCTGAAAAATCAGTTTCGGTCGAACACTAGTCGCTTGCCGCAGAGACCTCGCGGCATGCAAGTAAATAAGTAAATTCGAATACTTAAAATGAAATTTTATTAACTACGCAACTGGGTAGCATTTCTATGCCGCAATTTTTTATACTATAATTTTTTATACTATCCCACTGCTGGGCAAAGGCCTTCCACGGAAGCCCAGGGTGTTCCACTTGTCTCGCTTCAGCGCCACCGTTGGCCAACTCGGCTGGTACGCCTCCAGCTCATCGCGCCATATTTTCTTAGGCCGCCCACGGTTGCATCTTCCATCTTCAAGTACACACTGTCGATATCTTTGCCCAGTGGTCGGGAACGTGGCCAGCCCAATTCCACTTTAGCTTAGCCGCCTTAATCTCCTACGTCCGTGATTTTTGTTTGTGAGCGCAGTTTGTGTTCCTTATTTTGTCCAGAAGACTTACTCCCAACATACTGCGCTCCATTGCTCTTTGGCAAACCCCGAATTGGGACTTTTGCAAATCGGTCAATGATTAAGTTTGCGCACCGTAGGTTAGAAGTTAGGACGGGCAGAATACACATGTCGACGAGTGTGCGCTTCAGGGAGATTGGTAAGTCTCCCTTCACAAACTTCTTCATGGACCAGTAGCTCTTCCAGGCGTTTTCGATTCGGCGATCGACTTCCTTTCCTTGTCTATTGTCAAAAGAAACTAACTGGCCCGAGTGGAAACATAAAAATTATTGTGAATTATAGTAATACTATATAGTACGGGAGCCCTAGAACAAATTTTTTTTTTATTACTATCAAGCAAATTTTTTGTGAGTAGCTTCATTTTGATTAGACGAACAACATTTGTATCTGCGAAAAATCTTGAAAGTGGTAGCTAACAGAGATAGAAAGGATTTCATACTTTGCTTTGACGGTACTAAAATATGGATTGTTCTATTTGTAGGACAATGTTACTCTTAAAATTATATAACTAATAACCTATCAATATACTAAAAATCAGCTCCTTAGGGTTCCGTTATAGGGTTCTGTAGTCCACCAAGTTTTGTTGATTACAGAACCCTAAAACGGAACCCTTACCAGCTGATTTTTTGTATATTGATATGTTTTTAGTTATATAACTAAAGAGTAACATTGTCCTACAAATAGAACAATCTATATTTTAGTACCGTCAAAGGAAGGTATGAAATCGTTTCTATCTCTATTAGCTACCACTTTCAAGATTTTTCGCAGATACAAATGTTGTTCGTCTTATCAAAATGAAGCTTCTCACAAAAAATTTGCTTAATAGTAATCGAAAAAAAAATTGTTCTAGGGCTACCGTACTAATCTATACTAATATTATAAAGCGGAAGAGTTTGTTAGTTTGTTTGTTTATTTGTTTGAACGCGCTAATCTCAGCAACTACTGGTCTGATTTAAAAAATTATTTCAGTGTTAGATAGCCCATTTATCGAAGAAGGCTATAGGCTATATTTTATCATGCTAAGACTAATAGGAGCGAAGAAATAGAGGAAAATGTGGGAAAAACAGGGGGAAATTATTTGAAAGGGCTTATTTGAACGCGCTAATCTCAGGAACTACTGGTCCGATTTGAAAAATTATTTCAGTGTTAGATAGCCCAGTTATCTAGAAAGGCTATAGGCTATATTTTATCACGCTAAGACTAATAGGAGCGAAGAAATAGAGGAAAATGTGGAAAAACGGGGGAAATTATTTGAAAGGGCTTATTTGAACGCGCTAATCTCAGGAACTACTGGTCCGATTTGAAAAATTCTTTCAGTGTTAGATAGCCTTGTTATCGAGAGAGGCTATAGGTTATATTTTATCACGCTAAGACTAATAGGAGCGAAGAAATAGAGGAAAATGTGGAAAAAACAGGGAAATTATTTGAAAGGGCTTATTTGAACGCGCTAATCTCAGGAACGACTGGTCCGATTTGAAAAATTGTTTCAGTGTTAGATAGCCCAGTTATCTAGAAAGGCTATAGGCTATATTTTATCACGCTAAGGGTAATAGGAGTGAAGAAATAGAGAAAAATATGAAAAAACGGGGGAAATTATTTGAAAGGGCTTATTTGAACGCGCTAATCTCAGGAACTACTGGTCCGATTTGAAAAATTCTTTCAGTGTTAGATAGCCCAGTTATCGAGAAAGGCTATAGGTTATATTTTATCACGCCAAGACTAATAAGAGCGAAGAAATAGAGGAAAATGTGGAAAAAACGGGGGAAATTATTTGAAAGGGCTTTTTTGAACGCGCTTATCTCAGGAACTACTGGTCCGATATGAAAAATTCTTTCAGTGTTAGATAGCCCAGTTATCGAGAAAGGCTATAGGCTATATTTTATCACGCTAAGACTAATAGGAGCGAAGAAATAGAGGAAAATGTGGAAAAAACGGGGGAAATTATTTAAAAGGGCTTATCTCATGAACTACTAGAGCATTTTTTCTGTTATTTGGATCAGATAAGAATGAGACCACATGAAGGATCATTGGCTTTTTTGTGGACTAATTTTTCTGTAAAATATCTAATTTACGCGGGCGAAGCCACGCGGAACGTCTAGTCTATACTAATATCTATGCTAATATTATAAAGCGGAAGAGTTTGTTAGTATGTTTGTTTGTTTGTTTGTTTGTTTGTTTGTTTGAACGCGCTAATCTCAGGAACTACTGGTCCGATTTGAAAAATTCTTTCAGTGTTAGATAGTCCATTTATCGAGGAAGGCTATAGGCTATATTTTATCACGCTAAAACTAATAGGAGCGAAGAAATAGAGGAAAATGTGGAAAAAACGGGGGGAAATTATTTGAAAGGGCTTATTTGAACGCGCTAATCTCAGGAACTGCTGGTCCGATTTGAAAAATTCTTTCAGTGTTAGATAGCCCATTTATCGAGGAAGCCTATAGGCTATATTTTATCACGCTAAGACTAATAGGAGCGAAGAAATGAAGAAAATGTGGAAAAAACGGGGGAAATCATTTGAAAGGGCTTATCTCACGAGCTACTAGAGCAATTTTTCTGTTATTTGGGTCACACAAGAAGTAGACTACGTGAAGGATCATAGGTCATTTTTTGTATACTGATATGTCTGTGAAATATCTAATTTACGCGGGCGAAGCCGCGCGGAACGTCTAGTTGTAATTATAAAGCGGAAGAGTTTGTTAGTTACTTTGTTTGTTTGTTTGAACGCGCTAATCTCAGGAACTACTAGTCCGATTTGAAAAATTCTTTCAGTGTTAGATAGTCCATTTATCGAGCAAGGCTATAGGCTATATTTTATCACGCTAAGACTAATAGGAGCGAATAAATAGAGGAAAATGTGGAAAAACGGGGAAATTATTTGAAAGGGCTTATTTGAACGCGCTAATCTCAGGAACTACTGGTCCGATTTGAAAAATTCTTTCAGTGTTAGATAGCCCATTTATCGAGAAAGGCTATAGGCTATATTTTATCACGCTAAGACTAATAGGAGTGAAGAAATAGAAGAAAATGTGGAAAAAACGGGGGAAATTATTTGAAAGAGCTTATATTACGAACTGCTAGAGCAATTTTTCTGTTATTTGGGTCAGATAAGAAGTAGACCACGTGAAGGATCATAGGCTTTTTTTTTTGTAGACTGATTTGTCTGTGAAATATCTAATTTACGCGGGCGAAGCCGCGCGGAACGTCTAGTACTACTATAATTCACAAAAAAAATTATGTTTCCACTCGTACTGGTGGAAGAATGACGCTGCTGTCCGAGCACAATATCACGAAATCCGTCTGCAGGGCTACTCTGGGACTAAAATCCCTCTGGCGTGATAATTATACAACACCAAGAGTGAGTGTGAGTGAAAAATATAGTTACATATTAGTTAATCACCTATAACAAAAATCTTCGTGCTAGCTATAGAGCGATGTAGCCGCCAAGCAGCGGCATCTGTTATCAAATAAATGTTATTAAACTTAATATAATAAAATTAGCGGCATAGATTGAAATGCAACCTAGTGAATAAAGTTGCATTTCATTTAAATTTACTTATTAACGTAGTAACTTAGAGCAAAATGATATCTATCATCGTGTTAATAAAGTTTCATTATACTTGAATGTTTGTCGGCGTGGCGCGGCTTGTGATATCACGCGCCGTGAGAAGGGGTGGCTCGTACTCGCCTGTTTGCTCAAGCCGCGCCTTTGAAGTTACCGACTTTAATCGGGTCGGGACGCGCCTGCACGAGCCGCGCCGCGCCACCCCTTCACACGGCGCGTGGCTCGAGCGGGCGCGGCGCGACTCGTGGTAGCACGCGCCGTGAGAATGCAACCACGCCACCACTTTCATAGGGCGCGTGGCGCGTATTATCACACGCCGTGAGAAGGCAGCTTTAGATGATATGGGTGACAGTTCTCATATTCCTTGCTACGGATTTTTTTTACAAGAAAACAAAAAAAAAACAAAAATGTAATAAATTATATTCCATCTACAAAAACAAATGTTTCCTATAATAATTGTAAATGAATAAAAATGAAAAGTTGCTAAATGCTAACTTATTAATATAAAATTATAAATATTAACTGTGAAATAGGAGTATAAAATTATTATTACGAAAATATTTGAAAAATGTCAGATGCATGAAACGGAACTTATATCAATAGAGATTGACACAGATGAATCGAAATCAAATCGATAAAAAAGGGCGGCCATCTTAAATCGCCGGCGCCACTCTGAAACATCAGTACGAAATCGATAATTTCGATTGCAATTCCTTTACGAAGTGATTCGATATTTTTTAATTATCGATTAATTTTTTTAGGTCACTTCCCTACTGTAGTCAATTATTATGTGTCACGCTGCACGCATATCATCTTAAGCCCGGCCGCACATTGTCCGAAATTTCTGATCAGAAACATTTGAACGTCCGCCCGAACGTACTCAGCTCATGTTTTGTGTCTGACGTCCGGTCCGGATGAGTTGTCAGATGCCGTCTATCGGATGGCAGAAATTTTTAATTGCGTTCCGGCAGGCGTCCGAAATTTTATGTCCGATGACGTCGATCGGTAGCAGTTCAAATGTTTCTGATCAGAAAATCGGATCGCGCTCTCTCTTACATTTTATACTGAGCCGAGTGAGCTCGAACTCGCCGGAAGGAAATTTCGGATAGTGTGCGGAGTGGCGATCCGGCGGACGTTCAAATGTTTCTGATCAGAAATTCGGACAATATGCGGCCGGGCTAAAACGCATAGGGTATAGTGGATGGGCATGGTGTTTGTTTTGATGTTACAATTTTTAAAGCACAACTATAACTGTTACCTAGCAGTTTTTTAAAACTGGTTGAAGTTTATAAAGCATATTATGTATGTACATTGTACATACAAGCAGCTTATTTAAATAGTGATTATATTATTGACTACTATTTAAAATCCCTTCATATCTCTTACAGAGCAGTGAATTTAGTGCAGAGCCATCGCTTAATTGGGTGCAAAGTGCAGTAGATGCTGCATTATCTGCAGTTGGCGGTATGCGCTGGAGACAGCTAAAACCCGCACTGTGGGCTGCTATAGAGGAGGAGGTGCAGCTATCTGAGTGCAGAATATACAGTTACAATCCAGACCTAGCTAGTGATCCCTTTGGTGAACCTGGTTGTCTATGGTCATTTAGCTACTTTTTTTACAACAGAAAATTGAAAAGGATTGTCTTCTTTACCTGCAAGGCTATGAGGTAATAATTATTAAGTACAGCTTGGCAAAGAAGAGTCTGACGCGGTGACAGCTGGAACTAAGAGTTTTTATTTATGACAACACTACATTACTTGTCAACTCTAGTATATATTGTGTCAAAAGCGAAGCGTAGGGTTGCCTGTATTTAAAGAAAAGCGCCCTCATTTAATCCACACTTCTTTGCCAAGGTGTACATACTTTTTCTGCTTATGTACATTTAGAGGTATTTCATAATGTTATGTGCTATCAGAGAAGTTGATTCCTAGGCAGATGGCGGACCTAAGTAATTTGGTCACATTAAGTCAAACAACCGATCACAGCTAACATTGAATAGGGATGAGGATAAGGTTAAAGATTAACTAATTTTTTAAATAAAATAAGGACACTGATAAAAAATAAGTATTCCCTAAATTTCAGCTTCATAACTTATGTATTTTTTTTTTGTTATGACTTATGAGCCTTCAAAATTGGATAGTCAAGTCGATTTTTTTAAATAAAATTTCTTAATTTTTGTATACCATTTGATAAGTTATGCAATTTATAACAATTTTTCTTATGAAACCACTTTCATAAACGCAATATTTAACATATCTATCAAACAAAATCTTCCCGCGATGCGTAAAATCTAGCTAGGCCAGGCCTGTCCCACTCGCGCGAGTAGGCATCGAACTGTAAGTACCACCCGCGGGTGGCAAATCAGTAGGGACTCACAAGCGAGCGGTGACGCACGCGCACGAGTTGTTCGTTGCATACCTGCGTAACTTATTCGATCGCTATCACTTTTTTCTTTTCACTAATTCTGAAAATTTCACAGATTGTGTATATCTGTTGCCACTATAATAACAAATACTAAAAACAATATAAAATAAATATTTAAGGGGGGCTCCCATACAACAAATGTGATTTTTTTGGCCTTTTTTGCTCGATATCAATAACGGCAACAGGTAGGCACTTGATATTTTCAAAAAGGCCTTAATAATAAGTCTACTTTAATAATTAATAGTAATATTTAAATAAAATAAAAATTTAAGGGGGCTCGCATACAATAAAACAATTATTATTTATCGTCTATAACGGTACGGAACCCTTCGTGCGCGAGTCCGACTCGCACTTGGTCGGTTATTACGTTATTATTTATAAGTTAATAATAACTTATAAGGCCGGTTATACGTATAATACGATATACCTATCTAAATAAGTACTCGTAACTAGTTACACACGAATTTATGATAATTAAATCTACATAGTACTAAGACATAATATCGTAGATTATTTCGAGTTAAATAAAATGTAGTTAATTAAATATAAAGATTACAATATTATTTTTAAAAAGAGAACCCTGATTTCGTCAGAAAAGGTACGAGTTATGCGATACAAAGAGAGCGCACATGTAGGTAAATATAATTGTAGACACCTAGCACTGCGCGGTCGGAATTTGAACTTTATAGTATCGTAACATGAGTCGTTATTTCTTTAAACGGGTTTCGCGAGTGGGAATTCTGTTGGCACTACTAATATAATATATTCTGTGGCTAGGCGTGACGTCATAGTTAGCTAACATTTTGTTTGGTGCGTTTTGGGAAGGTCTATTTTATGTGAGCTATAAATTGTGATATTTCGGAGAGTTTTTAAGCTATAGGAGTCATTTTTCGCCAAAGTTTCTACTTTTGAATGGTCTCTTTACTTACCAACCAGAAAAAAAATTGTCGTCATGCCTATTGACATAATGACGTAGGTCCGTCAACTGCCTAGGAATCGATTTCCTCGATGGTACATTTGTTGGTTTAAGACCTTATCATGAAGGCTTTTTCAAGCAAAAAATATTCACGAATTATATTTTAAAAAATAATTCTAGAAATGTCCCTCCTAATGAGTAATTAGGCCTATGAAACTGGTTTATTGCTTTAAAAACCAGTTTAATAGACCTAATTACTCATTATTCATCAAAACCAAGTACTTAAGTAATTTTGATCCATAATCCATCCATATCCATACTAATGCGAAAG
The DNA here is from genome assembly GCA_905187585.1 of Cyaniris semiargus. Lineage (NCBI taxonomy): Eukaryota > Metazoa > Arthropoda > Insecta > Lepidoptera > Lycaenidae > Cyaniris > Cyaniris semiargus. The sequence continues at coordinate 12,811,470 of LR994546.1, read as the reverse complement.
ACTCTGTTCTTTTAGCATAAACAACTGAACTGAATTTTATGTATCTTGGCGAGAAGATTCTTTAAATCTCGGTAAAAAAAAATTGCAGGCAACATCTAGCAGTAAAACATTTTTCTTTATGAATGTTTCAAAAATAGTTCCCATTAAACCCTTTTTGCTGTAAATAAAAATGAAATGTTGTATTATAAGCATTTTTTTTTTTTTCAGTCCTGTGTGTGCTGATTCTGGTGTGGACTTTGCTATGGATGAAGATGATGAGTACAATTAGGATATTTTTAAGTAACTACTAGGTACCTTATTCATTATTCTGCCAAATGTGTAAAGAGAAAGCAGAGTATTTACAATGTATTATATATATGTTACGCTCAAAGACCGAAAACGCTCAGTGAGCGGAAAAATAGCTCACAACGCGTTGCGGACTTGTGGTCACAGGGAAACAGCCACGACGCGAAATTCGCGTTGTGGCTCTAAAGGCGCGATTCCACCGCGGCGCACGCTGTGCACGGATTTATAGTGTTTGGCAAATCCGTGCACCGCGTGGCCGCCGTGCACAGCGTGCGCCGCGGTGGAATGGCCGTCTTATGAAAACGGCCACGACGCGTTCTGGGCTCTGGCAATCACAAAAAAACCATAGCGCGAAATTCGTGTCGTGGCTGATATGCTGTTCGTTTTTCTTGATTTGTTCTTGATTAATTAATCGTCCATAGGTATGGAAGATTATATTTGAATTACCACGCGTACCTACTACAAAATATTTTTTCATCATACCAGGACCGAAAGTTTGAATTTCTTCTCTTGTTTGTGGGAAGAAAGATGCATATTTCAGACTGCTCACAATTAGTGACAGTTTAAAATTTTCTTCCCGCTACCTATTTGAAATAACTCATTACCATGGCAACCGTGCAGTTGTTATTTCAAACCCATATTATTAATACACGCGGCAATTTAATAATAATAAAATAATATTGATCTAAGAGTTGAGTTGAGAAGGCGGCTACCAACTTATCTATTTTATATAGCTATAGGCCAGCAGTCAGGAAAAGCGGGGGAGAGCTGATATATACATTATCTTTGAGTCGAAACAGCGATATTTTATATAGCTTTACGCGCCACGGGAGGAGCATGACACTTCAACCGACGCTTTTGTCATGTCAATCTATACTAATATTATAAAGCGGAAGAGTTTGTTAGTTTGTTTGTTTGTTTGAACGCGCTAATCTCAGGAATTACTGATCCGATTTGAAAAATTCTTTCAGTGTTAGATAGCCCATTTATCGAGGAAGGCTATAGGCTATATTTTATCACGCTAAGACTAATAGGAGCGAAGAAATAGAAGAAAATATGGAAAAAACGGGGGAAATTATTTGAAAGAGCTTATCTCACGAACTACTAGAGCAATTTTTCTGTTATTTGGGTCAGATAAGAAGTAGACCACGTGAAGGATCATAAGCTATTTTTTGTAGACTGATTTGTCTGTGAAATATCTAATTTACGCGGGCGAAGCCGCGTGGAACGTCTAGTGTGTAAATATCGCGCGGGTTGAAATGTCCTACTTTCCATCTTGGTGCGTAATGTAAGTACTATTTCTTTTACTAAATCACCCGTACTATTATTATTACTGTCTGTCTGTCTGTCTGGCGCAACGTGTTGTTGTTTGTTTTTTTTTTTTATAATATAATCTGATCTCCATAAATAATAAAAATATACTAGTTTTATTTTAATTTATACAATTTAAATATTATAATACTACTAGTTGATGCCCGCAACTACGTTGCGCCAGACAGACAGACAGACAGTCAGACAGTAATAATATTAGTACGGAATACGGATAGTATATAACTATGGATATTTTATAAATAATAATGATAAATATGTTATGCAGTGATTTAGTAAAAGAAGAAATATTTTGTAGTACGCGTGATAATTTAAATATTATAATCTTCAATAGGTACCTATGGACGATTAATCAATCAAGAACAAATCAAGAAAAGTAGGCAAAAATTGTATTTTTTGTATGGGAGCCCCCCTTAAATATTATTTTTATTAACCCCCCGACCAAAAAGAGGGGTGTTATAAGTTTGACGTGTCTGTCTGTCTGTCTGTCTGTCTGTCTGTGGCATCGTAGCTTTCAAACGGGTGAACCGATTTTGATCTAGTTTTTTTTTGTTTGAAAGCTGACATGATCGAGAGTGTTCTTAGCTATAGTTCATCATCATCAGCCTGCTCATTGCTGAAATATCACGGTTTATCTGGTTCGTGATAGGCCGATTAGCAACTTGCAGTCGTCTAATGGGTTTCATATTTGCATTCTGGTTCGTGACACTTATGAATGTATACATATTAATGGAAAGTTGACCCTGGTGCTGCAGCATCACCTGGTAATCAATAGGATACCCAACTCCTCACCAACTTAGAGCAGAGGTTTCGTGTTTGGGCTCATTTTAATTGCGACAACCAATAAGACGTAGATAAGCAGTAAATATTTGCATGCTGCTGCAGCATCACCTGGATTGTATAGGAGCCGAGCTCCGTATGAACCCAGGGTGGAGGTTTCATGTTCGGACTTATATTGACGGCCTCATCCAAGAGGACATTCATAGATGCTATTTATTGTAATATGATTCTGTTGATAGGAATTATTCTGCACTATAACCAACACAAGTTTAAAAAGCATGAAATAAAATTAAATTAAGAAATTTAAAAAAAAACCCTGCCAAACAAACTTTAAAAAGTAATGAAATAATATTTACTGACTTTAATAAAAAGTTTAAATAATTCCTAAGTGTAAAGTAATATGGACTAACCATAATTGTTGTCACGGTGTGTCGGGGGACCGCCAAGTTAACTACGACAACAGCGACTTTTGCATTTTGTATCGCTTTAAACTATAATGTTATGTGAAATCAAACATCTACATTAGCGGTCCCCCGACACAACTTGACAACAATTAAGGACTAATTTTTTTTTATTTATTTATTTATTTCCATGCTTATTTCTACCATTACAGGTTTACCCCAATGCGATAGAAACATACAAATAAAAACTGTAACTAAACAATATTCAAAATATGTGCCTTAATTAAACTAACAGTAACTTATTTTATATAAAGCAATCCTTGTGAGTTCACTCTGAGCACAGCAGAAAACGTCGGATTCCGACGCAACTACATTAATGCAGCGCAGTGCCCGCGTCAGCGGCGCCTGCTGCAGGAGGTTGGTGCGGGCGCGGGGCTCTGCGAGCAGAGGAGGTCGTCTTTGCCGCCACACGTATTTTTTTTTTAATTTTTACACTTAGGAATTATTTAAACTTAAAGTCAGTAAATATTATTTCATTACTTTTTAAAGTTTGTTTGGTGGGTTTTTTTTTTAATTTCTTAATTTTATTATAAATTATTAAAGTACAAATAAAATTAAGGATTTAGTGAAAATTTCAAGTGCCTACCTGGTGCCTTTATTGACTACGAGCAAAAAAGGTCAAAAAATTACGTTTGTTGTATGGGAGCCCTCCTTCAGGGGCGTCTTTCCCTTACGTGCAGGTTGTGCGTTGCACACGGGCGCCGCGGTCCTAGGGGCGCCGAGCGCCGCTCGCAAGGGAGCCCCACTCGGCGCGCGCCCGCGTTGGCCAGCCGCCGCGCTTTAATGACCAACGTAAAAAGAACTCCAGTTTGCATACATTTTGTGTAGCATCTGGAGCTCTTCTTATATTTGTCGAAGTACAGCAAAGCAAGACGCGCCGCGAGCGGCTCGGCTTTTGCAATATAAATATAAACTTTATTTTTCAACGTGAAATGAACTTTAAAACACATAAATGATAATAATATTTGTCGTCAAGATGAGCGCCAAAATGATAGCCGCGCGACTCACGTCAGGCTGCAGTGCCGTGCAGCCTACGCCCTCCGTGCCTCCTTCTCATGGGATATGCATATTAATTTGTTTCCCGCTCTCTTTATGCAGCCTCCCTTTGCGACATAACAGTTTCGCAGAGGGTATAATAAGCTACTGCCTCCCAACAAGTAGTAAGGTCCAATCCAACGACGGCGCAAAACTCAGCCCGTTGCTCAGCCCAAGCAGAGCGTTAAATGAACGTATGCTGCACCGTATCGTTTTTCTCAGGCTGTGGTGGCATCTAGGCGATGGTTTCCTCCTGTCCATCCTCCTGTCGGTCCAGGTAATGACCGAAGGTAAGGGCGCCCCTTGAATATGCTATCCACTGTTGTAGTATCGACCGAATCGCTTTCACAGTTCGGCGGCTGGCAGTTGGGGACGCCATCTGGTCTTGCCAGGTGCGTATTGTAATGACATGCGCCTGGTGGCGCCATCGGTTGCCAGGTCTGGTAGCACTCGCTCTCCTCGCTTTTTAAACTCGGCTGTGTGTTAATTAGGGCTTGCAATTACCGGCCGTTTCGATTACCGGTAATTTTACCGGTAATGATTTTATTTTTACCGGTTAACCGGTATTACCGGTAAAAATATATTTTTTGTAAAACGACTTAAAATGACTATAATATGAAGGAATTTCGACGAACCAGCATACGATTTTTGTTTTATTCAGAATAGATGGATGTTTTCTATTGATTTCCATTTTAAAATTGATTCCCAAAGCCGATAATAAAGCTCCAGACGATCCAAAATCCTACCGTCCGATCACGCTTGTGCCGTGCTTAGGCAAACTGTTAGAATGTCTTATCGTACCTCGCCTGATACCCGGCGGCCCTAAATTTCATAGTCAGCAGTACGGTTTCACCGCCGGGAAATCGACTGTGGATGCGGCCCTAGAAGTCAGAAAAATATTTAATCTTTCGAAAACAAAATACGTTGTTGCCATATCATCTATACTTAATATTATAAAGCGGAAGAGTTTGTTTGTTTGAACGCGCTAATCTCAGGAACTACTGGTCCGATTTGAAAAATTATTTCAGTGTTAGATAGTCCATTTATCGAGGAAGGCTATAGGCTATATTTTATCACGCTAAGACTAATAGGAGCGAAGAAATAGAGGAAAATGTGAAAAAAACGAGGGAAATTATTTGAACGCGCTAATCTCAGGAACTACTGGTCCGATTTGAAAAATTCTTTCAGTGTTTAATAGTCCATTTATCGAGGAAGGCTATAGGCTATATTTTATCACGCTAAGACTAATAGGAGCGAAGAAATAGAGGAAAATGTGAAAAAAACGAGGGAAATTATTTGAACGCGCTAATCTCAGGAACTACTGGTCCGATTTGAAAAATTCTTTCAGTGTTTAATAGCCCATTTATCGAGGAAGGCTATAGGCTATATTTTATCACGCTAAGACTAATAGGAGCGAAGAAATAGAATAAAATGTGAAAAAAACGGGGGAAATTATTTGAAAGGTCTTATCTCACGAACTACTAGAGATTTTTTTCTGTTATTTGGGTCAGATAAGAAATAGACCACGTGAAGGATCATAGGCTATTTTTTGTAGACTGATTTGTTTGTGAAATATCTAATTTACGCGGGCGAAGCCGCGCGGAACGTCTAGTTAGATATATCGGGTGCTTTTGATAATGCGTGGTGGCCGATGCTGCTATTAAAATTAAAAAATAGAGAGTGCTACTCAAACATTTACTGCTTGATACGTCCTTACTTTTATAACAGTTTAACTAAGCTTCAACTCGGTCATTGCATTCACGCTAAAACCCTGACGTGCAGCTATCTACAGGGTTCCGTACTCTCTCTCTAAATTATGGAACGTAGGCTTCGACGATTTGCTATGCCTCCTTCTACCACCGCTCTGCATGCTAGTTGGCTATGCCGATGATGGTTTTTTCATTATTCAGGCTAACTCACGTTCCGAAATTAAAACAAAAGCAAACCAAAGTTTAAACTTAATTTCAGACTGGGGCCACCGCAACCGCTTAAATTTTGCCGCGCATAAAACCTACCAAATACTTTTAAACTTAACAATGTTAACGTTAAACGCTGCTTGCGTTGCGTCGCTGTGCTATCCCGGGTTTTGCTTCGAAAATAAATTTTCGTTTTTAGATCATATAATTCAGACCGGTGAAAAAGCTAAATGTAACTTTTATTCATTTACCCAAAATTTCCACTTCAACATGGAGTTTCTCATTTAAAACTCTTAAACTAATTTACTCAGCGACATATCTAGGCACTATATGCTACGGGTCTCCCGTGTGGGCCGACCGAGCAACTATTGGTGCGGCTCGTCGCAAATTATTACAAAGCCAACGTCTTGCTCTTATATTCCTGTGTAAAGCTTACAGAACCACAAGTACCGAAGCTTTACCCATACTAGCCGGTGTTCTACCCGTGGACCTTGAAATACAGCGTCGTGCGACTATGTACTATCACAGTAAAAACATTACAAGTCCGGACTTTTTAAATGCTCGCGATAAACCAAAAATTGCAAGATTTTTTGAACCCCTAGATGATTCAGTACGTTACCTAATGTCCGAATGGCAAACGCGTTGGGATAGCTCCACAAAAGGACGCCACCTTTATAACTTTTTTCCAGATATACGTCAACGGCTATCCAAACACTGGATGGATATTGATCATTACGTATCTCAATTCCTGACCGGTCATGGTAATTTTAAAGCCGAACTCTATGAATTTAAATTACTAGAATCACCCATGTGCGAGTGCTCGACCGAAGGCAACATTTTCGAACAAACCGCCCATCATGTTCTCTGGGAGTGTAACCTCTGGCAAAACGAAAGATCTATAATGCTTTACAACATACTTTGCAAATCTGGAGTCCCAAATCTCGTAGACAGCGCATGGAACTTCCGTGCCTTTAAGCGTTTTTGTCATAATTATTAACAACAATTAACAACATTAATTATGTCCAACATTAACTTTGATCTAACTTAGTAGTCATAATTAACATTAATTATTCTCGTGGTGCTTTCCCTTTAGTTCTTTGACTTTCTGTCATTGCAACTTTGTGCTGTCTCCCGCTTTTTTATGGGGCGGGAAAACTGTATACTTCCTACTCCTCCTATCTTCTTCTGATTAAATTCGTTGCGGGTCCCAAGAAGCTTTAGCATGGATGTAGTGTATTGATAAATAAAGATGGCCGTCTTCCAATCATGGTGGGGGCTGGGAAAATATGGCCGCCAGACGGAGAGCTGTCGTCCACTTCTTCACAGGCCGCCGCCGAGAGTAGAGTGTTCAGTGATACAATATTCTGTGTTTAATTTACTCCTCCTACAAGAATGTACAAGTTGTACAATGTCCCTCGGGCTCCCTGAGATCATATCAAAGGGTTTTCGTGGTTGGATACCGTTGTCGATCCTGGCGACACAGGAGATACAGTGGTGGGAATGTGTGGTGGGCCAAAGCCCGTTTATAAATAGATGGATATTTGTCCAGGATCTTACCTGATGGAAAGTGACGATGAGGACTCGGATGTAGCTCAAAAAATACACTTTAAATAACTATCAACATGTTTTTTTTTATTGAATCGCTTAATCTAATCACAACACATTAAAAAAATTTATTATAGAAACTTAAGAGTTAATCAAATATTCTTCGCTAATGACTATATGGAGCTTAAAGTTTTAAAGAAAATTAAACAAGTCATAACATAATTTTTTTAAATAATATGAAACAAAGGTATTTTGCTCTGCCTAAAATAAAATATGAAACAATAATAATTATCCGAGTGTTCAAACTTACTAAATAGCATTAAATTTTAAGAATCAGTTCAGTTTGACACATAGGTATTGCATCTTATTTTTAAAGATAGATGTCCATAGATTTATAAGTCAAAAAATGCACCGGAGCCACTGTTGTTACCAAGTACCTCTACCTACTACCACGACGCCGTCGACGCCGCGCGCTACATGCGATTACAAATTTTGTTTTCTTAAAAAAACGAGATAAATATTGCAAGGTATAGATGTAAACGTATCTACGCTTTATAAAAATGTTCCAACTATGTGTCTCTAATGTCTTAAAAACGAAAAGATACAAGTTAAAAAAAACGGTAAAAAACCGGTAATCGTTTTGATTACCGGTAATTTACCGCCAGCTAAAATCGGCGGCTAACCGGTAAAAACCATTACCGGTTAACCGGTAATGCATGCTCTAGTGTTAATACACCCTCCGCAAACACTCGAGCCTCCAGATCCGTAGGTTCGATAGCAGCGTAGTATCCGCAGCGCTAAAGCATGCTGCGGCCTTCTGAGCAGCTGTCTATTCTGGGCGCCTATGTGTTCCGCCCAAACAGGACTACAAGCCGTCTGCAAGTGGGCCCTGGACCACAGATTTTGTCAGAAGGCGATTCAGGGCCATGGCCATCTTCTTCAGTTTTAGTGCCAATCGACGAAAATGAGTGGTACAGATCCATTCAAAATCCAGGACCAAACCCAAGCACTGCATTTCAGCGCTTATCGGCACACTCTCCTCCACATCTCTGCGATGCGCAGTGATGCTTCCGCGGGGGCGATGCTTCCGGGGCCCATAGAAAAACATGGCCTACGTCTTTTCGACTGCGACTCTCAGCCCCAACGCTTCTATAAGCGCCACAACCTGAGACTCACCCACTCTTGCCAGGCGTATTGTCTCCTCAAACATGTCTCTGTGGGCCAGCATGTATGTGTCGTCTGGATAGCAGACCAAACGTAGCCCTCAGAGATAGGCCGCTTGCAGGATGCGATGGTACCCGAAGTTCTACAGAAGAAGGCCAAGAACAGACCCCTACCAGATCAGACCATTTATTAACTTTTAGGCAGTTTAAGGTTCTTACGGCTCACCTCATATTTATTCTGGTCACAGACAGGTCATAGATGGCATTCATTATATTATTCTGTAATCTATATGCTAGAGAGTTGAAATTCTCAGATTATAGATTATACTAAAAACAAAATAAATTAAATATTTAAGGATACAATTCCATACAAGAAATGTGATTTTTTTGGCCATTAAGTATATCAATAACGGCTACAAGTAGGCAATTGAGATATTCACAAAATACTTAATGTAAATAAACATTTAACCCCTCCATCTCTGACAAAAAGTCTAGGCAAAAATTTTGGCAGACCTGAGCCAAAACAAGATGGCGCCCGGCCTATCCCCTTTGTACAATTAATATTATAACTTTACAACCTAACTATATTTTATGTTTTTGTGAATAATTTTATAATAGCTAATAAATTTCCTATCTATCAAGCCATCATAATATAGTATTTAGTCTGATTTAATATTCTTTTCACAAGTATATATTTTGAAAAATATTTTTCTGACTGTTTCACATGAAATAAGTTAATATTTTGTTATAATCTACACGACGGAACCCTGGTTTAGACCCTTATATAAACAATTCATCGTAACAACTTGAGATGTTTATAAAAACAGGTCATAAATATGACCCGAAAAAAATGGGTTTCGTATTACCCACAAGCTAACTTCGTCATCAGGACTTTACAAATAAAGTTCAAAATGGCAGCGGCCGGCAGAATATGGCCGTTGCCCGTTACCTGCGAACTTTTATCTCAATTGTTTTAGTAACGTAAGGCATACTATCGATATAAAATTCTTGTAGACGTTGTGTAATAACTTCTATAAGCGTTTTACGTAATTAATTTACAAATATATGAAGCAAATTGCGTTCAAATCACATAAATCACACACAACTTTTTTCTCAACTTTCACAAGTTATTCTTGCTTTATAATCATACGGAATCGTGCGCGCGTCCAACTCGCACTTGACCGATTTTTATTTATTTGGAAGGGCGCCACTTTTGGTTTTTGCACCACCTGAAAATTTCTAGGACCAGAACTGGTCCTCACTCTAAAGCGGCCGGACAAACTGTACTTGTACTCTGTACCCATTTCATTTTGACCGCGCGCTTGCTAGGGGGCGCTAGGGTAATATTTGCTCACGGGCGCCACATGGGCTAGAGACGGCCCTGCCCTCCTTAAATATTAACATTTCACTTTATTTTATTTTTAGTATTTGTTGTTATAGCGGCAACAGAAATACACAATCTGGGAAAATTTCAGAAGTCTAGCTATACTATAGCGGTTTTTGAGATACAGCCAGGGTTCCCAACCCGGTTTTCGACCGGACTGTTGGGTTTTAGAAGGAATTGTTGGGGTCAGGTCACTAACCGACCGGACTCTACACCTATATTTTAGGTATTTATTATGTTGATACATCTTTAATAAATTTGTTGTCCGGTTATGGTGGCTGGAAAAGTTGGCAACACTGGATACAGCCTGGAGACAGACGGACAGACATCGAAGTCTCAGTAATAGGGTCCCGTTTTAACCCTTTGGGTACGGAACCCTAAAAACGAATAGCATATCAACCACGACACGAATTTTGCGTTAATATGGTCTTTTTGTGATTGCCAGAACGCGTCGTGGCCGTTTTCATTAGAGCCACAAAGCGAATTTCGCGTCGTGGTTGTTTCACTGTGACCACAACGCGTTGTGAGCTATTTTTCCGCTCACTGAGCGTTTTCCGTCCTTGAGCGTAACATATACACAAAATACACTACATTACTTTTCTATATTTTTTTTATTTTGTACTTACTTAATGCAGTTACTTGTAATGTTAAAAAATATTTTACAAGGGCAAGGTTTATATTCCCGTGATGAAGTTGTTGGAACTTGGAGGGGATGCACCTTATTAGAAATTTTATCTACTCTCTGGCTCATAATTCCAAAAAGTATTTCATTAATCAAAATTATGAGCCAAGCCACATATACCTGTAGGATTCATCATTATCCTACAGCTAGTAGTTCTTAAAATTCATGTGATGTAAATTATTATTTAAAGGGTAAAAATAAAAACCGGCCAAGTGCGTGTCGGGCCACGCGCAATATAGGGTTCCGTAGTACCGCTAGTATTTTTTAATTTTTGTATGGTCAATAAATGTACATTTATAACGTGTTTTACACTACTAACAACAATGATGAAAAACTCAAAGCGGATATGTTACTACCGCGCGCGTTGTGAAGATTCAAATACGGCCCAATTGGGTCGTCTGTTATTTAGTCTGCATCGAGCGCAGTCACGAACGTGCCGCGTCTTGTATTACCTAAATAAATTGAAAATGACGTCGTGCGTGTTTCGAAAATGTACCAATTATGACTCAAAAGAAAACAAAACACATGGAATCTCTTACAACATGTCTTGATTGAAATAAATACCTCGATTATTTACATTTTCAATTATTTTTTCGAACAATCTGGAAAAAATCGAATTTTCGTCATAGCTCAGGCGAAGAAAGAGACAGCGATACGATTCGACGTTTAAAAATAGAACTGTATCTTTTATGTAAATGGTTTTTCGTATCTTTTGTTTCACTTATCTGTCAAATTTGTCAATGTTTGCAATTTTGAATTTGAAAATTGTTCGGAAGAGATTTAAGCCGGAAAATAGTATGGACGTAACAGATCTGTATAAGTAGAATATCATTGACTAATGACTAACAACATCATCTCAGTTACTTTCAAAAGAATTTGAACGAAAAGTTCCTTTATACTTCGCCGAATACATTTTTTTTAGTTGATCGACTATTACTCAATAACTTATGAAGTCGTGATAGTTTTCCTTTTAAATTCAGCATTTTTCCTACTCCCGTGAATTTTTTCACATTTCTAGAAGCCCCCGTTTAGTTGGTAGAAGAAGGAAACACTGGCCTCTAACGAATTTTTCCACTTTAAAACTTAATATTTCACAAACGGATCCGTAAATCGGAAAATGATCTATGAATACTCATAATATTTTTAAAAAAAACCTATTCAACGACACCCCACACGGTGGGGTGGACGCGAAAAAAAAAATTCATCCCCGCTTGATGTGTAGGGAAGGTACCATAAAAAAATATTTTTTTATGATTTCATGTACCATTTTGTCGGCATTATTAATATGTGCATTCATGGCAAATTACAGCTCTGTAGGTCCTATAGTCTCTGAGCAAAACCGCGGACAGACAGACAGACAGACAGACGGACGGACAGACCGAAACTATAAGGGTTCCTTGTTGACTACGGAACCCTAAAAAGGAGCGGTTTTACACTTTCAATATAAAGAATGACGTCATATTGTTTCCAAAAACGAAACTAATTTTAACCATTATTAAGTTGAGTGAAAATAACTCTATTTTCAGTGTAAATCAAAAAATGCATTTAAGAGCGGCCAACCCGACCATCTTTCCATACAAACGCTCGTACGTGATTATGGCGTTGTAAAGGATCTTTCTTTGAAACTTGTGAACTAATAGAACTAAATAAAAATTTGGAGAAACAAATTCAGTATAAGCCTCCAAAAACTGCTTTTTTGCACAAATTTTATCTCAAATTTAGACGTTTATAATGTACTTACTAATTTTACCAGTTAAGGAAAAAAATTTTTATAAACCTTGCAAATGTAATGGAGATTCTTAATGTCAAACATTTTTTTTACAAACTTGTAAGGCCTACTAATAAACACGTATTTCTTGAAACAAGTTTTATGAAATTTCCACACACCATTTATCGTGAATACTACTAATTACTAATTATTAATAATTTATATTAATTACTAATAATAATTAATAAATAATAATTACTAATTAATAATAATTACTATTAATCGATGAAACAACAAGCGTTTCGATGACTCCCGCGTTGACGATAGTGGGTCTGGGAAGGGGCCTCTTAAGGAAAAAGTCCACTCACGTAGAAAAAAAAAACAGATTTATATTTGACTTCGGGGATTCATTCTGTGAATATAAAACCTTTCCCTTGCATAATAATCATAATGGAATCATTTGGCAAAGAAAACGAGGCTTGCTCTGCTTAAGTAACGTCACAGAATATATAGTACCAAGTAACGTTACGTTTTTGTGTATCTTTGCTTTACATAAATTCAGTAGCCTTTAATTTGTTTTGTAGCTTTCATGTTTTATGAAGAATTAAGAAAGTCAAATAACAAAAAAAATATATTTTCGGTGTCAATTATAACCATAAAGTAAATATACCTAGCGGAATAGAGAAACAAAGGCCTGAGCAAGCGAGATGTCAGTATCAGTAACACTGCGTGGTAAAAAGAGACGTGTGATACATGACAGCAGAACTCTTTTTTTGACGTCCAGTCGACACTTATCGGCACGTTGACAATAATTTAATCTCATGGAAAGATGCTTGTGTAAGTGTATACGTATACATATTTTTACACACAGATAATATAATTATAATATAATATCTATGGACGCTTCACACCACGTCAGACTGGCCCCGTGGTAAGTACCTGATGGACTTGTGTTACACAGCGGCGTGCACAGGATTTTGACACTGGGTATGCAGCGGTATCGGTTCAGTATTTTTGGCGTGAAAGCAAAACAGACAGACAAACGGATAAAAAGATATATTTTTGCATAAATTATAATATTAGTGTTGATATAAATTAAAAACTATGTTTTCTTAACTATTAGTATAATTACGTCCTGTAATGAAGAAATAAAAAACGCCATCTGTTGTTACATGTTGGAACTACAATGAGTCATGAGAGTTCATTTCATCGATGTTTCCATGGAAATAGACCAACATGTGTGCTAAGCTAAAATAAATAAAAACGCCATCTATTGTAAATTGTAACATATTAGAAATACAATGTGAATTCATTTTCATCGATATTATAATTTCATGGAAATTAATATTAAGTATAAGTATATAAAATAATAAAATAAGTTAGTATGAATATGGATAACTTTTAACATGAAACTTTCGAGTTACATTTCCTTTTTGTTGCTGGTTTAATTGTTGTAACTCAGGTACACACCTACCTTTATAGTTAGGGAGGCGAGGTAGGTAAATGGCGTAATTCAACGGCGCCGTCGAGACCTATCAAAATCGAAAGATAAAATAATTTCGAAAAGAAAAGCTCGTATGGTAAAAACCATTTTAGCGGTGGGTTTGGCGTGTACGGTTTTTCAAAAATGTTTAAAAAACAAGGTACTTGGGCATTCTCGAGCGCGTCAGATATTCATACTACGTATGCCCCAAGTGCCTCTGATAACATCGGTATACTAATCTGCCGGTTTGCGTGGTGGGGGTAGGCATATAAAGTAGTCAAAAATGCAAAAAAAAACATTACTCGAGCGTGTCAGATTTTCGGAAGGGGTGTTAAGTAGGCCCCAAGGAAGCTCGCTTTAAAAAAACTGACGATTTCGGCGTGACGATAAGTTACGATGAATATTTGAAAATGCAAAAAAAAAAGTTTTTTTGAAATACTCCAGCGCGTCAGATTTTCATAGGGGAGGTTTATCTCGGTATCCTGAAAGCATATTTTCTTAATCTGACAAAAATGTTGGTGGGTTCTCTTAATCTGACCGGAAAGGTTTTTTTGGTTCCTTTTTTTTCCTTTCTTTCTCCTTGATAAAACGGGGAATTTAAGAATGACAATAAAGCGATAGATACAACCAACGTAAATGTAGATGAAATGTAGTATGAATTGTATTATTTATTGTATAAAAAAATGAAATGATATAAAAATTGTATTATAATTGTATTTTTATGTATAATGTATGTTAAGAAAAAAATGTACAATTATTGCGACAAAATGTTAACAACAAAAGTTCTTACTCGTCAACAGATGTGTCAGCAGCGTCGGTTGAAGTAGTAGGAATATCAGCTGCGCAATCCACAAAGTACTTTGTATATAACTGGAATAGAGACCTCTCTCGGCGCCCAAAAGAGGCAACTTCATACAGCGCTCCTTGCGTAATCGGCAGGCAACTTTTCTTCAATATACATAATATACGTATATCCTTAACACATTTTTTAGATTTAGTTTATTTTGGGATTTAAATGATGAATTACCGATCGTAAGCATTGTTTTATTATTATTAATAATAATAGGTACATAAATCAAGGAATTCAAAATGCTAACAATTGGTAATTCATGCAATAACATTAAATTAAAAAAAGAGAGCGAAATTTCTTTAAAAAACTATTTATTTAAAGGCCGTTTACTACATTTTTTATAATATTTTTTCGCTTTTATTTTAAATATGTATATATTTTAATATCTCTAGAAGCTAAATAACAATGCTCAAAACCTCGAGTCTCTGTCTCACAAACACTCAAAACGCACAACTGCACTATCCGAAGTAGAAAACACTCAAAACTTAACGGATTACACGAGAAATGCGAATGATATCAAGTAATTTCCGATAAATAAAGAACAAATTCATAAATACCTAACCGAAATTTACTTTATTATGAAATGCGAATGAAGCAAACAATGACATTTGACAATCATCAATCAGGGTGACCATTTCAAAACTGCCGAATCTACCAGACGCTGGCAAAAAAATCTGCCACATTATATTATTATAGTTTATTTTTTATAGCCAATTGACACGATCAATCAATAAAGCGTTCTTAAAACTAAAAAAGAGGTAGCACATTTCATTAAAATTCAGTTTTACATAATTATTGGAAGAATTTCAGTAATTTCGATATAGCCAAAACATGCCAAAACTTACCAAAATAGTACAATGTTGTTGCAATGTCGCACAAGAATATGCGCCCATATTGAGAGGACAGAAGAGAGAGAGGGAAGATAGCTGCCTTCTCTTCACGTACCTATTTTTATTTGCCGGCTTTGAACGCCAATTGTCGCCCTAGAGGTTTGATCGGGAACTAAATTATGCTAAGTACCAAATTTGTCAATTACCCTTGAGGTTGTATGAAGATTGAAGAGGCTGGCGCAATCCACCAAGGCAGGAATTTCCGGATCAATGTTTGACTCGACAGCGCAAAGCTGTTCAGTGTTTTTAGAAAAATCTGCCGGGATTTTGATCGCTGTAAACCACTTGTAGCATTGCGCATGGTATGCTGCATCTTCCGATGCATCATCGGGAAGTTTCAGATTGTCATACGTCGTACGTGCTTTTCTGACGCTCGGTTTGTTTTGGCGATATTCTAACACTGTCTTACATTTTTTCAAAGTTTCTGCAATAAACGTCGCAAATTTAGCAGTCAATAGTTCCGAACAAAACACACACATCCTTTGATTATCACTCATCACGAAAATCTTATCACAAAAGTCGATAAACTACAAAAACATAATGAATAAATTGTCAATGAATGACCTTTTTTGTGTAAAATAAAATTACCTTTTTTGTTTATTTAAACTTTTTTTGTAAAATGTATCGTTCGCGACTTATATGCTGCAACGCGTTTTTCGGAAGACGAAATGGCTCCTCCACACTTCCGGTCATAAGGAAACTGGCAGATTTTGTATTTTTAGTAAGTTTTAGATTATATTCTTCAAAATAAAAAAAATAAAAATCGCGCTCGAGAATGCCGGATTAACGTTTTTTTTTTTACAAGTTTGCGACCCTATAACTCAGCGGCGTCAAGGACTTATCGTCAGATTAGTTAAATTTAGTCTTAAAACACTAAAATCAACCCCCAATATCTTAATCTGACGCGCTCGAGTATTTCAGACTATCGATTTTTTTTTACTAATCTGATCGTCTATCCTAGGCGCGCGTCACTACATATAGAGCTAAATACTTAACAAGGTTGTTCTATTAGGTCCAAGGTATCTCTCATATCTTAAACTGCCACGCTCGAGTATTACCGAAAATTCCCCTATTCGCCTCCCTAACTATTAGACACAAATCACAATTAGAATCTTTTCACTGAATGACAATATTGTGAAAAGTTGTTATTTTTAATTTTTAATAAACACACATTGTCAACACAAACTTCAGTCAAAATATAACATTTTTAAGAAATCAAAAACGCACTTATTATAGAAAATCAACCATTTCAAAACAAAACATTTCAGCTATGTAAACAATTATAAACCTGACAAAACAAAAATGCATAATGTGCATACGTGAATAATTAGATTTCCGTCTATTATTTTTATTCGGATTATAGGCAACGAACATATCCGATCATACCCGAACGCCGCGCCGCGCGCCGGTACAGCCGCTGGACTTCGCCTACAAAGCGGATTTGCTGTGTGCGTTGCAAACTGTGTGCCGATACGCGCACACATAACCCCAGGGTCTGCGAGACGTCCAGTGCCTATCTGGTATAATGTCATAGTTTCGCAAATTAGTTGTTGCTATTTTATAAATTAGGCGTTTTAAGCGTATTCATTTTTAGGGTTCCGAAGCCAAATGGCAAAATTCGGAACCCTTATAGATTCGTCATGTCTGTCTGTCTGTCCGTCCGTATTTCACAGCCACTTTTCTCCGAAACCATAAGAGCTATACTATTGAAATTTGGTAAGTAGATGTAGTCTGTGAACCGCATTAAGATTTTGATACAATAATGGAAAAATTATTAAAAGTTTTAGGGGTCCCCATAGGTAGAACTAAATCAAAAAAAAATTTTTTTTCATTTAACCTATGCTTGTGGGGTATCTATGGATAGGTCTTCAAAAATCATATTGAGGTTTCTATTATCATTTTTTTCTAACCTGAATAGTTTGCGAGAGAGACTCTTCCAAAGTGCTAAAATGTGTCCCCCCCCCTCTCACTTCTAAAGTAGGGGCATGATAAGTCTAAAAAATATATATGATGTACTTTACTATAAAAACTACCAACGAAAATTGGTTTGAACGAAATCTAGCAAGTAGTTTTTTTTTATACGTCATAAATGGTAAACTTAATTTAACTTTCATTAAATCAACTGAAATATAAAAATAAATCAAAAACCTTTTAATTTTATAAAAATAAACCTTATTGCTGCTGCGGAACCCTTCATGGGCGAGTCCAACTCGCACTTGGCCGGTTTTTAAATTTTAATAATAATAAACGTCATCTAAAACGTAGGAAAGTTAAATTAAAATATCTGTGAATGGCAAGTAATGCACTGCATTTCTGCCTTTAAGGAGTGCACGCCCCGGCCCTGGTGTTACAGGTACCAGACAACGGAAATATATTTAATAATTTTATACTATACATATATTTAAGATTTTTATTATATTATACACATATTTAATACACATCCATGACCCAAGAACTTTGAAAACTTTTTGTTCCGTCGGCGGGATTCGAACCCGATGTAAACAGATGTAAATCAATTTCGGTTTCGTTTGACAGCTCGAGATTATTGCTCTGTTCCGCTAGGTATATTAACTTTATGATTATAACCAACGCATAATTTTATGGACTGTGCATAATATATGCACCGAGCCCACTTTTTTCAAACAATTGATTATCCGGATTTTCGAACATCTGAATGCCTAACGACAACAATTAGTCCGGTTAATCGAGTTCCTACTGTAATTATATTTTACTGTCCAAATCGCAGTCGCTTTCATAAAACAGATTATTTGTATTAAGGCAAGGATGTTCCTAAAATTAGCAGGTCGATGTCTGTCAGTACGAATATCGACGTAAAGGACATTAAAATAACATTCATATCAGCGCGCCTTGTACAGTGGCGGTTACGACGCTCACCGCGTTCTTGATAGGGCGAAATAGGAGAAAAAAGTAAAATAAAATGTATAATTTTATTTTATTTTTTTAATGACCGAATCATTTATTAAAAAAACTATTCGGTTATTTTGTTAGAACTATAAAAAAGCTATCCTTTTTGTAAAAAAAATCATATCATTGTCATTGAAAATAATTTCGAGATGTTCGAATTTGAAGTGTATTTTTATGGTGATATTCAAGATGAGTCTACGTAAATTTTGGTGTAAGAGAATTCCACATAATTTCTTCAGACTGGAAGCTTAAAACTCAGTCTTTTCGAACTGGCCTCGCCTTAATACAAGATTGTTGATTCGGTCAAATATTATATATCATTTATAAAATCAATTCCACAATCCTTGTCCACATTATTTACAGATAACGTAAACGTTAAGCGAAAAATTGTACACATAATAATTAAGTGCTTGCGTAAACTTTCAGGGGGATTGCCCACAGAATTTATATTTTATTCTATAAGGCGGTGTGTAATACAGGGTGCAATTAATCCTACCGGCCAAATTTTTTTAGGGCTAAGGTATCATTAGTAGTCCAATTAACCAAAAAAAAATTGGGTGTTAATATTTTTACAATAACATATTTTATCCCACTTAAAATCGTTGCAGAAGGGTCACTTCGCGGCGGTGACGCGGGGTGTGGGGCCAGGGAGGCTCAGCGAGGCATGGGCCGACGACGCGTAGTGTCAATTAATTTGGGTGTTTTGTTTTTAGGACAGCTTTCGGAAGCTATTTCTCAACATTTTAGTACTAAGTGATTATAAAAAAATACGTGTATTTTTATTTTTAACAAGGATCAATATATCGAAATTTGGCCGAAAGGTTTAATTGCACCCTGTATATATTTGGTCGGTTCATTCGAATCGCACTATTGTAGACTCAATAATTTTTCTTTGAATATAATCACACACAGATTGCGTCATCATAACGCGTTATGAATTTACTCCGAGGGAATGGTGCAAAATAAAAGACAAAAATAAACCGTTTTTATCAGCATCTTAATTCATACATGCCTGAATAAGAAAAAGGCGAAAAAGATTCATTTTGGGTCAATTGTAAAAATAAAGCAATACCTTAGAAGATAAATGTCTAAGTTCTAACCACACACGTGCACAAATTGCAATTACTTAAACTTAAAAATAAGTAATAATTACTTAGTTCAAATTTTTTTTTTTTATTAAATAAGGGAGTAAACGAGCAAACGGGTCACCTGATGGTAAGCAACTACCGTCGCCCATGGACACTAAACGCAGCATCAGAAGAGCTGCAAGTGCGTTGCCGGCCTTTTAAGAGGGAATAGGGTAATAGGGGAGGGTAGGGATGGGAAGAGAAGGGAATAGGGGAGGGTAGGGAAGGGAATAGGGTAGGGGATTGGGCCTCCGGTAAACTCACTCACTCGGCGAAACACAGCGCAAGCGCTGTTTCACGCCGGTTTCCCACAGAAAGCCGGCGTGAAACAGCAACGTGGTATTTCTCCGGTCGAGCCGGCCCATTCGTGCCGAAGCATGGCTCTCCCACGTATATTTTTTCACTTGTTATACTTTTTACTGTTAGATGTAGGTACCTTCCTAATTTGATAGACATTTTTTAATTATGCTTATTTAATAACTTTTCCTTTAGCTCCTTCCCAAAATTCGTCATAGATTTTAGAATACAAGTTGTAAATTAATGGTAATAATACTTTTTTGGGCAACAGGAGACAGAAATCTTAAGGATGACTTTGTTTTACTTTTAAATAATTCACGTTCGTGTGCAAAGAATTCAGTGTATTCAGTGTATTGTATTAAGCAAGTATTCTGTGCAAACTGCATAATTTTTCATAGTTTCTAATTTCTATTTAACTATATTTCTCGAATTAGTAATCTTTCTCTATTATCCATATAAATAATCAGGGCTGGAAACCTGGTTAATTTTCTCGATCCTGTTCGTTAGAAACGCATTTCCAAAAGAGCGTTTTCATTTCGATTCCGCTCTGAACGGACCGAAATTATTCTCGGTTTTGTTCAAAGCGCAAAATGAAACTGCTCCTGCTCAAAATACCGGTTAGAACCGTTCGCGATTATGTTCGCCCCGCCCACTCACACACACCACGACCCTCACCCATTGTCCACACATTCAAAATAAATAAACAAGTTATTTCCTATTGGCTATTAGATGGTGCACTAGAAAGGGATAGAAGATATCACTGCACTAGTTACTTTCCGCGAGGAATTAACCAGGTTAATTTCAGAAGCAATACCGCTCGCATCTCGGTTTCGCTCCGAGCGAACACTTATCCAAAAACCTGGTTAAAGAGCGTTTTAACCTGGTTAAAAAAATACCGGTTCCGAGCCCTGTAAATAATAGGTATGTTTCGTCTCAATGCAAAGACTTTGTAACAGCAGATAATGTAATAAGACATAAATCCCACATCCGCCTAACTGCTAAACAACTAGTAACTACGCCTGTTATGTGTAAATTTTAATGTGTATTGAACTGTGAACATCACGTCACCTCTCTCATTTTTTATCGCGTTAATGAAAGAGATGGCTTGGTTTTTCAACTTCACTACAAGCGTTGGAGAAAAAGTAACCACGTTAAGGCCGTTCCCCGAGCAAACGACCTTGAGGATTTCACTACCTCACCACCCCGCCTCACCTCTACAAAGTTACGTAATTCTATTTAGCGACATCTATTGTAGACTGCTTGTTTTAATATAAAATCGAAGGCGCTGTGGTGCCATCTACTATTTATTTATAATACTAACAACAGACACGACTCTCTTCAGAAACCGTGTAAGTCAAATAATTGTGTTTTTGAGTTATGTAAAATAAAAAAAAAGAAATCATACATAGGTATTTCAATATTTATTATGAATACACTTTTATTTAAAATACGTATAATATTATGTATTCACTTTACAATAATTAAGAAGGAGAGGCATAATATCGTATCGAAAATGGTCACTCTGCTTGCAATTCATAATTTGTCTAGTAATTCGCACAATTCGTACTAATTTGACATTCGTCAGTATCAGTTTTGACAATTCATTTTCTGAATTGATTTGAGAGGAATTGCAAACTGTGACCATTTTTAGTTCTGCAGAAAGTAATCGCATGGGTCGTTCCCGTTACATACCACACATTTTTCATACCGCGGTATGAAACAGCGAAGTACTGTTTTTGAATTGCCTGATTCATACCGCGGTGCTTGGAGTGGAATGAAACGACTAATTCTTTTTTGGTATGAGTGGATTCGAACCACGAATTTTGTTAAATATTTTTAGTCTAATCATTTACTTATACAGGCGTATAGAAAAGTGGTAACAAGAAGAAATAAAAAATATTTTGTATAAAAAAATGTCATTTATTTCAAAATAAATATATCTTATATATCAGATTTCTAAATATAGAATCACAGCTTGATTTAAATTACACATAGCATAGAACTTTAAAATTAACCTAACACTATCTAATATATAAAATTCTCGTGTCACGGTGTGCGTGGTTGAACTCTCCGAAACGGCTCGACCGATTTTCGTGATTCTAAGCAAGCATATCGGCTAGGGTGGAGAATCGGACAACATCTACTTTTTATATTGATAAGTGCATTTGTTGAATAAATAATAGTAAGTTATTACAAATAGAGACTGACGGCGACCATAATTGTTTGTGTAACGGGATACTTACAAATACTTAAAACTAGATAATTATATAAAATCACTGTAGAAAAATTTAAACAAATCAACTAAAATTATAATGTAAATAAAAAAATCTTAAAACGAAATAATTGTATAAAATCACAGTCGAAAAATTAAAACAAATAAACTAAAATTATAATGTAAATAAAAAAATCTTAAAACGACATAATTGTATAAAATCACAGTCGAAAAATTAAAACAAATCAACTAAAATTATAATGTACTTAAATAAAAAATTCTTTAAAGTGCTTAATTGTTGAAAATCACAGTCGTACAATTAAAACAAATCAACTAAAAAAAATATTTAAAATACAAGCGAATTTTCATGACTTTTAACTTGTGATCAATGACAGCATTAATCACAAGTTAAAAATCATGAAATTTTTATGGTATAAGATGTTTTGGCCAATATAGAACCTATATGTTCACGATTTTTAGATTTTCATGATTTTTAACTCGAGATTAATGACAGCATAATCACAAGATAATCACAAGTTAAATATCATCAAAATCTAAAAATCGTGAACATGTAGGTTTTATATTTGCCAAAACATATTCGTCCATGTATCTGTCCATATTTTGTTCTTGTATATTATGCTGCTCGACTTGAAGTTCTTCCACATCCATATACATTGCTTCTTCGATACGGGGAGCATCCACGTCTAATTTTTCCATACTTGGCTCCACTGCATTTTTTTCCGTTTCGTCATTAACAGGTTTAATGTTTTCTTTGCCTTTTGCCTTTTTCTTTAGTGCTTCTTCTATCCTTTTAGGGTTTCTAATAGGCATACCTCGAGGGTGACGGGGATCTATAAGTTCTGGCAGAATACAGTCTAAATAGAATGACTTAAGTTTATTTTCCATTTTGTCAAACCAGAATTGGTCGTCTCTAGTAATGAGTTCCGTTTTAAGGGGCGTATTCTCGTTGCTCCAAACAGCAAATATACATTTTGACCTTTTTGTAATATGTAATTGTCCCTGAATTTGGTAATACCAGTGGTGTTTTTTATTTATTTCTACACCAGTCTTCTTTTGTTTCCAGAAGGTCACTTTCTTTTTCTTTATTGCCTCTTCAATGCCCATTTTGTGGGCAGTTATAGGGCACTTTATTTCGACTATTGTGTCTTGTCCATAAATCCCGTCAGGAGTAGCACCTAAATATGCCAAATTTTCATCAATAAATAAACCACATGGTTCGATGTTGATACCTTCCTGAGCCTGTAATTGTTTGATAGCTAGTTTTTCGTTATCTTTTCCGTGTCTTATGGATGGAACGTGGTCAATGCTGTTTTTATATAATAGATCACGAACAAAATTTTGGCAACTGCTATCAATGCGTCTGTTTATAACTTTTCCAAAGTTGGATGCGGTCAATAGACTCCTACGCAATTCTAACCATTCACTATTATCACCTTGTAAAATTGTTTTTTTTTTCAATTTCTTGCCTTTCCTGAGCCGTCCTTTTTAAATTTTCTAAAAACTTTTCTCGTATTGCTTCGAACGTCTCTACAGGCATGTCTGGTTTAAGGCAGTCTTGGCCATAATTATTGTCTCGTTTTTGCTGTTTTACAAATAAGAAGCGATTCTTTGGTTTATACAGTATTTTGTTTCTCATGTTTTTATTTATTCGCTTTCTTTCCAGAACGCTTAATTTCCCCTTGGGCTAGCTCCTTTATTTATGCATTTATATAAACGAGAAATTGACTTTTTTTCATTAAAGGTGACAGCAGCAGCTTGACATCTAGTTTGGTAGGAATTTTTCTTTGCGAAATTTATTCGCTTTCCGCCAACAAACTTAGCCACTATACTGTGGTAACCCTCTACTGCATTGCTGTCAACGTCATATATTAAGCTCCGAGCGTGGCCAGCCACATTCTGTATTATAAAGCAAATTTTTTGCCATACAGTGCTTAAATAAAAGTTACTGGGCGTGTCTTCATTTGAACCAATTTTGTTACAAAAGTATGCACGACATTTAGTGTGGTTGCCAAATGCATGAAGATGGCTCTGCAAAATATCTTCGAACGTCTTCGGTGGACGTCCGAACTGGTTTTGTGTTTTTTTATTGCCTTGACTACTACGGCTCTTATGGTCAAAATACGTTTCGTGGTTATAAGTTTTCGCAACTGACTACTGTACTTCGTATCTGTAGTCAGTGCTTGCAATTTATTGCATAAATTACAAAGAACGTGGTTTCTACATTCTACTTTCTCCACGGTTACATCGGGATATGGGCGTGCTTGTAGTATTTTTGAATATGTGCTCGAAAATCCATCTGATATGAGTCTGCCATAAATCAAATTGTGCTGTTTCACAGATTCTTTGAAACCTTCCACTAAAATTTCACTCTCCATGTTTGTTGAAGGCCCTGAGTAATTTTTAAAACATCTGTGTTTTCTTGCTTCGGCGTTATTTTTTTGTGCAAGGGCACATATGCTACAATATTTATTTTTTATTCCAAGGAACAATATTTTTACAGTCCTTTTCCCTATTATTGCTGCTGCACCTGAAGGCGCATTGTAATTTCTTTTGTAGCTGCGCTTGCTCCAACAACCGTCGACAATTACATCAATAATAGGGATTCCATCTTTGTTTAGTCTGTTTTCTTCTATTGCCAGTCTTCTTTCTTCTTCGGCAGCCACATTCATCGATTCTAATAAAACATCCTCCCATTTTTTACTAATGATGTCGTGGCTTTCGTTATATGTTTTTTCAGAAAGAACAGGCAAATTCATTGAGGACAAAAGCTCTTCTAATTGCGAATATCCACATCCTATAGCTACAGTGCCAGCTACAGCGCACTTGTTGAGATCCAAATAATTATCAGGACAATTGTCCCCATCAATGACAAATCTAATGTTGCAGAGACTACACTTTAAGGTAAATTTTGACTGTAGGCCATTTTGCGTTTCTGAAATTAGATTAAGCTCATTGATGCTGCATCCAAGTGGTCCATGGTTAGCGATTTCTTGTAATTTTGAAAAGAAGTGAGTGACTGCGATTACTCTCCTTCCAATCAATTTTCCTTCTGAATCTTTCTCCTTTTCTTCGGTGATATGCAACTGAAATAAAAAGGAACAAATAGGTAAGCCTTTAATTCATCAAGCTCCAAGCGGCCACATGCGGCCGCGATAACAATAGATAAGCTATTGTCTCGTTTTTCCACGATCGACGGGTTAATACACAATATGTGAATGACACACGTTTTAACTGATAACCGATTATAAGACTTTCGACCAATAATAATACCTCTTCATCATCTTTGTCAGCGGTTTCTTCTGTCTGTTGATCATCCATCGCAATTGACCTGAAATGATAATAACTTTGAACGAAAGTTTCAAGTAATTTATGATTTATTTAACACATATAATATATTCAAGTAAGTAATTTACTGATGATGTTATAACTGCAATAAGCTCTCCCGCGGATTTTTTTTGGAATCGAAAATTATTTTCTCGTGGAAATGACATATTTTATTTTATTCACAGTAAAAAGTAGCCTATCTGTTAAAATTTTCACTTCAGCCGTCTAGGCTAGAAAGTAACAAACATACTTACACAAAATCCGTCACATTTATAATAATATTAGTATGATCAATATGATTAGTAATTATGTAGTACTTACTCGTCATTACTATCTTGACATACTTCAATAACTGATTGGACAGGTAGTTCATCATGAGCATCATCAGCTATCAAATGTTCTTGGGTTCTAAAATAAAAAAGAATCGTTTAAAACTATAACCAATTTATATTACCTTGTTAATATATTATAATAAAGGAGTTGGAGTGAACGCGGCTAAAGTTTAGAATAAGACCCCACGATTTTAGGGGTAAGATGAGAGGAAGGAAGGTTTGGGAGAAGAAAATCCCTACGTACCACTTCCAAACCCAGAAAACTCTCCGTTGAGGAGATATTCGCATTTGAAATTTACGGAATTTTAAGGCTATGTACTTTATTTATTACTTAAAATAACTACAGTTTCTGAACTCACCGCTTAAATAAAAAACGCTCTTATTACTTTCTTACCAGATTTACCTAATATAAAAAAAAAAAACTTTACTAGGTCTCTATGACGCTCGACTAACTACTTGAACAATAGAACTCTGGGCTCCCCTTCTATTATATTAATATGGCCTGAAAATTTGAAACATTAGTCTCCCATCTTACACAATCTTGATATGACGAAAACACCGAGAACAGTCGACAGAACCTCAAAATAACAAAAAAAAAAGTAATTTCTTCAAAAGGGGAAAGAAATTTAATATATATTTTATGTCTAAACTTTTACTCTCGATTGATCTTCGTACTTTTTTTTCTTACCTGTAATCATTTTCATTCGCTTGCAATTTTGATAATGACGATTTACAGGCTTCTTCTTCTAGACTAGTTGTCATTCTCTTGCGTCTAAAACAAATAATAATTTTATCAATACATCGATACAATATTAATTGACTTCTCTGAAAAGTGAAATTTTTGACTTACAGCCATTTTACAAGAACAGCTGTTCGATGGTAAAATAACATGGCCAGTGTGGCCAGGCCAACTATGGGGATTTCTCACTAAATTTAGTGGGAAAAAATAAAAACAGTGGTTTTTTAGGGGGTTACATTTTTGCAGCGTAAATGTATATTTGTTTCGTTTTTGGTACTATTATTTTAATTTTTATTTATTTTATACTCTTACTTCATTACCATTCTTATTTAATCAATATGATTAAATAATAATAAGAATAGTAATGAAGTAAGAGTAACGAAGATAATGTAATGAAGTATTATAATTATTCAAATTGAAATGGACCACTTATTTTGCACTTGTTTTGTTTGAAATTTAGTGGGTTTTAAAGTTGTTTTTGGGGGAAAGTTTTTCAAGAATTGGCATCACTGAACATGGCTAGGAAGTATAAACTTCGCAGTCTCAACTCTCACCATATTATTATGTAGATACTCGAAACACGTATGACGGTGATTAAATTATTACCTAATTTATAATATTATAGTATAAGGTATAATATCAATTAGGTACTTACATAATTTCGTTCATTTTCTCCGCATTCTGTTTCCTTTGCCGGACAATTGATTTAAATTTCAGCATTTTTATAAATAAAACGTTTCACCACTTGAACAGTTTAATAATTAATAATAAGGTTAAATAATAAAAGGAAAACAGTCCTTTTTCAGTCAATAAAACAAAAAGTGTCCTTTCACCGTATTTGATATTATAATAAATAAAAGCGTCTTTCCGCGGTAAATAACACACACAAGCTTCTAAGCGTCCTTTCGCAATATTTAGATAAAAGCGTCTTTTCGCAGTAAACACAATCACAAGATTCAAGACTAAACCAATTAATATGATAATATGAAGTTGCAGGCGCATTGACAGGAGGCGGCGGGAACGAGAGACACAAGTTCCCCGTCCGAGAAGTCTCAAGACACTGCCGCCCGTCGCCCGCGCATAGACCCGCCTGCCGAGTTCGCACCCAAATTCTAATTTTTTTACCTAACTTAGTTCAAAATTGACCAAAAAAAATATTTTTTCGACATATATCTAGCTCAAGAAATGGCCTATCTATTGGTGTGTGTTCCAAATAAGATTAACTTCTAAATACTAGGGAGATGCTGAAAGTATGCTTCAATTTTAATAAATTGGTATTACTTTGAAAGCTAATATCATGAGTATAATAAACAAAAATAGAAAATTTAAAACGAGAAATGGGATGTTGATATACTGAAGATTATTGCTGTATTTTTATTATAACTTTGTAGCTTTCAAATTATGAGTTTATAAGGCTCTAAATACGGTAAATTACGGAATCTCCGTAGGGGAATGCCCTTAACTGGCTTTCAGCTTTCAAAGCGGAGTTGTTAAATTTTACTTTTTTAAATGTAGGCTAATATGATTTAAATCAATTTAACAATGAAGAATTGTTTATTTTAATTTTAATGATAATAATATTAAAATAAATGACTACGCTGACAGTGTCATTTTTTTACTAAGATTTTAAATAAATTAAATAAAATAAAATGAAAACTTAAGTTTATTTGTAATCAAATGTAAACTGGGTACAACAATTTTTAGAAAAATAATGCACACCGCTAATGATCACGCCATTTTATAACATCCCCTCTCCTCTCCTCGCCTCTCCCGCCAGTCTCCTCTGCTACACCCTTCACCCCTCCTCCGATTACCGCACCACTCCGCTCCGCTTGTTACAGTCGGCCATCCTGTAACAATTGCCCCGCAATTGGCACAAAAAAAACATCATTAGCTCTCCAACAAATCAATCAAATCATCTCTATCAACTATTTCTTCATCACTGCTGGTCTCACTACACAGTGGGGCACTGCGATATGGTCTTATAGAGTCTGAGGCTACAACCCCTGTAAACTTTT
Source organism: Cyaniris semiargus (assembly GCA_905187585.1). NCBI lineage: Eukaryota > Metazoa > Arthropoda > Insecta > Lepidoptera > Lycaenidae > Cyaniris > Cyaniris semiargus. The sequence continues at coordinate 12,782,964 of LR994546.1, read as the reverse complement.
TATATCCTCGCATGCCTTTAATACTTCGAATTTCATATCGCCCGTTAGGTAATACCATAGACAAATGAAATGGTATATTTGGTCAATATAAGGCCCCGAATAAAGTGCTTGTAATTTTGTATTTACATTCTTTACTTCACCACCAGTAGGCGCCTGCTTCCATAAGACCAAATCGCCCTTAGCAAACTTTCTTTCAGGCTTATGACGTTTATCAAAATTTATTTTCATTACTTCGCTACGATGTTTTAACCTACGAGAAATAATTTCTCGTTTTTCTTGAACAGATGTGCTACTACTAGCTTCATTGTGTTCGTTTGTCAAGTTTGGCATTAGTCTACTGCGATAACTAAATAGAATTTCAAAAGGATGATAACCCAAGCTCTCATTTATCGTATTGTTTATTCCCCACACGACATCTGGTAAACATTCGGCCCACATATTTGGATCTCTTACTCGCGTACGCATAGCATCAAGTAGAGTTCTGTTGTATCTCTCCACTTGGCAGTGCCAAGTTGGCACTGACCTCCATTATACAAGTACGCTGGACTAATGATACCCTTTGAAATGACAGCTATTTTTTGTGCCTATTTGAAGCGGAATCAGCTCCCCCAATGTGAGTGATAGGAACTAAATTTGACCATTGACCAAATATATTTGTCTATGATTTGACTGTCCCGACCGGGACGAATTAACAAAAAAAAAATGTCTATGATTTGACGTAAAAATGACGTTTGAAAGTCGCCATATTGGCGCTGATAGCAGTAGTGGGAGTATTTGGAACTAATACTAGTGATGACAACCAATAACGACTAAGCGGCCATTTGCAAGTTACGTCAAATTTAGTTCTCTTCCCTCTCACTGGGGGCGCTGATTCCGCTTCAAATAGGCACAAAAAAAAGTGGGTATCATAGGTCCAGCGTACTTGTATAATGGAGGTCAGTGCCACTTGGCCATTAGCACGCGGGCACGCTATAGCATTAACTGTGTGACGAAAGTTATATTCTATGGAGAATTCTTTAAATACTCTACTTGTGAATGCTAAAATCCTTTTCGATATGATTCTTGTTGGGTATCCGAATAAACTGAACATGTCTTTAAGTACCCTGACAGTCTCTACAGAGTTTATGGTTCTAGTGGGACGTGCAATCAAGAACTTTGTAAAAGAATCGACAATCATAAGTATATACTGATAACCTTTTGGTGACCTACTGAAGGGACCTAAATGGTCGATATGTACTGTGTCTTTTGGTGATGACGGTTTAGGAATTGGATGTAACTCTCCGGCGGGCTTGGTTACCATAATCGCCCTTCCCATATGCGCACTCTAAACATGAATGTATGTACTTTTTGATAAAACGTGTCATTTTCGGAAACCAATAATCAGCTTTAATCAACTCATCGCACCTCTTAATACCAACGTGACCTATTTGATCATGGAATTTTTGCATCAATTTCCAACGAGCAAAAGAAGGAACTACGAGTTTTTCCCCGTTAAAAGTTTTCCTATATAAACGATCGTTTTTAATTTTGTAATTATTAATCACGTCTCTAATCTAATCACATTCTATCGCCCGGCCTATATTCTATTTCAATATCGTATTCCTGAATTATTAACCACCATCGTGCTATTGTAGGTATTAATTCTTTTTTCTGTAACGTATACCTGACTGCGGAACAGTCGGTAACAATTTTAACTGGCTTGCCTAAAACATAAACACGAAAACGCTTGAGTGACGCCACCACGGCTAACGTCTCCAATTCATAGCTATGATACAAGGATTCTTCTCGAGTGGTTACCCTACTAAAATAAAAAACTGGCTTTAAATTCCCATCTTCCTGTTTTTGTAACAAAATTTCTGCTAACCCACTTTTACAAGCGTCCGTATGAATTTCGCACGACAATTTTTCATCGTACAAAGCTCAAACTGGACGAGAAATTAGTCTTGATTTAAGTAACTCAAAACTTTGCATCTGTTCATGACCCCATTGCCACACATTATTCTTTTTTGTCAAATCACTTAGCTAAAATCACAAAATTTTTAACGAAGTTTCTAAAATAACTACACAACCCTAAAAATTGTCTCAATTCATGTAAATTATTTGGTTGATTAAATTTTGAAACGGCCGCAATTTTATGATCCCCTGGTTTTATTCCTTCACTACTAATTTCGTGTCCTAAAAATGAAACGCTAGACTTTAAAAATGAACACTTACGCACATCCAGTTCCATGTGACACTGTCGTAATTTACAAAATTTTTTTTCTAATAACTCTAAACCCGCTCAAACGTGAAAGAAACGTGAACTGTTGACTATAAAATGTCATCCATGATTATATCCAAATAATTTCATCACTTTTTGTACTAATTTTTGAATGACACCAAAGGGTACCCTCAAAAATTCGTATAACCCGTCCGGTGTTACGAAAGCGGTTTTATTTATAGAATCTGGATGAATTTTAATATGATAGTAACCGGAAAATAAATCTAGATCTGTAAATATTTTCTTATTGGCTAGCTTTGACAACTGGTCATCTATATGTGGAAGAGGAAAACGTTCCATAACGGTTAACGAGTTCAATGACCTATAATCGACACACAAACGACAATCGCCATTTTTCTTGCGAACTAAAATAATTGGCGAAGCATATTCTGATGACGATTCCCTAATAATATTGCCCTCTAACATCTCGTTAATTTTTCTAGCTACTACTCTCTCCATATGAGCTAAACGGTAAGGTTTTCTATTTATAGGAATATCACTTGTAAGTTTTATTTCCATTTGCCCTAAATCCGTAACGCCTATCTCTTTGACAGTACTAGCATAACAATCCGAATACTTAAACAAAAGTTGATATAATTTATTTTTGTCTCCGTCACAAATATTATTGCCGATGTCGATATCATCAAGTTTTACATCACCTATATCACTCTCCTCACCACTACTCACTAAAAAAATATTTGCACTCACCTCTGGCACAATGTCGCACCTCTCCGCTCTAGTGATCGTCTCATCCTTTTTCCACATTATCGGCTGAGCCCCGATGTTACAGACTTTAATGTAGCCCTTGTCTTCCCGTAAAATTCCACGTCCAAGAGCATACACGACTCCACTTAAGCTGTATCGTCTCGGTTTTGTACTCAAATTTCCAAGAGGTGGATTGATTACGTACACAATTATGAGGCTGCTTCCGATCGGGACTTCAGTATCTTCGGCTACTAAAACTCTGAAACATAACGCTTCTTCAATTGTGTCGATAAGATTTAAATTAGTAACCGTTACCTTTTTGAAAAACGCACCATCTTTTGATACACTCAAAACAACTTTTTCATTATTTATGACTGGCTGTCCAATTAATAGTGCTATGTCTCCTAAATATTCTCGTGTGACAACAGCAGTTGTACGTAATTGGATGTCATCCACATTCAAATCAAAATGTACTAAGCCATCAGCTTTAACGGCCGAACCTGCAAATCCTTTTAACATGGTATTGGATGGTTCAATTTTTAAATTGATTGCATCTGCAGCGGTCTTCGTAATCACGTTTAATTCACTTCCGGTATCGATAAAAGATTTAACGAGAACTCCATTTACTTTTACCCTCTTCTTATAATTGTCATTTAGATTCAACAAAACTTGTACCTTCTTTTCGTGACTTTTATTGCTTGCATTTGGCGCAGGTTCCTGTTTACAATTCGTGGCAACATGGCCTTGCTTCTCACGTCTAAAACACTTACGTTTGTCCGGTGCGCTACACTCGAGAGCAATGTGTCCAACTTCATTGCATCGATAGCATATAGGTTGCTGACGAGCATTTTTTTACTACCAGATGCTTCCGTCGGCCGAGATGTTATGTTCCTGTTTCTCACTAAACTCTTGGTTACCTGCGTCATTTGGTAGTTATCAACGGCTGACAAAAATCCCTCGTACAACTCGTCGGGACTCGAGCACTGGTACCTATGCCTGAGCGTTATCATTTAACTCGTGCGGTAGCCCTCTAATAATACACGAAACAGCAGCCTTATCACTTAGCTGGCATCTATAACACATGGCTAACTTTTCTTGAAAATACTTCGTCATAGATTCGTTAGGTAATTTCTTACGGTTCATCAATTCCTCCAATAGAGATGCATAATCGTGGTGACGGGGAAAAGCTCTCGTGAGTAGGTTTTTCCACTCGTCCCATGAATAGTTATAGGAATCCAAGCGGTTAAACCACAACCGAGCTTGACCTTGTAATTTAGATTGAAGGTGATATGATTACTTCTGACCAATAGTAAATATTTACTAGTTGATCAATTTCCTTTAACCAATTCTGCACATTCATATCACGATTTTCAGGATCAAATTCAGGAATTAATTTATCCGTATGGAGCAATTTGTCTACCCTCGAATTATTGTTATTTTAAAATTTACTTATTACTTCACTAATCTTTTGCGATATTATGGTATCAACACTTTCGGTTAAGGAGTTATTATCTTCATTGTTACTCACGTGTTCATTACTTCTCATTTTCTTGGATTTTGTGTTATTACCAGAATAATGACGCCGGAAACGCTTCATCTTCTTAGCACGTGGTAAAAATGCCATTTCTGAACTTTTACTAAGATTTTAAATAAATAAAATAAAATAATACGAAAACTTAAGTTTATTTGTAATCAAATGTAAACTGGGTACAACAATTTTTAGAAAAATTTTTATATCATCCCCTCTCCTCTCCTCGCCTCTCTCGCCAGTCTTCTCTGCTACACCCTTCACCCCTCCTCCGATTACCGCACCACTCCGCTCCGCTTGTTACACATTATTTCATTATTTTTTGTTGTATTACTGGTTAGTCATTATTTTTAAATCTTTACACCTACTTTGTGTTTGTTGCATATTTGCAAAATTTTAAATGCAGAAGTAACAACTTTATGCCTCTTAATTCAGCTTTGCCTCGTTGCCAGTCGTTTCGTGTATAATTAAGAACAAAAAAGATTTATTTGGAAAAAAAAAGAAATTAAAATAAAGACCATTATTTAGGATATTTGATAGTGTGTAATATAACATATTATTTTAAGTCAGGGTTTTCAACCTTTTTTCGCCCGTGCCACTGCAGTCTGCAAGTCCCTTAGTGCCAGTTTTCAGAAAATCGTTGGTCGGAAAATCCTGATAAAAGCAACAGGGGTGTAGACTATTTTTTGGAAATATATTTATTTTACAGATGTAAGTACATTTGTTACACCTAAAAAATATATACAGGGTGTAACAAAAATAAGTGATAATACTTTAGGGTGTGTACGTGTTCCTTGTAGAGAGTTCACTGTGAAAGTAGCAGCGCTGAAAGACGTTTTTTTTTTCACTTTTGTATGTGGAAACTCGTGACGCTCGGGCCCTTGCCCATACAAAAGTGAAAAAAAAATCGTCTTTCAGCGCTGCAACTTTCACAGTGAACTCTCTACAAGGAACACGTACACACCCTAAAGTATTATCACTTATTTTTGTTATACACTGTTTAAAAAATAAGTGCACTCTTATTTAAATAAAAAAAAAACCACTTTCAATTTCGTTTTAAAACGCTAAAGTTCATCATGGCGTCGCTACGACGTCACGGTCCTCCAAACAACCAAAATCTTTGTATGGGTTTGACATCGAAATGTCACTGTCACACACAATGTTTTGGAGAACGCGACGTGACGTCACTCTGTGATGGCTGTTTGCGATCACGTGATATTACGGATTAAATAATATTTACTTTTTATTAAATAAAATAAAAATATTATAAAGTTAATGAGTAAAAGTATGTCATTTTCGGTAATTCTATAATACTGTTACGTGCTAGGGTTCGAGGATTCGGAGAGAAAGACCTGGTGACTCTCTTGAAGACTTTATTCACTGACACTAGCTCACACAAATCACTAAGTCCAAACACTAAGCACTATCACTGTCCTAGGTCGTAGCCAAGTCGTAGGTTCACAGTGGTTCACTCACTATTGATCACTTGTTTTCACTCCGAAGTCGCCTCGAAGATCGCTCAGATGAAACTGAATTGCCGGGCCGTCTACCTGCGGCTATTTATATGGCGAGACGAATTCCAGCCCTCTTCACGTAAACAAGTAAACAAGTGTGGGAACTTTCTAGAAAATACGCGTAAGTAAACATACACCTAACGCCATCTAGTATTGAGTAGGGGATTTATGTTGTCTGTGTTTCCCTGATCAGTTTCGCTAGATGGCACTACGTGTCCGTATCAATACAAACTCTCAAAAAAAACAATAATTTGTATTATATTTCGTTTACTGTCACCCCTATTATACGTAGTTCAATTGTTTTAACACTTTATACTAGGGAATCTAATTTCTTCTGAAGATCCGCCTAAGGTTTAGTATCATGTAAATAAATTGGGCGTCACACTTGTCATTTAATAAGAAAATAAATATAGATATTCTCATAAATAACGACACTTTTATTGTTTTTAACCGACTTCCAAAAAGGAGGAGGTTATAATATGTTCGGCTGTGGGTTTTTTTGTATGTTCAACGATTACTTCTCCGTTTGTGAACTGATTTTCAATTTATTTTGTTTTGTTGTATTAGGTTTCACTCCAATTTGGTGCCATGTTCACAAAACTGGTGACCTGATGATGGGATCCATGACCCAACTATGAACTAGCAAATTACTCCCAACACACGTACGTTATAAGAATACTGCACTTATAATAATTTTGACTGTTTGCACTATTAACAGTATTGAAAAATGCATTTTATACTAAAGTATAGTTACTCCGATAATGAGCTCTTGTAGTAGCTTATAACAGTTATAAGTAACAAGTCCTTAAGGCTTAAACCGAAGTGCACATATCTCCATAAAATGTTTGTTGAATTACTTTCTTTCATGTTTGATTAATAAAATAAAAATCAAAAGGCTTGTCTAAGGTTTTCAGGTTCACTGAGGTTATCACTAATGACCAAAAAACTAATCTGCGTTGTATATGAGAATAGGCTACTTGACCTACTTTTTTTCTTCATTCTAAACGCTTCTTAATCATTCATTTTCACCAAAAAAAACTAATATTTTAATATTTTAAACAGTAGAAACCCATAAAAATGTTGATTGAAATATATGCCTTTTATATGGCGCCGAAAACACTGCCCGCCATTGTGCCGCCATAGTGTGACGTCATGTTTTTTGTATTTTTATACTTTCTTTATTGAAAAAAGTTTATGTGCTAAGCGTTCTAGTCAAACAGTGCCAAAAAATTAGAAAATAATTTAGAAATCATTTGTAATGTTGAACACTTTTGGAGAAAAGTTTTGGCCATTTCATTTCCCAACTACAATAAATGGAGATAATATATAAAACTGATGTTTTACTTGAACTATTCAAGAAAATATATTTTACAAATCTTTCTAGGCTTATTCTTATTATTTATGTATAAATAAAATTACATATAACGGGCGCGATAAATAAAAGATATTAAATTACGAATTCGAATGTGATGACGTCACATCCAAATCGGAAGTACCGCAGAAGCGTTTTTGTCAGTACAAATCATATTTTCATAAAATCATATTTTCAAATCGACTTTATTTATCAATCATAAGCTTTTATTTGATGATAAGGGTGAAATACGGTTTCCTAGGCCAAGTTCTACTAGAAATATGCATTAGTTCAATGAAATTAAATATAGGTCAAGTAGCCTATTGCAGGGCAAAATACTTTGTATCGAAACTAATAAAACAATATCGTTTTCTAAAAATATATTAATAATAAAACAATCAAAATATAATCTTTATCGAATTATACAACAGTGAAAAATGGGTTTTAGAACTATAATAATATGTATAACTAAAATCTATCCAAAAGCTATTTACATAAGTTTGCTATTTACATAGAATATGATTTCTTAGCTACATTAAAGAATAAAAATTACTGTGTCAAACAGTGTTTTATTTTCATGATAGGCGACTTTTGTTTCTTTACTCTCACAAGTTACAATAGCATTTAGATATTACAATATATTGTAACTATACTCATTGCAGTTAAAAAAATTACAGCCAAATTATGAATAAAAGCTTGCCGTAATCAAAATGACTAAACAACATTGAAGTATTGAGTAAAAAAATACCCTAACATATTGTAGAGTTTTTTGCTTAATAAATTAACTCCCTCTGCATGGCATTAGGTTACAATTATTCGAGTCCCAATCTGTAGCTTTGTAAAGCTAAGGTTTATTTTTATGGTAGTTCTACTCTACTCGACTTATACTTAATCCCGTTTCAAGTATGTACTCAAAATATGTTTACACTGTTTAACACATTTTAACATAGATTAAGCTTAAAAAATATGATGTCAATCTTTAACCATTTTTAAGCTTAATCTATGTTATAAATTTTAATAGAACGTGACAACTAGCAGGACATATTGATTTATTAGTAATATAATTTTGTCACTTGCGCAATATAATAATAACGATTTGTCGAACTAAAAAATATAAATAATATCCTTTTTATTTTAGCTTTATGGAATTAAAAATAACTTAATTACATAAAATATAATTTACGTTTTAAGTGTGCAGTGTGCACTCACATATCAATCGCAGGCTATGGGTATTTTTCGAGGGATAGTATTAACTTATTACTAAACAATTTTAATAGTCGTTTAAAAATTTTATTGTATTCAAATTTTGCACAAAGCCAAAATCTAAAGATTTGGATTTTAGTAGTAAAGTTTGAAAAGTAGAAAACAAAATAAAACTTTTTACTACAGTTGTATATTATTCGATTCTCGATTTGAATAAGCTTCCTTCTACTTTCACTTCGATATCAGACTACTGACCGACTGCATAACTAGCCTCAAATAAAAGATTCTTAGTTTAAGAACTTATCACAGGCGCTTACTTAAATGTTAAAAATTGTTACGAGATCGGCGTGATTAGTCAAATGAAAATATCATTTCATATGTAAAGTGAAGCACCGACAAAGAACATTAACGTACTTACCCATTATAAATCTTGTAATGTTTTAAATGTTATCGTGACAAAATTAGCAAGGGTTATCCTCATCACTTTGTTGTTTTCATAAAATATCTTATCTCAATGCAATCGGAGCCTCAGACAAACAATTGCATGGATGACAGTAGCAAAACATACTGGGTTTTAAGATTAACGATTTGAAGAGGCCAACATATCAAATACATAATTGAAATTCGAGACCACATTCAACAATAATTTTCACTGCTTCATCTACACACAATGGGACGTCGTGAAAATCGGCAATAGTAAGTACAGCTTGGCAAAGAAGAGTGTGGATTAAATGAGGGCGCTTTTCTTTAAATACAGGCAACCCTACGCTTCGCTTTTGACACAATATATACTAGAGTTGACAAGTAATGTAGTGTTGTCATAAATAAAAACTCTTAGTTCCAGCTGTCACCGCGTCAGACTCTTCTTTGCCAAGCTGTACTACCCAGTACCCTACACACATTATATACCTAGTTCCTACTAAGAAATAACATATCGACACCTTAGACCACAACAACAAACACCACAACATATGATCCGTTATCCGTATAACCCTAATAACTATACCTACACACAGACACGTTCGGGCATTCACCAGGAGCTCTTTAGTGGAGATTTAAGACAATTTCACACAGAGACGAAAATCATTCGTCTGACATAATGACACCTGATAAGGAATTGTTATAACAATTTTATTTGATAAACATCGCTGGTAGTGCCTGAACATGTAATATGACACCAATGGTAGTTTATATTCAGCCACTGCCGCTGCTCCTCGCGCCAATAGCAATATTGCCCTGAATACTTCTGCGGCAGTAGCGACGCGAGTGAGCGTTTACACTTAGCCCTCTACATACTTGCCACGTCGGGCAGCGGCAGCTGGCATGACGAGTGGCGCGCGAGTGACTATTTACATTCTCGCCCACTTCCCTGCCCGACAGAGCTGAATATATACGACGCGTAAGGTTCATCAATCACTTATTTCAATTAATATAATTATTAATATTACATTTCAATGTTTTACGCAAACACTGCCCAACAAAGCAAACACCTGTTATAAGATACTGGCGAATAAAACAGCGAGATTATTGCACAGAAAATATATTAAAACTAAAAAATTGCCTAAAAAACTTAAGTTTTAGTGACGTTTATGAAATTGAGGATGCTAATCTTGCTTATGATTGCTTTATGGATACCTTTCAGCTGTTTTATAATCTTTGTTTTCCATATAAAATAATCAGAATACCCATTAATAAAAAACCAAAATGGCTGTCCCGCGGAATAAAATTTGGATGTAAAAAGAAAAGAAAATTACTATGGTTATTTAGAAAAGTACCTACTCCCCAAAATAAATCAAATCTCATAAAATACTCAAAATTATTAAAAAGAATCATAAAATTAACTCAAAAATCTCAAAACAGTTATAACATTCAGATGGCCAAAAATAAGTCTAAATCAATTTGGAATATTATAAAACAAACAAAATACAATTTACCAAAAGAAAATATTTCTGAAATAACAATAAACGATTACACAATAACTAATCCTACAGAAATAGCGAATAAATTTAATGACTACTTTGTAGATAAGATTGACCCCATCTTGGGATTTGGTAAAAATGTCACAGAGAACATAATACCCTCAGTAAACTCAATGTTTATTCCTCCTAGTATACCTGATGATATTCATAAAATTATAAATAATTTAAAAAACTCTAAAAGTGTAGGTCATGACGAAATTTCAACAAAAATAATAAAATCTGTCGCTAATATTGTCTCTGGTCCTTTGAACCATATCTTAAATTTATGTATTTTAAGTGGTGTATTTCCAGAGAAATTAAAAATTTCTATAATTACACCCCTTTTTAAAAAAGGTGACAAGAAAATATTAAAAAATTACAGACCTATAGCCCTAACATCTATTATATCAAAAATTTATGAAAAGTACATTTATAAATATCTCTACAACTATTTTGAAAAATATGAAATTTTTTGTAGAGAACAAAAAGGCTTCCGAAAGAATATTGGTATAAATAGAGCTATTTTTGATTTTTTAAGTACAGTAATGAATAATATGGATAGTGGGAATCCAATATGCTCAATATTCTGCGATATGACCCAAGCATTCGATTATATTGACCATAAAATCCTTTTTAAAAAACTGGAAGCATATGGTATACGTGGAAATATACTTAGGCTCATAGAATCGTATTTGACAAACAGAAAACAGTATACAGCAATAAAGCGGTTAAATTTAAAGACATTACTTGAAGAACTTTATCTATCTGAAATGAGATACCTCATTTACGGTGTACCACAGGGCAGTGTTTTGGGTCCCTTATTATTTTTAATTTATATAAATGACTTTCCTAAATCAATTAAGAAACCGTTGACATTATTTGCTGACGATAGCACTGTAACTATACCCTGTGACAATTTAAATAATTATGAATTTGACATTAATAATATATTGACATCTATTATATCTTGGCTTAACAAAAATAACCTAAAAATAAATCTTGACAAAACTAATATTATGCACTTTACACAAAGAAAAGCGTCTCCAGTAATTCATGTCCAATACAAAAGTAATAAAATCAATAATGTAAATAACACAACATTTTTAGGATTGACAATAGACAGCAAACTAAATTGGAAACCACATATAGAACAATTAGGTAAAAAGATAAGCAGCTGTTCCTTTGCCCTTCGTCAATTAAGTTCCATAATAAGTACAGATGTAATATTATCAGCGTATCACGGTATGGTTGGGTCACTACTACGATATGGCATCATTTTCTGGGGTAACTCCTCTGACAAAGACCTAATTTTCAAAATGCAAAAGCGATGCATCAGGGCAATGTTTAGCCTGGGAGTGTCTGATAGCTGCAAACCATATTTTACCAAATATAAGATTCTGTCACTTCCATCACTATATATATTAGAAGTACTGCTGTTTATTTATAAAAATCAAGATCTGTTTCCCAAAAATTGTGACTACATAAAAAGAAACAGACGTGATAAAAATAAGTTATTTACCAATTGCTATAAAACTTCACTGGTGTGTAAAAGTATATTGGGTATGTCATCAAAATTATATAACAAACTACCTACATCAATGAGAAAATATGATAATATTCTTACTTTCAGAAAAACAGTTAAAGATCTGCTTATGCAAAAGTGTTATTACAGCGTTGAAGAATACCTGAATGATAATATTGACATGTAATTGAAATTAAATTGACTATATTTTTTTTTTATTATTATTTTTTTTTCTATCTGGGATATCAGACTTTTACAGTTTATATGGCGGTAGATTCCATTCTAATAGACTTAATGAAATTAATGACATTGTACTTAAATTCATTTTAATTTATATACTTTAACTAATTTATTGACATTTTTACTTTAACAATTCTATTATTAATATTATATCTCTTTATCAATGACATTTTTTTTTTTCCTATGACATTTATATTTAATTGATGTGTAATTACTTGATAATGTTAATTATAATATGTTATGACTTTAATATTTAATGGTAGTACTTATGTTAATGCTTTATATCTTTTTTCATTTTTGTAACTTTTTTATAATATTGCTTCTTATAACTATTTTGCATGCCACTGACAAGGCAGAATGTTGGATCCATGTAAACCCATTATTGTAACACCTTTGTAAACCACATTTCATGCAATAAATATTATTCTATTCTATTCTATTCTATTCTATTGTACATATTATCGTACCGTATCGTACTAAACATGTGAATTTATAAATTGGGTACTTGGCATCATAGGCCATCTCTATATTTGGACATGGATAATTTGATGCAGTCTACCATCCCCACGTTCGAATATCCCATCATATACAATTAAATATAAAAATAAATCGTAAATAAAAGTGGCATTAAATATAAGAAAATCGATTAAGAAATAATGTAATAATTCCATAATTTTATCAAGTATAAATGCAAGAAGTGTCCTGTTTTTTTTAAATAAGACTTTGATAACATTCATTTTAGAGAATATATATAATTATTATAGATTTAACATCGTTCAATATTAGTTTGTCCTTGTGATACACCATAGTAACATTTTTCTACACAAAACTTTATATGTTTATTTCACACTCAACCTCGGAGGATTATAATTTACTAGACTTTCCGCGCGGCTTCGCCCGCGTAAATTAGATATTTCACAGACAAATCAGTCTACAAAAAATAGCCTATGATCCTTCACGTGGTCTACTTCTTATCTGACCCAAATAACAGAAAAATTGCTCTAGTAGTTCGTGAGATAAGCCCTTTCAAATAAATTCCCCCGTATTTTCCACATTTTCTTCTATTTCTTAGTTCCTATTAGTCTTAGCGTGATAAAATATAGCCTATAGCCTTCCTCGATAAATGGGCTATCTAACACTGAAAGAATTTTTTAAATCGGACCAGTAGTTCCTGAGATTAGCGCGTTCAAATAAGGCCTTTCAAATAATTTCCCCCGTTTTTTCCACATTTTCCTCTATTTCTTCGCCCCTATTAGTCTTAGCGTGATAAAATATAGCCTATAGCCTTCCTCGATAAATGGACTATCTAACACTGAAAGAATTTTTGAAATCGGACCAGTAGTTCCTGAGATTAGCTTGTTCAAACAAACAAACAAACAAACTCTTCCGCTTTATAATATTAGTATAGATAAATTAACGAAACGGGGGAGTAGTGTGTATTGCAATATTTGGGCGCTGCCTCAAGCCCGCCCCTCCCCAGCCTACACTTTAAAGTTCGGGAAGGCTTTTGATAACCGTAGTAAAAATAGCTCTAATTCCGATAATTCTATACAAAATGTAAGTCAAATGACGAAGAGATGGCGCTACCAACGGCAATCAAGAGCCTTTGCCGTATTTAAAGTGTAATATCTACATCTACATATTACATAAATTATTGTATTGTGATTGTCCTGGCTCACACCACCTTAATTTTTGGCTATCTATAAATAATATTATAATATTTTGTCTTACGTCTAAATTATAAATTAAACACTTTGTCATCGATTTTAATTACAAATAGACACGCGGTAGCGTGTCAAGCCAAGTTCAAGTATAACAGAACTGGCGAGCAGCACCGTGTGTAATATTACACGAACCATTTGCAGCCACTTTTGACCCCCTCATAATTCAAAAACTATTAAACTTAAACGTGTCAAATTTGGCTCATATATTGAGACCTGCGAGATAAATATATTATGGTCTAAATTTCATAAACACAACTCAAACGGTAATTAAGATATTAACCTCTGAAAATCTACATTTTTATCACTGACTGACTGACTGACTGACTGACCTATAGATCAAAATTCTCAACCACTTCCAGATGACCTAGAAGGATGAAATTTGGAATCCAGCTCGGTAATTGTATGTAAGCGTAGGGAAAAATCAAAAAACAAAGAAAATCGGTCAAGTGTGAGTCGGACAGAGTGAAACTAGGCAAAAATTGTGTTTCTTGTATGGAAACCCCCCTTAAATATTAATTTTATTTTACTTTATAAAATTATGAAAGTAAAAATATAATTTAAGATTTTGTGAATATTTCAAGTGCCTACCGGCTGCCATTATTGATTATGACCAAAAATGGCCAAAAAATCATGTTGTTGTATAGGAGCCTCCCGTAAATATTTATTTGTGAAGTAAAGAAACGTTATGAAATTAATAGAAAGTGACTTTATGAAGTGTGTCTGTCTGTCTGTTACCTCTTCACGCCCAAACTGCTTGTACAGATTATTCTGAAAGAAGATGGATCAAAATTGCCCCACGTCCTATAACAAAGTGACGTATCTCAAAAAAAAGATAAAAATGTATAAAAAAATATGCCATACCCAGTAACTTCATTTTTTTACACCTTCGTATGGAAAAATTGCTTTAAAAATAGTTCAGGCGCTGTTATGAAAATTCGTTCGTATGAGTATTTATTTATAGACCGATTTTAAAAATTCTTTTTTTGTTTGAAAGGGTACCCCCAGGGTAGTCCCACTGCCATAAAATCAGATCTCCGGTCTCCAGGATCCTGGAGAAAATAGGCTCATTTTGTATTTTACATTATTAGTTTTTCACTCTCTTGGTGTTTCTTTTGACTTATTGCATTATGATGAGACAGAAACGTCAGTGGTAACGCGAGGGAGTGGTCAACAGAGGTTGTTTCACTTACATTAACACAAATGCTTTCATTAAGAGAAGCAGACGAATAACGAAAGCGACGCGCCGCGGCAAGCGAAGTTATGGACATGCAAATGAATAATGCTGTTTCACTCGTTCTAATGCGAGTGACTGAGATGCATAGTGACGCCACCCAGGACATGAAAGGAACAATTGAATTGCGCTGTCAGTCCATCCTGCGCTTGCGTTGAGTGTGACTGTGCTACTTCTTTTCTGTGAATTGTTCTGTGAATTTTGAGATTTTTTAACGACAAAGCTAACTCTTACCGGACCCGATTATTGCCTAGCGATTTGGTTTTGTATGATTATTGTAAATAGAAGATTTCTTTACTACAGTAATTGTGTAAGACACTGGTGGAATGGAGAACAATTGTGCTGTGTGTGTGCACTCGCTAAGGCGGCGTCATAGACATATTTTGAATGCAGAATTCTTATTATCACGATCGGACTTCCGTGAACATATAGATCAAGCGGTATGTACTATTTTTTCCATAACTTATTTACAGTATAGGTACGTAGTTGTAGTGTTCTATTGTAGCGATATTAAAATGTGTACCTACATTAAAAACAGCGGCTAATAATAATTAAAAGTACACTTTTTACTTGTATCTTCTATTAAATATATGACGTAGAACCCAAGAATTTCGACCAAAGCGGGATTTTATGCTAGGTATTTTTAGAGTGGCGCATATCGATACTAGTCTAAAGCAGGATGGAAGCAAACACATTCATTTCTAAATAATATTTTTTTACAGGTACCGTTTGACGGAACGAGATCAATATGTAATTCTTGTTGGCATTTGATTAACCACCGTATAGCCCGACAAGCAGGTGAAGCAGTTCCTGCTCATAACATAGAAGCGCACGATCATTGTGTTTCATGTCAGCATCCAATACTACGAGGACGTCAAAGACATGTTCTTAACGCGAATATTTTGGAAGTACGACGAAACATTGCAGAATATATCCTACGCAACATACAACCACCACAAGAGGTATGTTTTGTACTTTATATACATAATCGTTGATTTAATGAACTTACTTCCGCGTCGAAAAGCAAAACTGTAACTTTAATAGGTAGATAATGTAATAAACACACATATTTTACGGTTTTACGCGTGATATTAATTAGAATGATGTTGCTGGCAGTCTGCCTCTCGTATTTTTTTCAAAAGAAAACCCCTTAGTTTTAGATTACCAATATATGTGTGTTTATAATAACAACCGCGAAAACCTAAAAATGTTCAAATAATATAATATTCATTTTCTCATATATAGTGTACTAGCCATTGGAGTGTATGCTTTGAGTAAGAAACTAATCAGAATTATTTATTTAACAGATCGCGTTTGATGGCACGAGATTTGTATGCCATACATGCTGGGTTCGAATTGAAGCTATCCTAAATAGACCTCCATCTGCTCAACCAGTACCCGCTGCGGCTTCTATAGTAGTCCCAGGATTGACTAGAGCCGCCAATACGTCCCGTCGATGCATGATTGCTAACTGCAACAACCAACAACTTGGTGTTATGTCAAATGCAATAAAAGTTCATCTCCTGAGTTACTACAATCTGTATATACCATCACGAGCCC
Source organism: Cyaniris semiargus (assembly GCA_905187585.1). Taxonomy (NCBI): domain Eukaryota; kingdom Metazoa; phylum Arthropoda; class Insecta; order Lepidoptera; family Lycaenidae; genus Cyaniris; species Cyaniris semiargus. The sequence continues at coordinate 12,766,168 of LR994546.1, read as the reverse complement.
GCATCTGCCAACAACACATAAGATCATTTTCTATTGAAGAGTTGAGTGAACAGATAGTTCATGGTCAAAATGAAATCACTGCTGAATGTGTACAGGAAATAATTAACATGTTCGTGAGAGACCGAGCGAACAGATGCAATCTTGATTTCGAAAATATAAACGAAATATCAGAAAATGATCTGAAGTTTTGGACGGGCCTAAACCATGAAAACTTCAATATATTATTAAATGCAGTTCCATCGCTCCAAGAACGGTCTTCAACTCCAAAACAAGATTTAGGTGTGTATTTGTGTAAGATCCGAAATGGGGAACCCAACACAAGAATAGGTACTGTGTTTGGATTTTCGAAATCCACCGTGGCTCGTAAAATAAGAAGAGCTAGATCCTGTCTAAAGACAGATTTCGTGCCGCTGCACATGGGATTCAACCATATAACACGAGACGAAGTTGTGAGACGAAATAGGTTACCTCAACATATATTTGGTAATGAAGAACATCCTAAAGCGATTGTGATTCTTGACGGCACTTACCTTTTTGTGGAAAAAAGTAGTAACTTTTTGTTTCAACGCCAGAGTTATAGTCTCCACAAGTACCGTAACTTAATTAAGCCGTTTATGATAGTGTGCGCAGACGGTCATATAATTGACATAGCCGGACCATACGCAGCTACCACTACAGATGCAGACATACTGAGGCTGCTTTTAAGGAACGACAATGTTTGGCAAGATTTTTTTTTAGAAAATGACGTTTTAGTGCTAGATAGAGGCTTCCGTGACGCTGTCCCAGTTGCAGAAGAATCCGGTTTTCAAGTGCATATGCCTCCATCAACTGTCCGAGGTGAAAGACAGTTAAGCACAGAAGCTTCCAACAAATCAAGGCTCGTCACTCTATGCCGATGGGTCGTAGAAGCAATCAATGGCCGCCTTAAAAGGGATTTTAAAATGTTGCGGCACCGCACATTTAATCGTGACTTGCCACACATTTTTGACGATTTTAAAATAGCGGGTGCAATAATAAACTGCTGCCAACAACCATTTGATGATAGTCGATACACGGAAGAGTTCATCGAAACTATTAACCGCAACGTGCATAAACCAAATCTGTTAGCAGATTTTGTAGAACAGAATAACCTAAATCAAAGAAGGGTGGCTTTCATAAGATTAAATGCAAACAGCGAAGAAGTAAGCGACTTCCCAAGTTTAATGTATGAAGATTTGATCAAGCTATCCATTGGTACGTACCACCCAAGAATCGCACGCTCTTATTGCAGCGAACATATAAACGAAACAGGTGTATATGATATTGACATATACAGACATCCAGAAAGAATTAATATTAATGTTAATGATATACAAAATAACGTTTTGTTGAGATGCAGGATTCAATCACGGCATATCCGAAGAAAGGAGTACCACACCTATGTGCTTTATAATAGACGAAATGAAGGAAGGGATGCCGTGGTTGAATACTATTGTTCTTGTATACATGGGCGCAGGACATTGGGGGTATGCGCCCATGAGTGTAATACATGTGTAATATATGTAATACATGAGTGTAATATTTTATTTGGGCTGGATGCGGAACCAGCCCGAAGAAATAAACCACCCGGCAGGTTTTTTGAACCAAGTTTATGATTTAGAAAATGAATAAATGTGAATGTGAATAAATGCGAACTGTGAGTTATGCTCGCCATTTGTTGCACATGTCCTGTCCGAATTCGTTGTAACGTGTGTATAATAGATAATAAACAATAGAAAAATGATTTTTTTCTTTGTATCCTTTTTTAAACTAAATCACCAAAAGCGCCTTTTTAATTACGCATAAGGAAATAACAGTATTTTTAAAGTATTCAAAGAAATATTTGAATTCTGTAGAAAAATATAATATAGTATTAGTATAGTATCCAAACATTCAAGCTCAAGCTTTTCGACATTCTCACGTTTTCATAATCAGATGAATAAGGAGATAATACTCAGTTGATCGTTGATTGAACAAAATAAACGTAATATATAAAAAACTACCTTTATAGAAAAAAAGAAAAGCTTATTTTTAAGTTATTCTCACGTTTTCATAATCAGATGAATAAGGAGATAATAATCAGTTGATCGTTGATTGAAAAAAATGAATGTAATATATTAAAAACTACCTTATTTGAAAAAAAAAAATCTTATTTTCGAGATTTTACTTACATTTCTCCAGGATCCTGGAAACCAGAGACCTGATTGTATAGCAGTGGGACTACCCTGGGGGCACCATTTCAAACAAAAAAGAATTTTTAAGATCGGTACATAAATACTCATACAAACGAATTTTTCATAACAGCGCCTGAACTATTTTTAAAGCAATTTTCCATACAAACGTGTAAAAAAATGAAGTTAGTGGGTATGGCATATTTTTTTATACATTTTTATCTTTTTTTTGAGATACGTCACTTTGTTATAGGACGTGGGGTAATTTTGTATGGATTGTGATCCGTCTTCTTTGGTATGGAGATTGGAGATATAGTTAAGAGTCCCGGGAATAGACAAATAATTATTTTAATTCTCTCTGTCTGTATGTCTGTCTATCCGTCTGTCCGTCTGTCTGTCCGTCTGTCCGTCTGTCCGTCTGTCTGTCGGTAATAAAATAGTACTTTGGATAGAAACACTTGTGAGTAGTTAGTTTTCTTGACAGTTTAATAAATATTTCCTTTTTAAATGAGTATTACTGTATTTTATAATAAGTTGTACCGTAGAGTTAATAGTTGGAAATACACTCGTGTTACACCGTTATTTCAATGCCTACTGATGGCAGCTGCTTATTCCATTCCCTTGGATTTTCTTTGTTTAATTCGACTGATACTCAACAAGACTTAGGGTCTGTTTCTCCACTTCCTGATAAATTTGGAATAGGCTATCCATAACTTATCTGACAGGTGAAGTTGGTGTATCTGTCAGATGAGTTGTGGATAGCATATCCGACACTTATCAGGAAGTGGTGAAACAGCCCCTTAAGGTTGACTATAGTCGAATATGTAAGTTTGAACTGGGAAGATTTAGGTGTCTACACTTGCTCGGAGTTTTCTTTACAAAAAGTAATGATATCCCACCAAAAACATAAATGTAAAAAACCGGCCGAGTTGGACACGCCCATGAAGGGTTCCGCAGCAGCAATAAGGTTTATTTTTATGAAATTAAAACGTTTTTGATTTATTTTTATATTTCAGTTGATAAAAAAACTACTTGCTAGATCTCGTTCAAACCAATTTTCGTTGGTAGTTTTTATAGTAATGTACATCATATATTTTTTTAGACTTGTTATGCCCCTACTTTAGAAGTTAGAGGGGGGGGACACACATTTTACCACTTTAGAAGAGTCTCTCTCGCAAACTATTCAGGTTAGAAAAAAATGATATTAGAAACCTCAATATGATTTTTGAGACCTATCTATAGATACCCCACACGCATAGGTTAGACGAAATTTTTTTTTTTTTTGAATATGTTGTTTCTATGGGGAAGTTAAAAAAGTTTTAATAATTTTTTCATTGTTGTATCAAAATCTTAATGCGGTTCACAGACTACAATCTACTTACCAAGTTTCAATAGTATAGCTCTTATAGTTTCGGAGAAAAGTGGCTGTGACATACGGACGGACAGACAGACATGACGAATCTATAAGGGTTCCGCTTTTTGCCATTTGGCTACGGAACCCTAAAAAGAGCCAAGTTCAATACAAACATTATGCTTGTCTATGGACTTCGCCGTAAAAAGAATGGAGATCTAAATGAGTGCCAAGTTCTATGGACAATTGAAATATGTATTTATAGGAACCAAATAACATTATGAACAAATAATAGAGTCTATTTCTTTACTTTATTTTATATCTATAACAATTGCTGTTATTTAAATAATGTGAGATTTTAAAGTAGATTAGATTTGACTTGGCTAGTTTTTATCAGAATTAAAATGTTCAAAAATTTTATGAAATTACTGATGTATTGAAAATTGGCCAAGTTAGATCTAATCTACTTTAAGATCTCACATTATTTAAATAACAGCAATTGTTATAGATATTAAATAAAGCAAAGAAATTGACTTTATTATTTGTTCATAATGTTATTTGGTTCCTATAAATACATATTTCAATTTTCCATAGAACTTGGCACTCATTTCGATATCCATTCTTTTTACGGCGAAGTCCATAGTTGTCTATGGCATAATGTTTGTATTGAACTTGGCTCTTTTTAAGTAAGCGACATAATACCTTACGTATGAAGAGAATGCATAGGCATAAAACCAAATATATAGTTTAATTCATATAACTGAAATGAAAAATAGCAGAGCAAAAATTCTAATATGTCTTATAAATTGACATCACACTACATATCAATTCTCTTTCTAACGGCCGTTCCCAATATTCAATCTATCTCTGGTTTGACATACGACCGATCGCAGCTAACATTGAATTGACATAAAATATATGTCTCTAATGTCTAATGAGAGCTATTCCTATCTCTAGTAGGGCAAAACCAGAGATAGATCAAATATTGGGAACGGCCGTTAATGACTGATATATAAATAATAAGTTTTTCTCAAAAAACTAAAAAAATATTTTACTGCGCAGTTAACCAAGTGCTGTTTGTGCTGTTTATATGGAATAAAAGACGTCCTAGCGCTTTTGTATAGGAAAACGTAAGTAATGGAAAAAGAGAACAGGGTATAGCAATTAACCAGTAAGTAATTAATTAGTTAATTCTTAAAACATGGCGTATTTATTTAATCTTGCTTTCTAACTTAACGTAAATTAGTCACGGAAACTTTAAACACAATTTAGAAATTAGAATATAAAACAGTAATATCCTGTTTAGGTTGAGAGTCGAGACGAAGTCGAAAAAACAATTCCCTATACACAGCAATGTTTTACAGAAGGTGAAATCATTAAATAAATAATAAATAAATAAAATATCTTTTTATTCAAAATAGGTATCATGAATACACTTTTTGAAAGTCGGAAGAACGTAGAAACTACGATGCCTACCACCGGTTCGGGAACTAACCCGGCGAGAAGAACCGGCGTAAAAAACTCGAACTGTAATATTCTTAAAAAGAAAATCATTTTAGTGTACTATAAAGGTAATATTATCCTATTAATATTATAAAGGCGAAAGTTTGGATGTATGGATGTTTGTTACTCTTTCACGCAAAAACAACTCAACGGATTTTAAGGGCCTTCCCCTACGGAGATTCCGTAATTTACCGTATTTAGAGCCTTATAAACTCATAATTTGAAAGCTACAAAGTTATAATAAAAATACAGCAATAATCTTCAGTATATCAACATTCCTTTCCCCGTTTTAAATTTTCTATTTTTGTTTATTATACTCATGATATTAGCTTCCAAAGTAATACCAATTTATTAAAATTGAAGCATAATTTCAGCATCTCCCTGGTATTTACAAATAACGTTTATTTGAAACACACGACAATAGATAGACGATTTCATTAACTACATATTCCCCGTTTTAAATTTTTTTTAGATCAATTTTGAACTACGATAAGTAAAAAAAAATAGGATTTTTGTGCGATCTCGGCAACGCGTCAAATGTATGGTCAAGGTCGTTTGCTCGGGGGATGGCCTTAATGAAACTTTACAATAATATAGCTCAGAGGTCACCAAATGGCGGACCGCGGTCCGCATCCGGACCGCCGACCCATGGTGTGCGGACCGCGCATTTTCGAAGATGAACTTCGTTAAAAATAAATTTCGGTATCGACTTACTGATTGAACATCTCCAGGATTTAATATCAATAGCTTGCACCAATTTCACTCCAAACATCAGAGATAACTAGCTACAAAAATTGTTACTTTTCTCATTGATATGTAAATAAATACCTTTGTAATTTCCGTAATTACCTTTGTTTAATATATTTTTTTAAATGTGTGGACCGCGAAGGTCATGTCATTTCTTAAAACGGACCCCGAGCGAAACTAATTGGTGACCCCTGATATAGCTTATACATCAGAATAACACTGTTTAGAGCCATCGCAAACGGTGCGACTTGTCGTTGCGTCTAGTCGTTGCGTCTAGTCGCAGAGCTGTCGCTTGCATCGACGACTAGTCGTTGCGTCTAGACGCCGAGCTGTCGCTTGCATCGACGACTAGTCGTTGCGACAGACGCCGTGCAGGAAGCCATCATTAGTAGTAGAGTATTCGAGAGAGTATTCGGCCGTGTTGTTCATCTTGTGAGTGAATATGGATGAGGTTCTAGTTGCACTTGCCTTGGTGCTTTTAGGCATAATTCCTCCCAAGCCTGTTTTGGCTAAAGTTTAGAATCATGCCCAACGATTTTGGTGGTGAGATGGGTTGAGGAGGGATAGGTTGGATGAGAAAAACCCCCCCGTACCACTTCCATCCTCAGGAAACCCTCCGATTATGAGAAATTCGCATTTAAAATTTTCGTAATTTCGAAGTTAGATCTTCTATTCTCTGGTGTTTACAAAGTGTTTTCATGGCATTGCAAGGCTGTGGTGAGTGTAGAGTATTCTGTCATTCCTAAAATAAATAATCCAAGGTTTCTTGATAAAAATTAAGTAAAATTATCAAAATTCACTAATATATAGTAATTGTATGGGTTTGGCTAATAAATATTTGGCTTTTTCTTATTTTTCTTTTTTTTTTTGTTGGCTTTTGGCACTGATACTGAGGGTGTACTTTGCCACTTTATTTGACGTTCCGATTTGCATTGTTTTCGTAAATTTTTTTAAGGATTATATTTTACGTAGTGTAATATTTCAATATTGATTCATAAATAAATATACTTAGGTAATATTATTTATTTTTTATCACAATAACATGAATATTTTAAATGAGAAATGTGTCTTTGATACAATGTATAAAAATATTTCTTGAAGTGTTGCCGATTACTTGAGCCTTTTATTTTATTTTATCTGAAAATATGCTTATGAAATCAATATTAACTCAGAAACAAATCTGTCAACCCCGACTCCACGTAGTACTTGTTTGTCAACCCCTAGAGTGCAATTCCTAAGCCGGAGGCGCGGAGGGAGAGCAGCCCCCGCCCTCGCCCCGGGCGAAGGGGCTGCATTTCCCGCAGCGCGACGTGACAGACGGACATGGTCCGTCTGTCACGTCGTCATGGTAAACGAATTTGCCAACCCCTAGAGTGCAATTCCTAAGCAGGAGGCTGCATTATGATAAAAAAAAAACGTCAAAGTAATGTCAAGTGATAACACGGTAGATTTTATTTGTAGTTTGTATGTAGTGAATTTTGTTAATTTACTTAATTTTTATCAACAAAACTTGGATTATATTGTGAAACAAAATTGAAATATACATCCTCACTCAACCACAGCCTTGTGATGCTTCAAAAACACTTCGTAAACACCCGAGAACAGATGACCTAACCTCTATATTACGAAAATTTCAAAGGTGAGTAGCTCCAAAACGGGGGGGCTCCTGAGTGTGGAGTTGGTACTGGGGGGTTCACCCCCCCCCCCTCCCCCTCCCCCCTCCCCCCTCCGCCGCCCTAAATCGTTGGGCATGATTCTAAACTTTTACCCCTGTTTTTTCTTCCCTCGGTCACTATACTCATTCGAACGTAAGTCTTAAACAGCAGAACGCGCTTCGACGTCCGAAATGAACACATCAACATCGAACGTATCCATTTTGAGATTATCAACAGACGTGCACCTTGGATAGCGTTCACAGCGAGACTGACGCACGACTGTCGTCGTGTGTGCGCGTGTATGCGATTCCAGACGCAGCGACTTGACGCGAGCGCGCGCGGCTCCCCTAGCTTGTCGTTGAGACTCTGCGACTCTGACGTCAAGTGTGCGGAGCTTCGAACAAAATATATGAAAATTGTCGGCCGCAGCCTGTCGTTGCGTCTAGTCGTCGAGCTGTTGCAGACGCCTACACTTAGGCTACAATTTTAACCGACTTTCAAAATGGAGGAGGTGTTATGTTCGTTTTTTTATGTTCAACGATTACTCCGCCGTTTGTGAACCGATTTTCAAAAATTTTCTTTTGGTGTATAGGTTATCATCCCAATTTGGTACCATATTCATAAAAGTGGTGACCTGATGAAGGGATCCATAAGAAATCGAGGGAACTCCTCAAAATTTATATGGAAACATGTGGTGACTTCGGTTTCGTGAGAAGTATTCTAAGCATATGCTACCAACAAGCAAGATTTTGCACTAAGGTTCGGAAGGTGCTGAGAGAACTCCTGACTCTTTCTAGATACAAGTTTGGGAGTTTCGACGTTTTTTTAAGAACGAAAAGCATATGCTACTATGCTAATTACATTCATCATCATCATCATCACTACCATAAACCATTATAGAGCCATGTATCGTCCCGTTTTGACCCTATTATTGGTACTTACTTTTCATAGTCTTTTATTATGTATAACTTAAACCGCGGGTAACACCGCGGGGCACAGCTAGTCCTACTAATATTATAAAGGCGAAAGTTTGGATGTATGTATGTATATAGGCACAGCTAGTATTTTATAAGGGAGTAAAAAATTATAACAAAAAATGTTATGCGGTGAAAAAATAACAAATTGATTTGAGATTTCTCTATAATACACAATAGTATATAATTATTTAGGGAAAATATTATTGCAAAATTCATCAATATTTACTTAATAAAAGTTAAAAAAAAAAGTTTGGACAAAATTGTATCAACCGATAGCTAAATATAAAAGAAAAATAAAAGCCGCAGCATTTTACAATCCTAACAATATCATATGCAAACGAAAATGTAAAAGTACTGTAAACCTACATCACAATAATTATTGTTAGACATAAATTATAAACCATTACTACTGTAATTATAAACTAGTATCGAACGGTCGGTTAAAGGGGTACGTCATGCGGTACCATCTACTGTAAATATTATATTATTTAACATCGAATGGTCGGCCGGTACCTTATGGTGTAGGGTTAGCGCTTGTCAGTGGCGTCGGGGGCGGGGTAGGGGGCGGGGTCGGTGGCGGGCGCGGGGGTGGCGGCGGCGGGCGCGGGCGGGGGCGAGCGCAGCTTGGCGCGCGGCCGCCACGCGTCCAGCAGCGCCTCCACGCGGTCCTCGGTGGGCCCCCACCGCGCGAAACCCGCGGCGTTCTGCAGCCACACCACCACGGTGCCGCCGCCCCACCTGAAGTACACCTCGTTCCTGTAATAAAATGTTCCGTTTTAGTAGTTTCGAATCTCCCTCTCGGGATTGATTATAATGTTTTACCAACCTAAACCTGTTTTAAACCGTCCACACACACACCGCCATATAAATTCGTTTCTGAGTTTTATTAACAGAACGTTTATCTATTTACTAGCGCATTTAACGACGATATTAAAAAAATAAATTTTCGTCACACAAGAAGCTCGGCGTAGGAATAGACAGTCCGTTAAGTATTATAATTCAGAATATTAATACTTACTTTGGAAGAACATGTTGAAATCCGTGTCGGTACTCATGTTCAAATGCAGGAATTACAACCTGAAAATTAAAATGTAAAAGTTTTGGCAGTTGCTTGCAAAGCTCGTGAATAGAAGACTTAGATCTACTTGCGCACGAAGGATACCGTACCATTTATTGCTATCGAGAAAAAATAGACAAAATATAGTGTTTTATTTAGATTTATTATTATTATATTTAAGAGTTAGTGTCTATACTCTAGGTTGTCGTAGCCGGGGAAATGACTCAGGTACAGGCTTGTGGTTGTGCCAAGTATACTGGTTATGATAGAAAGATTGTGGTGGAGTAAAAGATAATGATGGGTTTAGGAAGCGGCGAACGTCGGAGCAGGTATCAATGACGACAGATTTTTGCATGTGTATAATGTTTTAATGTAAAGGTCGAGTGATTTCAGAGCGGCAGCGAGGTTTTCAGGATGACACCGGTCGAAGAGAGGATTATGGGTATGATTTTTACACTTTCTTGGTGCGACATTTGTTTTATTTCGTGTACAAGAGGTGTGTACTTTTGGATTTTTTTTTGTTTCAGGTTGAAAATTGTGTTCGGGACTGCTATATCTATTAAGTGTTTTTTTCTGCTTTTATTGTTAAAATTATATCTTGTCTGTTGCTGAGGATCGTGCGGTCTGTAATTATATGTCTATGCCAGTAAAGTTTTACGATACTGTTCTCTAGAACACTGCACGGCTTATATCTATAATTAGCGGTCTGTCCCAGCTTCGCACGGGTGGACATAGGATTTTTTTATATATTTCTAATAGTTGATCATACGAAGTTTTTTGTAGATATTAATTAAATTAAATTAAATCAAATTAAATCATCTTTATTTCGGGCATCAGAGGCCCATAAAACAAATACCTTATATGGCTGCTGTTTAGCATTCGTGTTGTATTCCACATAAAATCGGGTTTTGAGTTAATAATGCAGTTTTATTCTTTAGAACATAAGGTTTACGACAGTGAAATCCATTTTTTTGAAAACCCACTGTAGCATATTCTAGAGTACAAAAATGGTTATTGCTTATTCCTGTAAGTGAGTTTGTATTCAGCATTTATGTACTATGTTTCTAAAATGGTTTGCGCTTAAACCGCTGAACCGATTTTGATAAAATTTTGTATGCAGATACTTTGAGTCACTTAAAATCACATTAGATACTTTTTGTCCCGGAAAATGTACGGTTCCCGCGCAGTCAACAAAAATGATTTTGGCTTATGATATCGATGATATTTATAGGTCTACCAGAATCTGATGGCAAAAAGTGAGAAAATAAATTGACTAGCAATACCGGGGTAATTGGAATAAAACATTTTGATCCTTTTTTTTTCTTATAGCGGCTGATTCTGTGTGTTAAACATGCAAATATAAAAATTTATCCAATGATCAAGGATATTTTATGAAAACCTGCTGTCAAAAATTGCCATCAGATTCTGGTAGACCTATAGTATATACTATAATATAGATATTACGTTAGGTCTTGGAGAAGGACATAGAATAATGATTAAATTTTGAGAAATTAGTTTATCACGTGTGAATCGTACATTTTACCGCATTATAAACTATCCTACGTCCTTAATTCCAGGGCCTTATAGTATCTCCAGGTTCTGCGGTTAAATCGCAAAAGATTAAAGTTTTTTCGAGCGGGAACCGTACATTTATGGGATACTAGATCACGCCCGCAACTTCGTTGCGCCAAAATTCGTTTATCGCTCGGGAACCGTACATTTTTCCGGGATAAAAGTATCCTATGTCCTTTCCCGGGACTCAAAGTATCCCCAAACCAAATTTCAGCAAAATCGGTTCAGCGGTTTAGGCGTGAAGAGATAACAGACAGACAGACAGACAGACAGACAGACATACAGACATACAGACGGACAGACACACTTTCGCACTTATAATATTAGTATGGATATGGATTAAAAACCATATATTATTATATCCTTATCAGTTATCCGGGTCTTAAAATATCTATATTATAACCATTTAAATCGGTTTGGCGGCTTTTTCAGGATAAAAAGTATACAGTGTTCTTTCCCGAGAAACAATGTAGCCGTATAACAAATATCATCGAAATCAGTTTGGCGGTACAAGCATAAATCATTTTTATTCATTGCCCGGGAACCGTACATTTTCCCTGGATGAATAATATCCCGTGTGCTTTTCCGAGACTCAAGATTATCTGCATACCAAATTTAATCAAAATTGGTTCAGTGGTTTAAGCGCTAAATAAAAAACTTAATAACGCAGTAACCGTACATTTTTTCAAGATAAAAATAATTTTGTCCTTTCACGAGAGTCAAAGTATGTGCACACCAAGTTTCATCAAAATCGTTTCTGCGGTTTAGGCGCAAATCATTTTCGTTTAGTACAAGGGTACCGTACACTTTTTTCCATAATATATAAAGTATCCTATGTCCTTTCCCGAGACATAACGTATACCGAATATCATCGAAGTCCATGTAGCGGTATAAGCAGAAATCTTTTTTATTGAATTCCTGGGAACCGTACATTTTTCCGTGATAAAAAGGGTCCTATGGCCTTTTTCGGGACTCAAAGCATCTCCATACCAAGTTTCATCAAAATCGGTTCAGCGGTTTAGGCGCAAAATAAGAAACTTTATAACGCGGTAACCGTACATTTTAAAAGATAATAACTATCTTATGTCCTTTCACGAGAGTCAAAGTACGTGCACACCGATTTTCATCAAAATCGGTTCAGCGGCTTAGGCGCAAATCATTTTCGTTTATCACACGGATACCGTACCTTTTTCCTGGATGTAAATATTTCACAGACAAATTAGTCCATAAAAAATAGCCTATGATCCTTCACGTGGTCTACTTTTTATTTATGCCTAATAACATAAAAATTGCTCCAGTAGTTCGTGACATAATCCCTTTCAAATAATTTACCCCGTTTTTTCCACATTTTCCTCTATTTCTTCCTATAACCATCCTCGATAAATGGGCTATCTAACCTGAAAGAATTTTTCAAATCGGACCAGTAGTTCCTGAGATTATTCCAAGTTCTATGGAAAATCGAAAAATGTATTTATAGGAACCAAATCTATACTAATATTATAAAGCGGAAGAGTTTGTTTGTTTGTTTGAACGCGCTAATCTCAGGAACTACTGGTCCGATTTGAAAAATTCTTTCAGGTTAGATAGCCCATTTATCGAGGATGGTTATAGGAAGAAATAGAGGAAAATGTGGAAAAAACGGGGTAAATTATTTGAAAGGGATTATGTCACGAACTACTGGAGCAATTTTTATGTTATTAGGCATAAATAAAAAGAAGACCACGTGAAGGATCATAGGCTATTTTTTATGGACTAATTTGTCTGTGAAATATTTAATTTACGCGGGCGAAGCCGCGCGGAACGTCTAGTAACATTATAAACAAATAATAAAGTATATTTCCTTGCTTTCTTGAATATCTATAACAATTGCTGTTATTTAAATAATGTGAGATCTTAAAGTAGATTAGATTTGACTTGGCCAGTTTTATCAGAATTAAAATGTTCAATAACTTTATGAAATGACTGGCCAAGATAAATCTAATCTACTTTAAGTTCTCGCATTATTTAAATAACAGCAATTGTTATAGATATTCAATAAAGCAAAGAAATACTTTATTATTTGTTCATAATGTTATTTGGTTCTTATAAATACATTTTTCGATTTTCCATAGAAATTGGCACTCATTTAGATCTCCATTCTTTTTACGGCGAAGTTTATAGACAAGCATAATGTTGTATTGAACTTGGCTCTCCTTTTTTACATTTATGTTTTTGGTAGGATAAACCTTATTAAATCAATCTATAGAAACAGCAAAGGTCGCATAAAAATGGAAGCAAAAGGTGACCCTTTTTCAATAAACAGAGGTGTGAGACAAGGGAACCCATTATCCCCCAAGCTTTTCAACGCCGAGCTGGAAGACATATTTAGAAAATTGGATTGGGAAAACTATGGCCTCAATATCAACGGCAACAGACTTAACCACTTGAGATTCGCAGATGACATCATCTTACTCGAAGAAGACCCTAGAAAACTGGAGCGCATGGTCAAAGAGCTTGCGGAAAAGAGCAGAGTCGTAGGCCTGGAAATGAATGCTGAAAAAACAAAGCTAATGACCAATACTACAGAAGTCACCACAGAAGTCAACGGAATCCAGCTAGAGTATGTAACAGAATGTCTATCTAGGACAAATTATATCTCCGCAAGATCCAATGACAAGTAAAATAAATAAAAGTGTCGCCTGCGGAAGGAAAAAATACTGGTCGCTAAAAGAAATAATGAAAAACAAGGATTTAAGCATACATATTAAAAGAAAGACCTTCAACACCTGCATTCTCCCTTGTATGACGTACGGCTGTGAAACATGGGCGCTAACAGACAAACACAGACAAAAACTAGCTAGAACACAAAAAGCAATGGAAAGAAGTATACTAGGGATCAGACTTAGCGATAAAGTCAACAACCAAGAAATAAGAAGGAGAAAAAAAAGTTCCAGACATAAGAACACGCATCGAACACCTAAAATGGAGTTGGACAGGACATATGTTACGTTGTAAAAATAACAAATGGAGTAAGCAAGTAACTTTGCGGTACCCTAGAGAAAATACCAGAAAACAGGGTCACCCAAGAGTGAGATGGAGAGATGACATTCGCCTGACTTTGGGTCCTTACTGGACAAGAGTCGTAGATGACAGAGCTCAGTGGAGAGCACTGGAGGAGGCCTATGCCAAGAGGCACACCGAACTGCGTGATCTACTATAAGTTATAACACAACAACTAGATTAACCAAATTAAAAGCAAAATGTAACGCTTTTCGGAAATAAAAAGGCTATGATATTATTATTATTTTGAAATCTTTTAAATTCTCCTTTACGGGTTTTTTAGGGTTCCGTAGTCAACAAGGAACCCTTATAGTTTCGGTCTGTCCGTCCGTCTGTCTGTCTGTCTGTCCGCGGTTTTGCTCAGAGACTATAGGACCTACAAAGCTGTAACTAGGCATGAATGCACATATTAATGATGCCGACAAAATGGTACATGAAATCTTAAAAAAATATTTTTCTTATGGTACCTTCCCTACACATCAAGCGGGGAAGAATTTTTTTTCGCGTCACCCCATCGTGTGGGGGGTGTCGTAGGATAGGTTTTTTAAAAATATTATGAGTAGTCATAAATCATTTTCCGATTTAGGGATCCGTTTGTGAAATATAAGTTTTAAAGTGGAAAAAATCGTTAAGAGTCCAGTGTCCCCCCCCCTTCTACCAGCTAAACGGTTGCTTCTGGAAATATGAAAAAATTCACAGGAGTAGGAAATAATATGCTGAATTTAAAAGGAAAATTATCACGGCTAAGAAGACTTCATAAGTTATTGAGTAATAGTCGATCAACTAAATAAATGTATTCAGCGAAGTATAAAGGAACCTTTCGTTCAAATTCCTTTGAAAGTAACTGAGATGATGTTGTTAGTAGTGTAAAATACGTTATAAATGTACATTCATTGACCATACAAAAATAAAAAAAAACTAGCTGTACTACGGAACCCTATATTGCGCGTGGCCCGACACGCACTTGGCCGGTTTTTTTTTTACTAAAGTTGCGGGCTTGTGGCCAAGCAACTTTAGTTAAGTAATTAATTTATAGACAGTTTCCTAACGATTCTACATGTATTTAGAATAACTGCTTTTTGTAGGGTATGTATGTGAGAGGGTGAATGTCGAGTGTTCTGAGGCTAGTGTGTAGTGTTTTGGGAATAATTCCAGTACTGGAGATGATGATGGGTATGGTCTTAACTGCGGTCACTTTCCATTGTGTTTTCAACTCTATTGTCAAGTCTACATATTTAGTCAGTTTGTCCGTAATTCGTATGTGTAGAGGTAAGATTGTGTTAATTGGGTATAGCAATGTCTATGAGGTAAACTATTCTGTTTCGTTTGTCGTGGAGAGTTATGTTAGGTCGGTTGTGGTGTATGGTTTTGTCAGTCAATATTGTCCGGTCCCAGTATAGTTTGAAGTCCGGTGAGTCAAGTATGATTTGAGGTGTGTATTTGTAGTATGGAATTTTGTCTGTGATGAGATTGTATTTGTGTGCGAGTGCCTGGTGTACGATAGCTGCTACTTGGTCGTGTCTGTGTTTGTAGTCTGTTTGTGTGATGGATGAACAAGCGCCGTTTATGTGTTGGATTGTTTCGGGCTGTTTGTGACAATGTCGACAATTGTCACTTCCTGCACCAGCAGTACGGATGATGTGCTGCTTCCTGTAATTTTTTGTATCAATAACCTGATCTTGGATTGCCAACATAAACCCTTCAGTTTCAGGAAATAGCTCTACCTATTCTTGATTTGAAGAAATTTTTAAATGCTTGGAATGATTTGCGAGTGAGAGTTTATTATTATTATTACATTATTGTTGCGTGTACTCTTTGTTGGCGAGTGAATTACAATTTCCAGTTTATTCAGTATTCTAGTCTATATTTTCTCTAAGTATGTATTTTGAGTAATTGCGGGTTTTTATTATATAATTTAATTAAGATGACGCCCGCAACTCATTTGCTACAAAATTTGTTTATGGCGCGAAAACCGTACATTTTTACCGAAATTAAAAGTATCCTATAATCTTTCCCGGGACTCATAGTATCTCCATAGCAAATTTCAGCAAAATTAGTTCAGTGGTTTGGGTGTAAAGTGTAACAGACACAGACAGACTCACTTTCGAATTTATAATATTAGTATGGATATGGATTTATAATTATATTATTAAAGTGAAAATATACCTAATTATTTTGCAAATATTTCAAGTGTTTGACGTGTCGCCAATATTGATATAAGAGTCAAAAAGAGCAAAAAATCGCATTTCATGTATGGGATGGTATGATGGAGCATACAAACATACTTACAAATACTGCCACAGCATACAAAGACTGGCAAAATCCCTAATTACCCTTTTGGCATTCCTGTAGTCAGCTGGAAGAGGTAAACGCAACTTGGTCCGAACCTGCTTTCGTTTGAAGTGGCTGGACTGCAGCTTGTGCAGCGCGGGGGCGTGGCGGTCGGGCCACTCAGGCAGCAGCACGACGAAGCTAAGCGGCTCGGCGGAGTCGTGCAGCAGCCGCTCCATGTGGCGCAGCGCCGCCTCCGCCAGCTCCGCGCAGTGCGGCGGGTGCGCCACCAGCGACCCCGACACCGGCCGCAGCTCTAGGAATGGCCTGCACACAGACAACATCTCGTTACATCAAATTGTCCACTGATAAATGTTATATAATAAACCAGTTTCATACTCACATTACTGATCTTGGGTGATATACTTTTAATTGTTATTATTAGTTCCACATCAGGAGCATGTAACACTTAAATTTTATAAGTCTAATAGGTCTATTCGGTGGGCATTAAGAAAGCGGGGGTGAGTACACCCAATCAGAAACTTTGCCGAGCGATATTATCAGCCATGGCGCGACCCTTTGCCTAAATAGTATTAAATAGAAACATACCCTCTAGAACCAAAGTAGGAGTCGGTATCGGCGAACGCGGAGCAGTACTGGCGGAAGTAGCAGTCGAGGGGGCTCGCGAAGCACTCGAACGTGACTCCAAAGCAGCGCTGCAGGCACTCGAGCACCGGCACGGGCGCCGCCATCTGCGTCAGCTGCGCGTCGCCGCCGGAGCCCAGCCACGCCGCGTACCGCCGCAGCAGGCACCACACGCGCGACAGAAAGTGCTCGAACTTCTTGTCATCGAAGCAGCTGTACCTGTACAGGTGCTCCTGAAAAAGCGAGTGAGCGTGAGGCGACCTCGTATGATGAGACGCTGTAGGATATTATCTTCAGTTTACCTAGATTAATCCTTGGTTAAGTTCATATCTCCTACTAGTAACTATTCCATCTCATTGTAAAATTTTAAATTCCATTAAAAGTAAGTATGAAAATGTTAGACACTATACACTTGAAACATTTAAAAGAAGTACAATTAAAATAAAACTAACAAGTTTTTGTAGGTATGCAGCATTGATGACTTGAGTCTCCCCGAGGTACCGCAACAGAGCCTGATCTCTGTCTAGGAAATGCTCAACGAGGGGAGGCCTCGGTGCAGGCAGGGCAAATTGCACTGGATAGCACCAAACCTTACGCAATGCAGCCTGCTGAAGGGGGGCGGGGAGTTCCTGAAAATGTGACAGTTACAATTTGTAATAATACTTTTTTAGTGTCAATTTATAGATTAAATTAAGCTGTTCATGTCAAATAATGGGTGGAATACAATGCTGGAATACCATGAAATCACTTAAGTTAATGAATGGTATGCACATACATCAAATGCAACAATTAATACATATTCTTGTTGCATTTTCATGTGCATCATGTAACAATTAGACATAATATTATGTCTGCACTTGATGCTGTAACTTATTGTTTGAGTATTTTAGGTCGGGTTAAAAGTTGCCATTGTAAGCTTATGAAACCAGTCAAACTTTGTAAAGATTAAGCAATATATATATACTGCAAAACATTTATTAAATATGTTTGACTTACTGGAATTCCATTTTCCTTAAGTAAGGCACTGTGCCTTTCTCTTATTTTGCGTGCATACTCTGCAGATAAGTGGTAGATTTTTAGGCAGATCCCTTCAACAGATGCCTTAGCAGTTTCAGCTAAATGTGGTTGGCATTGTTTCTGAAATGAATAAATTTTAAAAATGTTAATATGTTAATAGTGCACAGTATTACAGTTTGTACAATAAATAATAATTATTAAGGACTGAAGGGACAGTATGTCCTTACACTTAAATTTTTAAGATACCCTATGATTGTCATAACCTGATTTTTTAGAACTGGTAAATATTTTTGTTTATAATTTTTAAGTAATTTAATCATATATTTCAGTTAAGCATCACTAAAATATTTACCCTTAAGTGAGCTAATCTGTCTTGAAAATCATCATAGGTGGCACCAACTGTACGTCGGAGCCATTGAAATGTATCTTCTGCATTCCATTTAACTACTTTTCTACTTTCTGGTGAAGCATTCCTTGACTCTATCATCTTTTTGGCAGCCTCAGCATAGCGTGTTAACTGTTTTCTAGCATCTCCAGTAAACTTTGGATGTGTCAGTTTAATAGGGATGTCGTTCATGATCTCTTCATACATAGACTGAGATATTTCTGGGAAACAGTGGCTCGGTAGCAGTGGGTCTGAACCTCCTTGATCATTGACTTTTCTTTCCATAAACCAACGGTTAAAAGAGTCTTTTGGAGCATCTATACCCTCTCGTGTATGACAGAGCTCTTGATAGCACTGCCTGAGTTTGTTAGCCAATGTAAACCTAAAACCCTCTATCTCGGGATGCGGATGCGGACATATCGTCGGTGGTCTCTCATAAATAACAACATTTGTTGGCACATCCAAGTCCCACGGTCCAGACAGAACAAATTTTTTTGGGGGTGGTCCATTATCCTCTGATGGTCGTCGTTTGCTAGCACTTGGAGTCATGTTACCAGTGTTAGGTGGTCCATTATGACATATACCAAGTGGATCTGTTATAGGATCAAAATCTCTTTTAACTGCTGGTAATTCCCACATTGATTCACCCGTAATTTTGTTCCAAAAATATGGACGATTTTCCCTTTTGGACCAATATTTGCGCCATCCCTGTTGTAGTAAATCAGGATGCAGATCAGGTACAAGATGTGCCGCCAATGGTACTGGAGCACCGGGTGTTTGTGGAGTTTCACCACTGCCACCAGGAGATGACTGAATTTCTGGCGAAGAGTCGCTGAGGTTTGTGGGATTATCCCATGTTGATGAACCAGCAGCAACTTTGTCATTCATTATAGAAAGATTCTGAATACTTGGGTAAAATATGATTTACGACATTTAATATTAATTTGTAGAATACAAATAATGATAAACTATTATATATATAATAAAGCAAATGCAACGCGTTATTTGCTTCTGAATAATATTACCGCCAATACGAAATTCACCGATAAAATATTGCTAAGCAGTATCCATGATAAATAATATACAAAACAGAAATCACTTTGTTAGATTAACTTGATAAATGGTGTACACACATAAAACAAAATTACATTACTATAAATTATCGATGTTTTAGAAAATAAATAAAATTGGCGTAGAGATTGCCAAGCACCGCTATGCAATAATGCAGTGAGTGTTCTATTATTAGTCCGAGTATACTAGCTTACCCGATCTGACGTCTTAATAGCCAATCACATCTCGTTAAAGCTTGCCAGGCGGTAAACTGTTTTAGATGCTGAACATGACGTTGGAGTCCATTGACATTTTTTTTTTTGTTAATTCGTCCCGGTCGGGACAGGCAAAGGGAGCGTTGCCCATACAGCCAGGAGTCCATAGACAACAAAAGTGGTGGGTTACCAGAGATTAAAAAATATACTTTTTGCGTGTTCAGTGTTCACATTTTTAGGAAATTCGCTTTATTTAATGATAAATAAAACTCTTCGCAATGCACTTTATTATAAAGCTTCATTTTATTTATGACAAAAAAGGACTGAAAGAAAGTTTTTTTTATATTACTATGAGGCACAGTGTTGCCAACCACATCACAGAGCTAAGCTGTAGACATGCCAGAAAAAAACTGTAGAAAACTGTAAATATCAAATTGAAAAACAGTAAATCTACAGTTTTATCTTTTATGATTTTTTTATTATTTAATTTTGGTAATAAATAGAATATATTATATGAAGCCGGGAATTAAAAACCAGAAATATCATGAAACATGTCTGTTTTACCGACATTATGTCGGTAAAACAGACATCGATCGACGCTTAATCGATTAAGGGGCCGGGTGCCATCAAAATTCTCATACATACGTAATACCAAAATCATTTTCTCATACGAAAATATTCAACATGTTTGAGTTATTTTTCAGCTTAAAATAGTAATTAATGAGAAAATGATTTTGGTATTACGTATGTATGAGAATTTGATGGCACCCGGCCCTTTAAGATCGACGTATTGGCAAAGAAGAGTGTGGATTAAATGAGGGCGCTTTTCTTTAAATACAGGCAACCCTACGCTTCGCTTTTGACACAATATATAGGTACTAGAGTTGACAAGTAATGTAGTGTTGTCATAAATAAAAACTCTTAGTTCCAGCTGTCACCGCGTCAGACTCTTCTTTGCCAAGCTGTACCTGGGGCTTATTCCACCTTAATAAATCAGAGTTTAGATTTCCTAATTAGGAACCTAACATTCTACGACTGTCTGCAATTAACGCCATCTATTAAATCGATTAATGACCATTACCTCTGTTTCGATTATATTAAGTTTAATATAATAAAATAGATGACGATAGGATAGCTCATAAAAACTGTAGATTTCGAGGACTAAACTGAAAACTGAGAGGATTTCCAAAAAACTGTAGATCTACAGCTAAAACTGAGGGGTTGGCAACACTGATGAGGCATTTTCTTATTTTTTTAATGAGGCATTTTCTTATTTTTTTAATTTGATTGTCAAACAGTTTTCATTTTAGTAACTAGATGGCGTATGGGTAGACAACTATCAGTAATACCATCATTAATTACTACAAAACTGAGCAAAAGAATGTAAAACTTGATACATTTCAATTTGAAAAAGACGCAATAATATTCCAACGAATAGGATAATAAAGTTATTATAACGATGTTTTAGTTAAAACTCACGGAAGAAATAGCCCTATTTACCGTTATTCACACCAAATGTCACAGGAATTATACATTTTGGTTTTGACAACATCTTACCTGCACTTCTGCAAGATAACGGATATTTAATGGCTAATATTTTACCAATAATGAACATCAAAAACCCAAATAACACAATTTGGGAAAAAAATAATAAAAACCACACCAACAATAAAAAGTAGAAGAAGTGTCAAAGTAACATCCCGCCAAAACTCTTTCAGTTGTCAGTTTTCAGTTTGACAAGTATTATATTATGTCATCGTGTTCCTAAACTGTTACCAGTATACTAGCCTAATCGCTTAGGCCAATGATCGCTTAGCTTTTGATTTATGTCACACTTAACAGTACGCTGAGATTTTTTAGAAACACAACCCACGTAGTCAGTGATGACAACCTGCAGATAATTTCAGATCGGTGGGGAACCAATAGAAAATCTATAAGTGTCTATCGTCGCGCCGTCTGGTGGAGATCAAAAAAAGAAAACAACCCATTTGATTGTCAAACAGTTTTCATTTTAGTAACTAGATGGCGTATGGGTAGAGAACTATCGGTAATACCATCATTAATTGCTACAAAACTGGGCAAAAGAATGTAAAATTTGATACATATCAATTTGAAAAAGACGCAATAATATTCCAACGAATAGGATAATAAAGTTATTATAACGATGTTTTAGTTAAAACTCACGGAAGAAATAGCCCTATTTACCGTTATTCACACCAAATGTCACAGTAATTATACATTTTGGTTTTGACAACATCTTACCTGTACTTTTGCAAGATAACGGATATTAAATGGCTAATATTTTATTAATAAAGAACATCAAAAACCCAAATAACACAATTTGTGAAAAAATAATAAAAACCACACCAACAATAAAAAGTAGAAGAAATGTCAAAGTAACATGCCCGCCAAAACACTTTCAGTTGTCAGTTTTCAGTTTGACAAGTATTATATTATGTCAGCGTGTTCCTAAACTGTTACCAGTATAATGGTCTAATCGCTTAGGCCAATGATGGCTTAGGCGTATGTTCTTTGTGAAATTTAAACTAGAGGGACGAAGCAAAAAAACATAGTAATATATGGAAATATATAAATACATACAGTTTTATGTTAATATTATGCTAACGGAAACTAGGTTTAAGATATTTTGATTTATGTCACACTTGACAGGACACAGAGATTTTTTAGAAACACAACCCATATGTAGTCAGTGATGCCAACCTGCAGATAATTTCAGATCGGTGGGGAACCAATAGAAAATCTAGAAGTGTCTATCGTCGCGCCGTCTGGTGGAGATAAAAAAAAAAGAAAACAACCCATTAGGGCGTTTTCCCACGAGACACGACACGACACGACAAAATGCGGTGACGACTCCGGGCACCCGCGCCATACATTTCTATGTACTGTTTACACACGCAACGACACTGCACAGCACGACACACGATTTTTAGACGACAATCCGCTATGTCACACAGTCCAAGCCCCGCTTATATTCATATTGTTGGTCTCTGATACCGTAGCTAAATACAACTTACTTTTATCCATTTTCTGTCATTTCATACTATTTAAAGTAGTAGCCAATCTAGACCACTCTTTATGAGCTAATTGCTTGGCTCCCAATGATTTTGTAATTGTCAATACCACGTGAGCAATTGGGGGGGGGGGGGGGGTCTTGGCATATGTAGGTCTACCAGAATCTGATGGCAATTTTTGACAGCATATTTTCAATTCCAATTACCCTGGTATTGCTAGAGTCAATTTATTTTCTCACTTTTTTCCAATGGATTCTGGTAGACCTATACTACGCGTGGTCACAAGGAGGAGTGGGGCGGTCAAAAAATCTTAAAAAGTAGGTCACGTAGTATGGGTATGCTCCCTTAGTACTTACCTTTCCATTACATTGTGGTGATTTATTTTAGGTATGAAGTTTGCTAACTGATAATAATTTAATAAAATAGAGCTAAGAAAACACCGTGAACACGACACAACCACTTGAAATCACGAAACTTTTGAAAATAAAACTTTTTCAAGAGCTTAGAGCGCTTGTTATTGTTTACTAACTAATGTTTTTTTTTTTGACTCGTGACAGCTATGGTTGACGTTTGAGACTCGTTTGAGGTCAATGTTAATAAAATCTTAGCTAAACTATATTTAAAAATAGAAATCAATGTTCAAATGGAATATACGGCATTGCTTTGGCATATATTCATTATTTTGAAGTATTTTTAATACCTAAATATGCTTTTAAAATAAATATTTTACTATCGATATGAAGATATTCCGCACTAGCACCATAGACAAAACTCACTCAAGTTTCCGATTGTCACTTCACTTCGCCTGGCCTTGAAGTTTTCGGATTCGTATTTCTGAATACCAAACAAACTTCAGGTGAGATGAGAAGTGAAGCGAGAGTGAAATTCGAAGTGACATTCGAACGGAATTTTCAGGATTTCAGAATAGCACTGCAGTGGTCCGAAATCGCTAAATACTGGACATTCGCAAAAAGTTGGATTTTGGTGTGGAAAAAAATATCATTCGATAGATTTTAAGAAGAGTATAATAAATCCTTAATAAGTTTTTTTACAAAAATGTATTTTTTAAGGTGAAAAAAAATCATTACGAAAATGTTGTATGGGAAAGAATCTATAAATAGATTTTTGGCAAAAACTACTAGGGCATTCTGGTTCATTTTTGAAACAAGTAAAGTTCTAGTGGTATTTAATACCGCATTTACACATTCGCGTTCGCCATTCGCCTCGTCATCGACGAAGCATTCGACGAAACATTCGTATACGAATGCTGTCGCGAACTACTGTTCACACATTCGTGGGCTGATAAATTTTGACATTCGCACACGAATATGGAGGACGTGTTCTTATGATAGCGATGTTGAATGAAAAATATGAAATTTATGAAAGCGATATTTTGGGTACCAAATGAGCTCTTCATTTTTATAAAATTCTAGGAATTCTGAAATTCGCCCTTCACTACACTCCATTTTTATTACATAATAATAATAAATAATAATAATAAATAATAATATTAATAAATCTTTATTAAAAACCAAAATATATTTCCTTATTCTTTTAGCCCGCGAAACTGCATATTAGTTTGTCGGCGGGCTACGCACTCATAAATACTAAGAACTAATAAATAAAATATCAAATACTTTAACAACAAATTAATATAATCTTTTTGTATAATATACAGGCTGTAACAAAAATAAGTGATAATACTTTAGGGTGTGTACATGTTCCTTCTAGAGAGTTCACTGTGAAAGTATCAGCACTATAAGACCAAAAATTTTTTTCACTTTTGTATGGGGAAACTCGTGACGCTCGGGCCCTTGCCCATACAAAAGTGAAAAAAAAACGTCTTTCAGCGCTGCTACTTTCACAGTGAACTCTCTACAAAGAACACGTACACACCCTAAAGTATTATCTCTTATTTTTGTTACACACTGTATATTGTATATGTTATAATATCTTAAATTATGACAAAAGTTTACACACAATGGTACACGTATGTGGTATTAGTAAGAAAAGAAACGACTGTTATAACTAATAACATTGTACTAACATTATTATAATAATAACATGATATATTATAATTTATAATATACACTGTACTAAAAATAGGCTTATATTCAGTACAGTGTACTTAAGTCAAATAATATATATGTTCAGCTTTGTACACGTCCTGTAGGGTCGGACGCTAGCTGTCAACTGAATGCAGGCGAATGTGTAAACAGTAAGTTCGTGTTCGCTATTCGTGCCCTTTGATTCGCGTCCGAAAAACCGCTCCCAACGCGAATGCCACGAATCGCGAGGCGAAGTGCGAGGCGAATAGCGAGCGCCTGTTTACACATTCGTGTTCGTTATTCGCCTCGTGATTCGCCTCGCTATTCGTGCGAATGTGTAAATGCGGTATAAGGTTTAGACAAAAAATTACGCAAATTTACGTGCAGCCTTTTGCAGTAGAGGGGTTCAAAATTTTGAAATAATTTGACTAACTTTTTAGGTGTGGTAAAAATACCATTCGATAGATTTCTTAAATAGTAACAATAAATCATAAACAATAAATTGTGGGTCAACCCACATTTTTTAAGTTATATCCATAACTTAAAAACCGTTATACCGATAACCTCCTTTTTTTGATGTCGTTTAATAAAAATCAATAACATAAAATTATGGTCGACTATTGGTCGATAGCTGTAGTCTAATTTTATATTTTTATCGATATACAAGCAGATATACGCCCATCCCTACACGCACACTACGGCAATTTCACACGAGCATAAAATGGCCACGCGCTGGCGAGCTAAGAAGCCATCTACCTATATCCTTAATCTGTGTTCTGGTAGACCTATACAGCTTGGCAAAGAAGAGTGTGGATTAAATGAGGGCGCTTTGCTTTAAATACAGGCAACCCTACGCTTCGCTTTTGACACAATAATATGTACTAAAGTTGACAAGTAATGTAGTGTTGTCATAAATAAAAACTCATAGTTCCAGCTGTCACCGCGTCAGACTCTTCTTTGCCAAGCTGTACCTACCTAGGTACCTATTTTACAAACTGTGAGCAAAGATTTAGAAATAAATAATAACATTCTTTTTCTTGCTACGTCTCAGAAAAAAAAATCTCGTGAAAAACATTGTGAAAAACTCGGTTTCCTCACAGTCACAAGTCACATGTTCTATTTAAGGGTGGGTTGCACCAGAGTGTTAAAGTTAAAGTTAAAGTTATGGTTATAGTTAAGCGTAAATTTATCTTTAACTTTAACCTTAACCTTATTTTTGACCGGAGAAATTGACAGATGACAGCTGGTCCAACAAGGTTATAAATGAACGTGAGCGGGGGAGCTGCTGGTAAAGGAGAACCACAGATTAAGGATATAGGTAGATGGCTTCTTAGCTCGCCAGCGCGTGGCGATTTTATGCTTGTGTGCAATTGCCGTAGTGTGCGTGTAGGGATGGGCGTGTATCTGCTTGTATATCGATAAAAATATAAAATTAGACTACAGCTATCGACCAATAGTCGACCATAATTTTATGTTATAGATTTTTACTAAACGACATCAAAAAAAGGAGGTTGTCAATGAGGCATTTTCTTATTTATTTTAATTTGATTGTCAAACAGTTTTCATTTTAGTAACTAGATGGCATATGGGTAGACAACTATCGGTAATACCATCATTAATTGCTACAAAACTGGGCAAAAGAATGTAAAACTTGATACATTTCAGTTTGAAAAAGACGCAATAATATTCCAACGAATAGGATAGTAAAGTTATTATAACGATATTTTAGTTAAAACTCACGGAAGAAATAGCCCTATTTACCGTTATTCACACCAAATGTCACAGGAATTATACATTTTGGTTTTGACAACATCTTACCTGCACTTCTGCAAGATAACGGATATTTAATGGCTAATATTTTACCAATATTGAACATCAAAAACCCAAATAACACAATTTGGGAAAAAATAATAAAAACCACACCAACAATAAAAAGTAGAAGAAGTGTCAAAGTAACATGCCCGCCAAAACTCGTTCAGTTGTCAGTTTTCAGTTTGACAAGTATTATATTATGTTAGCGTGTTCCTAAACTGTTACCAGTATAATGGCCTAATCGCTTAGGCCAATGATGGCTTAGGCGTATGTTCTTTGTGAAATTTAAACTAGAGGGACGAAGCAAAAATACATAGTAATATATGGAAATATATAAATACATACAGTTTTATGTTAATATTATGCTAACGGAAACTAGGTTTAAGATATTTTGATTTATGTCACACTTGACAGGACACTGAGATTTTTTAGAAACACAACCCATATGTAGTCAGTGATGCCAACCTGCAGATAATTTCAGATCGGTGGGGAACCAATAGAAAATCTAGAAGTGTCTATCGTCGCGCCGTCTGGTGGAGATCAAAAAAAAAGAAAACAACCCATTCGACCTGCATGTTCAATGTAGGATATTTTATGCTCATTAAATTAGGAGTCACTTTCAATTTGGTGAAAAGATATTATTTTATTTATAAAATATTTAAGTCTCTTTTTCATTACACTCTTATATAATAATTAAAAATATACATAATATATATATACTCCATAAGCCACGAAGGCTTGTCCGGAGTGTAATATCAATAAAATCAACAGTTTTTACATAAACTACAGAAGAACCAATATACTTTATTATACTTAACTATTAAGCAACAATTTCGCAAAATAACAATTACTATGTATTATCGAAGAAATAAAGACGTTAAAGCATTGGATACTGGTGACGGGACACATAATAATATAATGTGTCCACTGTCCCAACACCAGTGTCCCATCCTTCAGTCAATAAAATATGCCATACATCATAACATGTAAGGATCGGATACCGGTGTTAAGACACATTGAATAATATATTTACACACATATTAAAAATTTGAAATTAAATGAAAAATATTCAAACATAAGGTTTTATTGAATATGTTCTTAGTCGCAGCTTTTGAAGTAAATATAATATTAACTTCCTTATAGGTTCTCAATCGTCATCATCATCACATTGACCTCTTCTTTAGGAGCATTTCTTTAACCTAAAAAATATTTTGTTTAGTATCAATATTCAAAAATTCCATTTTTTGCACATAGCAAAATTTAGACATGTCAAGATTTAAATGAAAAAATATGAAATTAGCAATTTTTAAATATGGTTTACGGGGAAGGTTGTCTGCTTTATAATTATTGGACTCTGTTTGATGACTGCATTTGTGTATCATGCTACAAAAAATGACGTAGATATGAATGCAGTCATGTTCTTTAGATCATTTAAAACGGCATCCATAACTTAAAAAATGTGGGTTGACCCACAATTAATGCTTAACTGCGAGTATACGAGTATTGAATACTTAAATTCATATTATAAAAATATAAACTTTAGCTAACCTTAGTATGCCTCGAAAACACTGAAAACAGTTGACAACAGTCTCCTTAACGGAGGAGTCTCCTGAAGGTGGTAGTGATAAGGGGGGATTTTCCTCACTTAAACCATCCCTTCTCACTCCATCTCACCACCAGAATACTCGGTTATAATCTAAACTTAAAAATAATATTATCTATATATAAATAATATTATAGGTCTCTCCGTCATCACCATCAGATTGAACTCTTCTTTAGAAGCATTCCAAAAACCTAAAAAAATAGTTAGTTTAGTGTCGTTAATTAATGTACTTAATACTATAAAATATATACACATAATATTGTATACGGGGCAATATGCTTTATGTAAGTTTTCCATACTTAACCCATCAAGCCCCAAGCGGAACCCAGGTGCCGCATAACAACTGAATATCTATTGTGTCTGGTATTCGACGACCGAGGTATTAAATTTATTTTATTAAATGACTGACTTTAGCTTTATTAAAATTTTACATTTTACTTATTAAAAAAGAGTAATGCCAGGATAAAATTTCAAAATGTAGATCTAAGTAACGAATTGAGTACTTACTAGGGATGTAAAGCGGTAAAATTACTTTCGTAAAATTCGGTAAATTACGATATTTTACGTAAAATATTATATTTTACGGTAAATTACGGTAAAATTGGGTAAAAAAAGATTTGATTTCGTGGCATAATTTTCATTAAGAATGTGGATATAAACAATTAAACAGGTTACTTAATGCAAGTCTAGACTGCAGTAAGTCAAAACAACACAATAGCCAGCCTGCCGGCTTGCTGTATGCTCTGTCGAGTGTCGTCAACTGTCAACAAGTCGCAACAGCGCAAAATATTATGGCAAACAGCACTAATCGGCAACGTCACAACTCACACCGTGCGACGCGCACGCAGTACACAAATTACAACTTGCAACACGCTCGCCCCGCCCGCCGTCATACCACCATTCTGCATACATACGTAGCCGGTAATTTTACCGTAATTTATATAAATTACCGTAAAATACGCGTATTTTACCAGCGTTTTCGGTAAAATTACGTAATTTTGCAACCCTAGTACTTACAGGGGGGAGGTGTGAGAGCTGTTGATCATGCAATTATTTTACTCTCCGTTAGAACTTTTTTATTTCAATAAAATCATTGTTTCAAACTTACGTTTGAAATGATAATCCCAATATTGTGATGCCTTCATCAAGGGATTAAGGATTAAAAACTTGCATGAAACTTGCGTCTAAATATTGCTGTTCGTCGTCTATTTTGAAGCATTTTCAAATCCTGAAAAAAAAAATCATTTAGTCCATGACAATATTTTTGTCGATATTCTATACTTCAAGTAAGGTGCATCCCTAAAGTACACGTAAAAAGCTATGCAATATTTGTAGCCAAATTATTACTTGATGTGACATTTTTATCACTAATACCTTATATAGCATGATTAAAGGAATATTAAACTTATAAATTTTCTTTTTAGCTTACAAAAATACCGATTGATAATCCCAAAAAACGTTGTTGAAAACTTACGTATGTTATGTTAAATCCACGTGTTTGAGGCATTCCTTGACCGTTTTTATGGTTTATTATATAGCGGAACCACAAAACCCAACAAGATATTGCATTAAACGTTCACTAAACACTTTTATTATCACTTTTTAAACATGAAATATGCAGACCTACTCCTTTGTTATGTCCTGGGAGGTAGGACATAACATTACACGCTTTTGACGTTTATACACCGATATGAGCTTTCTCTTTCACCCAACTTACTGAATCGTTAGTTAGAAAGAGTAACATTATCAGCTGTCAAAATATAAAGCGCCCTCCTATCATATAACCTCATTGAGGAGAACTGTCAAAAATGGCGTTTTTGTATGATGACAGCGTTAGTTCCTTTTTTCGCCACATGCATTTAAAACCTTGTCGAGCTCTATGGTTATCAGCGTTGCCAGAATGTTACTTTTGTCACATTTTACGTTACTTTTGACGCTTGCATCTTACATTCATGTGACATGACCACAGATGTTACTTTTACGTTACTTTTGGGTATTGAAAAAAAAATGCCTTTCTAAAAATAAAAAATCACTTCATCTCTTTCTCTCTCCAGTATTCGTAGTACTTACAAAGAGAAAGGAGCTAGCCTATATCGTGTATAAGCGTAAAGTGTGGCTATTCGAATTTCGAACCATTACTTTATCTATTATTCGAACAAAGTGTGGAGCAAAGATTACCAGATAACATGTAGCTTTCTTCTCTAGGAAACTTTAAAGTTTCATTTGTCCATAATTTATTATTACCAAAGATTCGCCAGAATAACTACTATTAAAAGTTATGGATCAAAAGCCTAATTATATTGTTGCAATTTGATGTAGTGATGGGTACATTTAAATATAATATACTGAAATAAAAATCAAGAAAATGTTATAATAAAAGCATTTATACTAAAACGCGTAAAATTATCAGGGCAAGCGAAGCGAGCCATAGTATATCCCACAACCTGAGCACTTTTGTGTACCACAAACTTTACGGAAAAACTATCATGCCTACTGATTTGTGCTATATCATAATAATTCTTATTTATATATAGATGTGTTATCATCGGTCACTGGTCAGTCAAGGTTTGGTTACTATTAAATTTATATAAAAAAAAACTGCCCCAAAGATTATTACCACGCAGAAAAACGACCGACAAAGCTCGGCTTTTAAGCTAGTAATAAATTATAAGTCAATTTTATTTAAAATTATCTGAAATGTTACTTTTCCCCTCAAAATGTTACTTTTCGAATGAGAATATGTAACTTTCGAACATACAGCACTGGCAATACTGATGGTTATGGTTAAATATGGCGTCTTGATGGCGTCCATTTTTAACTTTAACCAAAGATCTGACAATTTGCACTGTGGTTAAAGTTAAAGTTAAAGTTACAGTTAAAGTTAAAGTAAGTTGGTGCAACCCACCCTTAAAATTTAAGTGCGGTGTCAGCATCATGTTTTTTACATGTATAAAATTAACTTGCACGGCTCAGTCGAAGTTAATATGGAACAATTTCAGAAACTATGGTACCTAACTATTTTCACTCGTCATGTTTACAGATATTATAGATCGGTTCAATATATTTATTGAATTGTAAATGTTGTACTAAGAGCATCATCTCGAGCGAGGCCACATTGCTCTGCGTCATGTTGCATCGGAATAACGCATAGTATGCCGCATTTACGTTGCGTTGAGATAACACGATACAAGACGATGACATTCCAAACTCCTAGTACATCTACTGGGTTGTGGTTTTACTATCCAACAGTTTATTGCCCAGTACTTACATCACGTCCAGCGGAACTGGCTAATGGCAATAACAATTATTTCTGTACAATAACATATACCATGTGACTAACTGGACTGGTTTCAAAAAAGACCATGTGTACAATATTAGTTTATTGACTATTGATTGATATTTGAGTTGTGTTCAAATAGTACTATACTTGTTTCAGCGACCCATAAAAGGTTTTATCGGAAAACTGGAATAATTCAGAGTGAGAAAAAATGGGAAATTACGTTAGACCACAGACGATTGAAAACACCGGGTGGAAAAGTATTAAATGTAAATACTGAGCAGCTGGCTCGATCTATTGCTGCAGAATGGGATGCACAGAAGGAACATATTCTACAGCCCACAATGCACTTGGTATATATTTGAATAGTTTGCATTGTATATTCTGTTTTCATTTAATTCAAGCCTTTTTAAATTTGGCGTAGATGTAACTACTTGGCCTTTAAAAAAATTACTTGCACCTGTCAAAAGGGAAAGGGTGCTCACTTCTGATGTTGTATGTTTTTAAAAATAGTTTTATTCTTTTTTTCCTTTCAGACTGCATTATGTAATACAGCACAAGATAATCCTGGAAAGTTAACATCTCATGATATTGTTAGTTACCTTTTGGATTTTATTGAAACAGACACTCTATTGTTTTATTCAGAGGTATGTATTTTCTTTGTGTACATTTTTTTAAGCTGTTGCTTAAGTAAGTTTATTACGTTAGTCCACTGCATGAGGGCCGGCTTGGTCAAATGAATTATAACGCGGGTCTGCTGAAAAACGGCGTGCAATTAAGCTTCTGTTGTGCTTCGTAACTTAAGGCCTATTCAAACCGGAGTGGTATCCGCTACCGCTGTGGGTAGCGGTAATATTTAGTATGGAATCGCGTACTCATCGGGATATCGCTACCCACGGCAGTAGCGGATACCGCTCCGGTTTGAATAGGCCCTTAATTATTATTGTACTTAATAATAAGTATGATGTACTTGATTGTTAAATTTCCTCTTATTTTTAAGGAGGGTGATTTAAGAAGCTTACAAGAAAAAAAGTGGGATCCCGTCATAGACTGGTTTCAAAAAAGATTTAATATCAAGCAAGAAGTTTCGACAAAGTTTGAGCCACCACCAGTAACAACAGAAACAAGAGCTGTTTTGGCCAGATATTTTCTTTCGTATGACTTTGCGTCCTTAAACGGTAAAATGCAAGTAGCTTAAATCATATTACAATATTATAATACATGCTCGCATGAGCTGTACCTTTTGTAGGATTAGTACGGGAATTATATTTTACTGCATAATTAATTCACAATAGCTTAGGTGTCTGGTTTGATTACCTATAATAATTTGATATTAACGAAACTTTTCCTTTTTGCAGCAATTTGTTTTGGAACTGATGCTCTAAAATCGCCAATATTGATGTTAGCCTGTATTGACCGATACTTGGAACCAAAAGAAGCAGTATTGCTTGCACGACTGGAAGAGGAGTTTCAGGTGCAATATTTATATACCCACCAACTAGTTATCTGTTGGCTGTTGCCCACAAGTTGCAAAGTCAATGTTGCCTATTGTCCACTCATTGCTTGTCTGACATTTTAACGCCAGACAAGCAATGAGACATTAAGGGCCAACCCACACGTACCACAACCACACCATGTCGCAACGACAAAATGCCGCAGTGGTTATGTGTGAATGGTGTCGCTGCAGCTTTTTGTAGTTGCGTTGTGGTACCGACAAAATGTCGATGTGGTTGCGTTGTCGCCAGTAGTTGCGATATCGTTACGTACGAAAGTCAATTAAACGGAGGGGGGGAAGAGCACGGGCGGTGTGCGCGCACTGTCATTGCATCGACGCAACGTTGTGGTTGCGATGTCGTCGGCCACTAGTTCGCTTGTGGTTGCGATGTGGTCTATATCACACACGCAGGCGACAACGACTACAAAATGTGGTACGTGTGAATAGTCCAGTTCATTTACAATACAAAATATACGCCCGACCACGTGGTGTGGTTGTGGTACGTGTGAGTTGGCCCTATAAGGCCTGTATAAATATTAAATAGTCTGCTAGCAAAGAGAATATAAACTACGTAACAAGAAGTGGGACTTAGAAGACAAAAATACAATTTGATTTCATTCGATTTAACATCGACTGTGTAAAGCCGCGTACTGACCAAGCGAGCGGCCTCACGAGGCAGCCTCGGACATTTGCCGCAGTACGCATGCCGCGCGAGGCGGCCTCGGTCTGTAAGTTTTCTAATCCGAGGCTGCCTCGCGCGGCAAGGCCGAGCCACCGTAAGGCTTAACCAGCATCGACGCTCAGTTTAACTTGAATCGCACAACTAACACGCAACGAATAAGCGAGGCAAAACACTACCGTCTTGACTCTTGAGTGAGCGCGGCAATCGTACCGAGGCGCCTTTGAGCAATAAGAGCATCGACAAAAACCGACAACGCTCGGCTCGGGCCGCGACACGCTCGAGCGAGGCATCGCGTGCGTTTGCCTCGGGCGAGGCACGTCTTGACCGACCGAGGATTCGCCTCGCGAGGCAGCCTCTTTCCGTCCGACCTCTTTTTAAATTCTCTTTGCTCTTAAGTGTCGCGTTTTTCTGTGTGAGTTGTGAACTTGTGACTAACTCTCATCCAAGTGTGGTACTTGGAAAGCACTTTGATGAGAGTTATTCTTACTTTGCTATGGAAACTGGCAAATATATTTAACTAGGGGGCCAGGAGGCTTAGCCAACACGTTTTCTTTATCGCTTTTTTGTAGAATCGCCGATCTGAAATGTAACTGACAAGCATTCGATAATATAAAGTCGACATTCGACTCATGTCATATCAATTCCGTACATTTAATGGGAAGCCCCGGATTTATAAATAGGCCGTTACAGGCCACGGCCTAGGGGCGGCAGGGTCCATAGAGGCCCTCAGATTACGTACATGGGGCGGCGGAAATAAAGTGGCCTACTCTCAATTCTCATGAAACTACTTAAATCATCAGTAAGTGACGAAGAGGCCAACGATGATGACTCTCATAAAAATATAAATTCGACACTGTTGATCGGCGATATTATAAAGAAGCGTCACGCGATATAGGAAACATGTTGGCTAAGCCTGGGGTCTTAAAAATACGCTTGACGAGTGATAAGATTTCTTCTTTAAATTCATAGCAGCCTTGGCTAAACAGTCCAGCCTTTGTTTCCCCGTGTTAGTAATTTTAGTTTTTGAGATGTACATTTTACTTCTTCCAACTACGACTAATTAAAAAATAAACATTCTTTATACGTGTTCGTAAATCTGTGACCACCATTTACCTGCATCAGGCCTGTCCCACTCGCGCGTGTAGGTATCGAAATGTAAGTACCCCTCTAGAGGGGCAGATCACTAGGG
Organism: Cyaniris semiargus; assembly: GCA_905187585.1. NCBI lineage: Eukaryota > Metazoa > Arthropoda > Insecta > Lepidoptera > Lycaenidae > Cyaniris > Cyaniris semiargus. The sequence continues at coordinate 12,731,357 of LR994546.1, read as the reverse complement.
ACTCACAAGCGAGCGGTGACGCATGCGCAAGATTTTTTCGTCGCATATCTACGTACTAATTCAACCGCTGTGACAGAATCGTTATTAATCTGATAAATATGAACAATTGAAAAAAGGTCAAAGAAATATTTCAATAAGGTAATTTGAGACTTTAAAATACAAAAAAAAGATAAAAAAATACACAAACATAGCAAATAAACCAATTTGTTACAAACAAACCACATACTACACAGAAATAAACACAAGTTACTATGTTAAAGTTGTAAAAAATTCCTGACCAGCTCCTGCACTATAATCGAATATAAAACTATTATAAAATATAGGTTGGGTCACTAAAATTTGATTATTACTATAAAAAAGTTTGCTATTAGTAGCTATAATAATTAAAAGATTATTTTATTTTCTATTATTTTTATCAAAAAATAAAAACCGACTTCCAAGGTAAAAACAATAATAACATCCTTATAATATGAACTAAAAAGTATTAAATAATGTTTCCTATCTAATAGTGCCTTTTTCCGAATTCGGCTAAACCTCAACTATTTCTGTACTCAATCTTCATCATATTGAAGTCGGTACCAGATATAGCTGAATCTTCAGTTCTCTGACAGAATAGGTATTTGAAACTTTTGGAACTGGCACCTCCTTTTCGGTTAAAAAGGTGACAATCTTGATTTCGTCAGAAAGGGTACCTCTTACGCGATAGAAAGAGAGCGCACATGTAGGTATAGGTCTACCAGAATCTGATGACAAAAAGTGAGAAAATAAATTAACTCTAGCAATACCGGGGTAATTGGAATAAAACATTTTGATCCTTTTTTTTTCTTATAGCAGCTGATTCTGTGTGTAAAACATGCAAATATAAAAATTTATCTAATGATCAAGGATATTTTCAATGAAAAAGGAAACAGATGGAAGCGACATAACTACAAAAAAAGCGTGGCCGGCGCCATATTGCCAAGAACTAAACATGGCGGTCTATAGTGATGGGACACTCGGTTGATATTTGTCGAGGATATCGATAAACTAAGATGTTATATTATGTGAGCGTCCTGTTATATAATATATATAATATAATAATATAATATCTATGGACGCTTCAGACCACGTCAGTCTGGCCCCGTGCTAAGTACCTGAAGGACTTGTATTACAGGTACCAGACAACGGAAATATATTTAATACTTTTATACTATACATATATTTAAGATTTTTATTATATCATACACATATTTAATACACATCCAGACCCGGGAACATTTAAAACTTTTTGTTCCGTCGGCGGGATTCGAACCCGCGACCCCCGGCTTGAGCTCCCACACACTTAACTAATTGAGCCACAGAGGTCGTCAATATGTGAGCAACTACGAATAATAAAAACTAAGGAAGAGTAACTGTGTCAAAAATTGTGTCCGCGAGTGACCTACAAAATGTGACAGGAATACATGCATACTTTATGCATGTATTCGGTACACAATATAGAAGTGACAATAATTGTCAACGGCTTTCTTTCGTGAGTGTTAGTGTTTCATAGCTATTGTCATATTTTAGTGTGCGAAAAGAAACCAAATTCAAAACGGTTGAAGTATGGAAGTTACATTTCCTTAGTTTTTATTATTCGTAGGTGAGCAATAAACCATTTGAAGTTGCTCACATATTACAATAATATAGTCAAACCAAGTGCGACTTGGACTCACGCACGAAGATTGCCGTACAATAATAAATAGACAAAAATATAGGCGAATATAGTTTTTTATATACGAGCCCCCCCTTAATTTTAATAAAATTATTTAACTTATTTTAAGTTTATTATTAATTATTTAAGTTGCCATTATTAATATCGGGCAAAAATTGCTAAAAAAGTCTGTCAACTGCGACTTGCACTCGCGCACGAAGGGTTTATAGTTTATTTTAGTTTTACCATCAATAATTATTAAAGTATGTATACAACTGAGTACTTTGTGAACATTTTAAGTGCCTACCTTTTGCCATTATTGATATCAAGCAAAAAATAGCAAAAAAAAAAATCACGTTTGTTTTGGGGCTCCCTTAAATATTTATTTTGTTTTTAGTATTTTTTGTTATAGCGGGAACAGATAAATACAATCTGTGAACATTTCAGAAGTCTAGCTATAGTGGTTAATGAGATACAGCCTGGAGACAGACAGACGGACAAACATCGAAGTCAGTAATAGGGTCCCGTTTTACCCGTTTTTATGTGGAGATAAATAAAAGGTAAATAAAAAAATACATATTTATTGCTATTTTTTTCTTTTGCCCGCGAACTTTTTCATTCCGTGTCCTTACTGTCACACTTTTGCTCCAACTTCTTGATTTGAGTTCATTTCTGTAAACAAGATTTTTATGAACCTTTATTCTGCATTCAAAGTGGTGAAGTTCCGAGTAACATGAAGCCCCACCTATAAATAAATAAATAATACAATATCCATTTGCTATATTTAATTTGTTTGACAACTTAATTGGCCTATTCGGGAACTATCCTGATTTTGAAGCTGCTAAAGGGTTTAAAATTTAATAAGGCTATTTATTTTCGTGATGAGTACAGACAAATAAATTTGCACCTGCGTCAAGAGTGTTCCCTATATTTTTAATATTTTATATACATATTCTTGTTTGAGAGCTGACATTGTCAGGTTGTCAATGTTGTTATATACGAGTACATACCTCTAAGCCGACAAGGGGAACTCCAGAAGTACTAGGCACTAGCTGAGCCTTAATCAAAGTGATTCCACTGGAAGATTCCACCGGAAGCTGGAAATACAAAAAAAATTGAACCAAGCAGTTTGTATGTTTTATTTATTATCATTAGCTCTAAAATCAAAAACCACACAAAAATGCAACATTTATTGTTGTAAAAAGTTCTCCATTCGATACATTATTTCAAACTTGTATGTATATTAATAAAATTGTTTTCCTACAAGAGAAGCTAGGAGGTTATGAAATGTGGAATAAAATTTATGGAATACATACTTACCAAATTTAAAACCCTCTCTGCTAAAGGAGTTTTCTCTCGAATATTATTTTCTTCTTGTTTTATTTCTTTCAATAAATCTGATTCACCTTGACCGGTACTTGGCTGGAAAGTAATCTATACTTAATATTATAAAGCGGAAGAGTTTGTTAGTTTTTTTGTTTGTTTGAACGCGCTAATCTCAGGAACTACTGGTCCGATTTGAAAAATTCTTTCAGTGTTAGATAGCCCTGTTATCGAGAAAGGCTATAGACTACATTTTATCACGCTAAGAGTTAAGACTAATAGAAGCGAAGAAATAGAGGAAAATGTGGAAAAAACGGGGGAAATTATTTGAAAGGGCTTATTTGAACGCGCTAATATCAGGAACAACTACTGGTCCGATTTGAAAAATTCTTTCAGTGTTAGATAGCCCAGTTATCGAGGAAGGCTATAGGCTATATTTTATCACGCTAAGACTAATAGCAGCGAAGAAATAGAGAAAAATGTGGAAAAAACGGGGGAAATTATTTGAAAGGGCTTATCTCACGAACTACTAGAGCATTTTTTCTGTTATTTGGATCAGATAAGAAGTAGACCACGTGAAGGATCATAGGCTTTTTTGTGGACTCATTTTTCTGTGAAATATCTAATTTACGCGGGCGAAGCCGCGCGGAACGTCTAGTAAATAATAATTAACATCAAACACTATAGTACAACGATGCTTTAAATAAACTGCTGTATCACTTTTAATTTAGGTTATAGAAGTTTTATGTTTACATAATGAGTAAAATTATTATTAGAATGAAAACAGGACAATATGTACAAAGTAACTATCGAAATGACATTGATTTTGTTATGATTATGTGTTGTCAAACAGATTACGAGGCCGATTAAGGTTAAAATCTTTCAAATATATGATCAGATTCTTCACCATAAAATTGTTAAATTCGATAAAAAAGTACATCACTAAACGTCAAATCTACTATTTCTATATTAAATAAATATCGAAAATTAGGCCATGTTATATTCTATTCTATCACAAATATTATTTATTGTGTAATTATTAACTAAATCAGCACATACGAAGTCAAGTCATCAGTAAAATAACAAATGTTTTAGTAAAAATATAAACATACCGATGCAAGGACAAACTTTTCTGGTTTTCCTTTTTTTCTTGAGCCACAGCCCACATCCAACAACACTGCACTGTGGCATTAAGTCTTTTCTTGTCCGTAATCACTACACACAATAATTAAACAGAAATATCCATGAAATTTCCAATTATCCTCGATTTTAATTTAATAATACGACACTTTATGTACTCGGAGAACTGGAACATAAAATGGCGGACCGGCCACGGTAGGCATTTTGAAGGCACGTTAAATGAAAAATGTTGCCATAGCAGCAAACACTGAAGTGTTGTTATCTTTTTCTACATATGGAAAACGATGTAAGTTAGAAAATGACAGCATGATGTTTACTTATTCCGCATCATTTTGATGGTATTTGTATAACTGATTGTATGTATAGAACAATATGCCGAGGCCACTCTTTATAGGTCTGTGGATATTTTTTGAAAATCTGCTGTCAAAAATTGCCATCAGATTCTGGTACACCTATAATTAATGTGTAGGCACCTAGCACTGCGCGGTCGGAATTTGAACTTTATAATATCGTAGCATGAGTCGTTATTTCTTTAAACGGGTTTCGCGGGTGGGCCTTCTGTTGGTACTACTAATATATATTCTGTGCCTGTATGTAAGTTGTCAATGAATGCCACAAGAGGTTTAGTGAGTGGTTGGTGAGGAAGATTTTAAAGTACCCCTAATTAACGAATAGATTTTACAATTGCACACAGATAAATCTGTAATCCATCAATTAACCAAAGCACAAAACTACCTAGTACCTACTAACAAGTCTCGTTTACAGCTTTTAAGTTGGGGTCGAGTCCCGTGGGCGCACGAGATGAATCAAGCGGAACTGACTGCCCGCGTCGCTGCATCGCTCTTCTTCATACACTGCTCCGGAGACAAACAATCGATTGCTGCCAAAAGAAAAGACTCAGAAGAAAGTACATAATTATGTAAATATTCTTTAAATATATTTTAGCTTGGAAATCCATATGAAATTTAATTTTAGTGTTAGGTGAAGGCATTAACTACATATACCTATTCCCAAAGGCCGAAACAGCTGGTACATAATATTTGAAGCTTTCATACACGCCGCCCGTTTAAGAACTACACTAATGCAATTGGTAATTCGTAAAGAAACTCTTAGGATCGCCACCAGCTGCTAAAAAGCGACCAAACCATGAAAGAGGTTGTCTATACATAGAAGGCCGTGTCGTGTCCTAGGATTGCGAATTGGAAAACATTCCATTTTTAGGGTTTCGTACCCAAAGGGTAAAAACGGGACCCTATTACTAAGACTTCGTTGTCTGTCCGTCTGTCTGTCTGTCTGTCTGTCTGGTCCTTCGTAAAATTATCCCAAAAAATATTATTTAGCGCTCAATGTAAATGCTTTGAGAGCGAAATTAAGAAAAGAAATAAATATCGTATTAAAAAATATTAGGTTATTAAAAAAAATAGCAAAAGGAGATATTATTTAAAAATTAAATAAATAAATGGGATTCTAGATTATTATAAAGTCGACTTTAATAGCTATACTTCGGACCGACAGTTGCGCCAACTAGTGAGCAAAAAAACGGTAGCCCCCATTGCCGGCCGGGTTTGATGTAACGCGACCAAACTACGTAGGTCCCTCAGCTGCCTAGGAATCAACTTCTCTTTTTTTTTATATTTATAACGTGTTTTACACTACTAACAACATAATCTCAGTTACGTTTAACGGAATTTGAACGAAAAGTTCCTTTATACTTTTCCGAATTAAATTTTTTAGGGTTCCGTACCCAAAGGGTAAAAACGGGACCCTATTACTGAGACTTCGATGTCTGTCCGTCTGTCCGTCTGTCTCCAGGCTGTATCTCGAGAACCGCTGCAGCTAGACTTCTGAAATTTTCACAGATTGTGTATTTCTGTTGCCGCTATAACAACAAATACTAAAAATAAAACAAAATTAATATATAAGGGGGGCTCCCATACAACAAACGTGATTTTTTTGCCCTTTATTGCTCGCATTCAATAACGGCAACCGGTAGGCACTTGAAATTTTCACAAAGTCCTTTAAGTTATAAATTTACAATAATATTAAAATAAAATAAAGATTTAAGGGGGGCTCTCATACAAAAAACTCAATTTTTGGCCTATTTTTGCTCAATAACGGTACGGAACCCGTCGTGCGCGAGTCCGACTCGCACTTGGCCGATTATTTTAGTTGATCGACTATTACTCAATAACTTATTAAGTCTTCTTAGCCATGACAGTTTTACATTTAAATTCAGCATATTTCCAACTACTGTGAATTTTTTCATATTTCCAGAAGCAACCGTTTAGCTGGTAGAAGGGGGGGACACTGGACTCTTAAGGTACAATTCCGTGCATCGCGATCGATCGCGGCCGCGCACGACCTGCGACTGTCGTCGGCCGCGCGCGTCTGTCACGGGCCTCGGAAGCGGTGCCATACATTTTCATACAATGACTATTGTCGTGAGCGGCCGACGACAGTCGTAGGCCGCGCGCGGCTTACGACGGTCGCGATGCACGGAATTGTACCTTTAACGATTTTTTCCACTTTAAAACTTCATATTTCACAAATGGATCCCTAAATCGAAAAATGATTTGTGAATACTCGTAATATTTTTAAAAAACCTATCCAACGACACCCCACACGGTGGGGTGGACGCGAAAAAAAAATTCATCCCCGCTTGATGTAAGGGAGGTACCTTAAAAAAAATTAAAAGATCTTATATACCATTTTTTTGGAATCATTAATATGTGCATTCATGCCGAATTACAGCTTTGTAGGTCCTATAGTGTCTGAGCAAAACTGCGGACAGACAGACGGATGGACAGACTGGGTTTCTTGTTGACTACAGAACCCTAAAAAAAAGACAGGTGAAGGAACTCGTTTATTGAATTGACATCGCAAGAAAATATATACTTGTCCAATAAGATAATCTCTGTTATATTTAGGTAGGTACCCTATCTAAAACCTAAAAACTTTATGTGCATTCCTATCATAAGTCCTAACATTGATTGCTCAAAATTCGTCAGTGAGTAAGTCTTAATTGGTAAGTCACAGCTTGTTGTCTGCCAGAGTGCAATGGAGCCAAATTATTATCAGCTGACACTTGACTGCCTGCACGACTGCGCTTTAAATTCAGGCATTCCGGTTGACACAAAAAGATGCTAAATTAAATTAAGAAATTTAAAAAAACCCCCGCCAAACAACTTTATTAAAATAATTCCTGAGTGTAAAGTAATATTTTAGTCCATAATTGTTGTCACGGTGTGTCGGAGGACCGCCAACAGCGACTTTTGCATTTTTAACCGACTTCCAAAAAGGGGGAGGTTATATGTTCGGCTGTGGATATTTTTTTTTTTTTTTGTATGTTCAACGATTACTCCGCCGTTTGTGAACCGATTTTCAAAATTTTTGTTTTGTTCTATTAGGTTTCCCTCCAATTTGGTCCCATTTTCACAAAAGTGGTGATCTGATGATGGGATCCATGAGTAATCGAGGGAACTCCTCAAAATTTAAATGAAAACATATGGTGATTTTGGTTTTATGAGAAGTATCTTAAGCATATGCTACCAAAACGCAAGATTTTGCACCAAGGTATACAATGGTTCCGAAGATACTAAGAGAACTCCGGATTCCTTATAGATACAAGTTTGGGGGTTTAGGCGCTGTTTTAAGAACTGAACTTTACAAAAAGGATAGCTTTTTTTAAAATAACCGAATAGTTTTTTTTAAAAATTATTCGGTCATTAAAAAAATAAAATATATAATTTTCTCCTATTTCGCCCTATCAAGAACGCGGCGAGCGTCGTAACCGCCACTGTACAAGGCGCGCTGATATGAATGTTATTTTAATGTCCTTTACGTCGATATTCGTACTGACAGACATCGACCTGCTAATTTTAGGAACATCCTTGCCTTAGGGTGGAAGGTAGAGTGCGTGCACGATAACTCTGCGCGCGATTGGCGCGACAGGTGGCGTGCCAGCGTAGGGATTCATTAAAAAATGGGTAATCCCAATGATATTTTTTTAAATAACATTGGTGATTTTACTTTAATATCTTTATTTACTTATTTAAATTATGTATAGGAATAGGCGTATCGATTATCATGTAAACGTGGCGGCCCGACGATTAGTTCCGATTTCAGCCGCGCGCAAAGTTATCGTGCGCGCACTCTACGCCTGTAGTGTCATCTTTGTTGTTTTTAATAAATGACCAAAAATGTTCTGGATCTTTCAATATTGAATCTTCACACCTTTGAATGTACTATCAGAGAAGTTGATTCCTAGGCAGATGGGGTACCTGCGTATAGGTCTACCAGAATCTGATGGCAAAAAGTGAGAAAATAAATTGACTCTAGCAATACCGGGGTAATTGGAATAAAACATTTTGATCCTTTTTTTTTCTTATAGCGGCTGATTCTGTGTGTTAAACATGCAAATATAAAAATTTATCCAATGATCAAGGATATTTTATGAAAATCTGCTGTCAAAAATTGCCTTCAGATTCTGGTAGACCTATAATTTGGTCACGTTACGTCAAACCCAGCCGACAGATCACAATTAACAATGAATTGACATGATCCGACCAAATGACGTAGGTCTTTCAATTGCCTATGAATCAATTTCTTCGATGGTACAATTCATAACCACTACTTTCTAACATTTTTGCTCTTTTAAGAAGTAGGCAGAATGCATCGTAATCTGCAGTGCTGCCGTATATACGAAATTTGCGTAAGTGTTTTAATTTTTCTTTAAGATTTTTTTTAAGCGCGGGGCTGTACCTGGGACGAAATTTCGTGGAGTTCTGAACAGTTATTTTTGGTATATATTTGTCTATAAGATCGCGCAAGCAGCCATAGAAGAAGGCTACAGCGTCTTCCAGAGAGTCCTTGGCTAGGTGGTTACTCCAGTCGATTCCATCAAGTTCCAAACAAATACTGTCGAAGTCACCTGACGCATACAAATATTTTGTTTGCATGTTGGTTTCTAAAAGCTCTGTATTATAATAAATAAAAGGACAAGAGCTAAAAAGTGTGACAGAGATTTGTGATCTTGGTATCATACATGACTCAAAATTGTCTTACAATAAACACCTGGACCACATCTTAAATAAAGCTAATAAGTCACTAGGATTTATTCTTAGAATGATTTCACATTTTAAAAATATAAATATATTAAAAATTCTTTACTGTTCTTATGCACGCAATTCTCTCGAATATTGCTCTGAAATCTGGAATCCCCAACACACTGTTCATATAAATAGGTTAGAATCGATTCAAAATCCTTTTCCGACTTAAAATTATTCAAAACAAAATTGACACCATTACTCCTTTCTAAAATTTCTCTAAAAGTACCATCAAGATCAGCTCGAATCCAGACTCCCTTTTATGTCCCATTCTGCAATACAAATTATCAAAGAAACTCCTTTATCATTAGATCTTCAAAATTAATTAACAGCTTGAATGAACTTGATTTTGATTTGTTATAACTTCACCTTCTGCCTTGAAACAAAAGTTGACACAGCACTGGTTTGATGCGATTCTCTGATTCTCTGCTTAGTTTTGTTTTCTTTTTCTCCTGTTCCAACTAAATTTATTATCATTCACTAATTCGAAGTGTAATTTATTAGTATTAAGTTGCAAGTTTTTTGTTTTCTCTGTCTTATATAGTTATCTGTATGTGAAAACATATAAATGGTGCTCTGATACCTACTATTAATATGTAAATTAGTATTATATCACTGTTTTTCCAAATAAAATAAAATAAATGAAACTGTCAATTTTAAACCGATCAGGCTGAGACTTTGCATGCATAAAGCTACTACGACGTAGGAATCCCCTGAGAAAGGATTTTGATAAATTCCACCCCTAAGAGGATAAAATAGGGGATAAAAGATTGCATATAATAATACTTCTTAACGCGAGCGAAGCCGCGGGCAAAAGCTAGTAAATATATATAATTTAAAGGTGACTGACTGACATAGTGATCTATCAACGCTCAGTCCAAACCACTGGACGGATCGGGCTGAAATTTGTCATGCAGGTAGATGTTATGACGTAGGTATCCGCTAAGAAAGGATTTTGATCAATTCTACCCCTAAGGGGATAAAATAGGGAATGAAAGTTTGTATGAAACTTTGTCAATTTTAAACCGATGGGGCTGAGACTTTGATACCTAATTAATTATAATACTTCTTAACGCGAGCGAAGCCGCGGGCATAAGCTAGTATTACCTAAATAAAGCTCTACTACTATCTCGTTCGCAAAAGCGACTAATATAATCAATTGAGTAGCCTCCGTCTAACAAATGAGTAATGACGTATTACTGTGTGACAAAAGGAAGCCGTCCATTAAGACGTTTTGCCGTTTACGAATATCGGACAACGAGAACATTTTCTAACCAACTCAATACAACGCGTTGACAACATCTTCATTGCGCCAATTTTTATAAAAAAATACGTATATATATTTAAAACGTCAGTGAGGTCAAGCGGTTAAGAATGAAATAGAAACAGCAAAAGTGAAATCGCGAGGAACTGCTAAATATAGCTGGGCGGGCGGAGTGTGCCGCGGTTGGCTCGAATCAACGCTACGAAACTATCGTCTTTTGTGCGTGAACTCAATTGAATTAAAAATTTTATACAATTCTTTTAAAGTTTTTAATTTGCAAGATTTAAAAAATACTCAAGCAATGGGCGTTTATCTTAAAAGTCGAATCTGTTACATTGTGATCTAATTTTGAAATCGTTGTTATTCTGGATTAGTCAGAACGTGAGTATCCTTATTATATTGCTCAAGAACTTTATTTATAGTTACTTTGTGTACTAATTAAACTAAGCCATGACACTTTTTATCCCTTTTTATGTTATCGAGAGCTCCTTTTGAAAAGTGTATAAGTAACTACGTTCATTAGAGGATTTGGCGTATGTTTATGACAGACGACAGTGCTCACTGCTCGAGACTGTCTTTATTTGCATATAATGCTTGCATTTATATTTGCACATTTCAGAGGGAATGAACGGAAGCGAAGAAGACCACTCACCCCGTAATCGTCCATTGTCTGGAGGAATCTGGACATTTTTCTCTTGGCTGCGGCGTTCAGAAAAATCTTCTAGCGAAAGCATTTCCAGTGTCGGATCGGATCGGAGCGTCGCCAGCTTCGACTATCTAGGACCAACCGAGTATGTGACAAACAGACCCCCACTAACTATATCTACTAACAATCCGACAGATACATATAACAAAAGATTGTACGATCGCGAAATACGAAGACGACGTGATCATGACATGACAATACATCGCAAGTATGGATTGTTAAGATTTGAAGGTTATGATTCCTTACCCGTGAAAAGAAGCAACTTACACTCTCGTCAACAAAGGGCAACTAGTGAGTGTTATCAAAGAAGAACTCCTTACGTCCCTGGAAAACGTCGAGCTCCACTGCCTCCGACTACGGCGGCAGCCGTGACGCTTCCACGATACAAAAGAAAGAGGCCTGCACCGAAACCTCCAAACGTTTCACAGATCGATAAAGAAAATCTCGTACAAAGAAAAATAATGCAAACGGGCAAAATTCCGGAAGTCAATTCTGATTTACAATCAACTTCTTGCAGGACTAACAAGGATAAAATATTCAGGGACAACAAAAGTTTTCTTAAGCAAATTTTCGATAGTAGAAAAAGTATGAATATAGACACGAGTCACGTAAAATTTCTTCCCAGCATAAGTGAATTAGACAAGCAAGCGTTGGAAATTATTGAAAGGAAAAAGGCACTTAAGCATACAATGGGAGAAACTTCTCATCTATCAAGTACTTCTGAAAATCCGTGGATATGTACAAAATGTCTTCATAAATATCAATCTTCAGTGGAATTTTGTCTTCATTGTCAAATCAAGGATGATTCAAAACAAGACAATTCTTCAAACAGGCAATCAAGACTTAATTTTAATATTTCGGATGAAGGTACAGAAAAATCTACCGGTGAAAAAGAAAAACTAAAATTAATGTTGAAAGAAATGAAAAAATCCCTACCTAAAAAGTCGGTACAGAAAGGAGCCAGTAAGATACCTGAATCGTCGACGCTCAGAATAGGAGATAATATTATGAATAACCAACACGCGACGACGTCGAATATTTTAGTCGATACTAACCTTAAAACAAAAGAATTAAATCCAATTCCTGAAATACCAAAGGCAGTATCATATCATTCAGATACTATGTCACAGCCAGTATTTTTGAAAAGCTTCCAAATTCAATCGCCACACAGCAAAACTGTAAAAGAAATTGTGTTACCTGCGTCTTCCAATACTAACATAATACCTAATAATAGTGAGGCACATAAAAGTGTTGGATGTAATGTATCTAATTCATCGATTCTTCAGAATAATTTAAACAAGAATTGTATTAAAGATGGACCAGACCAGACCAGACCAGAAAAATCTAGTGCAATCACGAACAATAAAAATGTAAACTCATATAATATAATACGAGCTGAAGTCAATGAAAATAATAAAACAAATATAAGTGCAGCAGCGTCAGCGCCTTTAAAAATATCCTCTCTATTAAGCCCGTTAACTGAAGAAAGTAATCAAGAAAAAAATACTCAGAACATTTCAATACCTATTTTGTCGCCTGAGAAATTAAAACCTGTAAGTAAAAAGCAATTAACAGACTCATCGTTAATACAACACTTGCCTTCGACATCATCAAGTTTATTGCTTGAGGCCGGTCAAATGAGCAAGGCAAATAATCGTGGCCAAAATGATGATAAGAAGGCGATCTTTAATAATAAGTCGAGTAAAACAATTTTATCAAATGATGTTAATGTAAAACCTGTAAATAGAAATTTAGAAATTTTAAGTCATCACTCTCGTCGAAGAAATTTAATCAGCCAATTAGAACAGTCCATATCAAAGGGAGACGTAAAAACAGCAGCCGAAGCCGCAGCCGAATTAGCAAAGCTTCGACTCTCGTGTTCTGTACTATCATTCTCTTCACAAATTGTAGCAGATAGTCCGACAGTTCCAGCAAGTAACATTAGTATTCCAATTTCATCCAATACAGCTAATGCTGTGAAAACAGATAAAACACAACCCGAACCTAGTTTGAGACCTCATATTACGAAAGTAGGCAAAAGCAATAAAGTTGTGACTTCTGGATCAAAGCATATTTCGATCAAAGAAACAAAAAGTAAATCGGTTGAGATAGCTAAAACCAAAACCGTACAACCTGAAACTTCAAAATTAATGAATATAGTTCAAGATGAAGGACTCCTCACGTGAGTTTTTATTTTTATTTTTTAATCTTCTCATATAATATTTATTTAGATTAAAAATGCACACGTTTTTTATTTGTAAATTTTTAGATTAAAAGTTTGGATTGAAGATAAAGAAACTGCAAGGGGACCGGTAAGTGTGAATATCGGTCGTCGTGCTATCATGGAAGATCTAATGCAACATGCTGACAAATATTTAGATTTACCTATTCATTTACAACGTTGGATAGTCGGCAAACATTTATGCACTGATAACAAGACACCATTATCAGCCTTAGCTGGCGAGGATTTTTCTGCACCTTTTTACTTATGTTTAGTTCAACCAGGTAAGTACTTAGTTGTCTACACTAATATTATAAAGAGGAAAACTTTTTTTGTTTGTTTAATTGTAATGAATAGGCTCAAAAACTACTGGACCGATTTTAAAAATTCTTTCACTATTCGGAAGCTACATTATCCACGAGTAGCATAGGCTAAATTTTATTTTGGAAAAAATAGGGTTCCGTAAGATATTTGGGTTTTTCGGACACAAGGTGTAAAAATCAACCAGAAAAGTTACTTATTTTGCGTACGCTGCCTAAACTATAAAAGATAGAACCATAAAATGTTCTAATTAATTGTACATCTTATAAATATCTACAAAAAAGTCCGCGACACTATCTATGTCGAGTGAGGCACAACAACGATTTTTTTATTTAAAAATCTTTAATTTTTTTTGGACTTCATTTAAACGCGTTTATTTTACTCATGCTATTAATCCTTATCAAAATAAATTATTTTATCACTAAGCACAGTTTATGTAGATAATATTTGGTTTTTGAATGATTAAAATTGGACGTTTGGTTTTGAAGTTATGGCGAAATTAAAATATTGCGATTTCTGCTGCACGGCCCATTGCGAAGTGGGCGTCACCAAGGCGGGGGTGCGCGTGCGGGAGGGAGTTTAGATCTATTAGTAAATGATGATTTAAATAATACTTAATTATTCACTAAATCTAAATAATATATAAAAGTCAAAGGTCAAAGCACAGCCCAAACCACTGGACGGATCGGCCTGAAATTTGGCATGCAGGTAGATGTTGTGACGTAGGCATCCGCTAAGAAAGGATTTTGATCAATTCTACCCCCAAGGGATAAAATAGAGGATATACCGATCGGGCTGAGACTTTGATACCTAAATAATAATAATACTTCTTAACGCGAACGAAGCCGCGGGCAAAAGCTAGTATCTAATAATATGCATAGTTATTATAACTATTTGATGTTAATGATATAATTATGATATATGTATTTTACTAGTTTATCTGCAGTGGGACTATTTCCCATTCCTAGGTAGGTACCTACAGAGCGCTCATTCACCAAAAAAATCATCATCCTACTATATAATATAAAATATTATTATAAAGGCGAAAGTTTGTATGTATGTATGGATGTTTGTTACTAAAACTACTGAACGGATTTTTATGAATCTTTACAAAAATATAGCTTACACATCAGAATAACACAGGCTACAATTTTAACCGACTTTCAAAATGGAGGAGGTGTTATGTCCGTTTTTTAGGGTTCCGTACCCAAAGGGTAAAAACGGGACCCTATTATATCTATACCGGTACGGAACCCTTCGTGCGCGAGTCCGACTCGCACTTGGCCGATTTTTTATGTTCAACGATTACTCCGCTGTTTGTGAACCGATTTTCAAATTTTTTCTTTAGATGTATAGGGTATCATCCCAATTTGGTACCATAAGTAGTGACCTTATGAAGGGATCCGTGAGTAATCGAGGGAACTCCTCAAAATTTATATGGAAACATGTGGTGACTTCGGTTTCTTGAGAAGTATTCTCAGCATATGCTACCAACAAGTAAGATTTTGCACTGAGGTATACCATGGTTCGGAAGGTGCTGAGAGAACTTCTGACTCTGTATAGATACGAGTTTGGGAGTTTCGACTTTGTTTTAAGAACGGAAAGCATATGCTACAATGCAAATTACATTCATCGTCATTATCATCACTACCATAAACCATTATATTATAACCATGTATCGTCCCATTTTGGTACTTTTCATAGTTTATTATTGTGATGTGGTGTGAAGTGTCCATAGATATTATTATTATTTATTATTATATTTCACTTAAACCGCGGGTAACACAGCGGGGCACAGGCCGCACAGCTAGTGTAGAAATAAAATCGTGGAAGAGTGGCTTATGAGTTATGAGTTATGACATGAGCGTGCGCCGTATCAGATAATAAAGTACTAACTTCGAAATGTGCTTTATAAAATGTTAAATCTGAAAGGTTGCTTTATATAACCTTACGTACGCGGTACGTGGTACACCGTACACCGAACTCGTTACGCGTTCTTAGTTTTTTTGCAAAATCAATGTTCCTGGCTGGGAATTCAACCGGCTCTTTTGTAAAACAAGTGCGTGTCGGGCCACGTGCAATATAGGGTTCCGTAGTACCGCTTGTTTTTGATATTTTTAATAGTCAATGAATGTACTATCAGAGAAGTTGATTCCTAGGCAGATGGGGGACCTACGTAGTTTGGTCGCGTTACGTCAAACCCAGTCGACAGATCACAAATAACATTGAATTGACATGATCCGACCAAATGACGTTGGTCTGTCAACTGCCTAGAAATCAATTTCTTCGATGGTACATTTATAACGTGTTTTACACAACAACATCATCTCAGTTACGTTTAAAGGAATTTGAACGAAAAGTTCCTTTATACTTCGCCGATTACATTTTTTTTAGTTGATCGACTATTACTCAAAAACTTTTGAAGCCTTCTTAGCCGTGATAGTTTTCCTTCTAAATTCAGCATATTTCCTACTCCCGTAAATTTTTTCACATTTCCAGAAGCAACCGTTTAGCTGGTAGAAGGGGGTGTCCCCCCTAAAGTTTTAAAGTGGAAAAAGTGTCCTTTTTCCACTTTAAATCACAGAGCCGAACCGCGTCTTGAGACCGCTCAAGACGCGGTTCGGCTCTGTGATTGGTCCAAATTTTGACAGCCAACCAATCACAGAGTCTGAACCGTGTCTTGAGACCGAGACGCATCTTGAGTACTGACCAAAAATACGGGCACTAGTGCCGAAACATTACGAACTATCTTTGTACGGCATGGTAATAGGGTAACAGACAGCTTTTTATTTCAATAATTCCTGTTGATCCCGAGATTCCCAAGGGGTGCAAGTGCATCACCTGGCACCCTCCTGCCGGCGCCCATGAATGTGTGCGTTACTCTATGGAGTTAAGGTTGAATTTGTTATGTTCAATAGTGGTAATGTCGCTTCGATGCGCTTTGCTAGTATTATATTGGTAGTATAAATTAACGCGTAACTCGCCTTAGGGTCAATTCAGACCGCAACGCGACGCGTAGATGCATTTCTAAATTTGTACTGAATTGACAGATTTCGTGAGCGTGAGACGTCTTGCAAATCTGTCAAATCCATACAAAATAAATGCTACATGCATCGCGTCGCGTTGCGGTCTGAATTGACCCTTAGTGATGCAGTTACCAAGGTGGCAATTTCATCATGGGATCTATGAGGTATGTATAGGAAAGTCGTTCTTTATTGGGACAAATACAGTTGCATTAATGTAATTTTAAGTAAGTAATTAGTTTAATCATATTATATTTTTATGTTGAGCTGATGAGTTTCCATGCGGAAGTGCTATAATAGAACGACAGTCACAACAGAACTCTAGAGCCTGTAGAGATAGGTGTTTAATTATTACATTTTCAGCTTTGCTTGATAAACTCTAAGCATTTATGTACAATTGTATATAACTATATTATGCTTGGAGTTCTTTAAATAAATTTTGAAGTGGTAGTCAACTCAGAATTCAGATGATGGGTTTTCATATTATGTATCCTGGACCCAAAGTCATTAAGCAGAACACATTAGTCTTTACAGAAAGCCTTATAAATGTTAAAAAAGACTGAAATTATTATTTTTAACAAATAATTAAAACCGACTTCCAAGTAAAAACAATAACATTACTTATTCTTAAATGAACTAAAAACTATTAAATAATTCTTACTCTTTTGTAGTGCCTCTTTCAGAATTTGCCTTAACCTCAACTATTTCTGTAAGTATACAATCGTCATAATTTTGAAGTACCAGTCCCAAAGATTTAAAATATTTTGTTATAGAATTTACGATTCTGAGCCGACTTCAAAATAATGAAGATTGTATACAGAAATAGTTGAGGTTAAGGCAAATTCTGAAAGAGGCACTACTAAAGAGTAGCTAAAGAGTTAGAATTATTTAATACAGTAACGTTATTGTTTTCCTGAAAATAATGTTTTTCCATATTTTTTAACCGACTTCCAAAAAGGAGGAGGTTATACGTTCGGCTGTATTTTTTTTTTGTTTGTTTAACTGTTACTGAGCCGTTTGTGGTTCGATTTTCAAAATAATGCGTTGAATGAAGTTGTTATGACCTGATCAAATTATGAGTGAATGTATTATTAAAATAAAACGTTTCCTCAATTACAGAATCTAAAGAAAGTACCAAAAAGAAAATCAGCCGTATACAAGACGAAAAAGAGATTCCAGCGACTAGTAGCAAAGACATTTGCAGCGATGTTTACAAAGAGTTAATAAATCTAGAAAAAGAAGCTATTGTCCCAAATTCTGAGCCATTTGAGTGCGAAGTTTGTATGGAGGCTTGTGGGCGAGGAGATGGTGTGGTCCTTCGAGAATGTATACACATATTTTGTAAACGATGTGTGGCAGATGCTATCAAACACTGCCAGGAGCCAATTGTAGCATGTCCTGCTTTTAATTGCTCAGGTTCTCTACAGGAGCGAGAAATACGTGCGCTTTTAAACTTGGACGAATATGAACGTTGGCTGGCGAGAGGTCTTGTAACTGCGGAAAGCGGAACGCGCAATACTTTTCACTGCCGAACGGCAGATTGCAATGGATGGGCTTTCTGTGAACAAGGTGTCAGAAGATTTCCATGTCCAGTTTGCAAGCATACGAACTGTATACCTTGCCAGGTAAGCATTTAATTTCAATTTCCTAACGGATCAGTCAACTTTGTAATTTCTCTGGTGTTGCGTTTATACATTTTGGACCCTAAAATAAACTCCCTCTCTCAAGAACAAGCCTGTTTAATATTACTTTATTCTTTTACAGGCTATTCATGAGGGTGACACATGCGAAGAATATAAAGAAAAATTGAAAAAAGCCGTATCATTAGCAAAGGAAAATCAAATTGATGAGGGAACTCGAACCTTTTTAGATTCCCTTATACAAAGAGGTGAAGCACTCGCTTGTCCTGAATGTAATACAATTATAACAAAGAAATGGGGATGTGATTGGATAAAATGTTCCGCTTGTAAAACAGAGATATGTTGGGTTACCAAAGGTCGACGCTGGGGTCCTGGGGGGAAAGGCGATACAAGTGGAGGTTGTCGTTGTGGAATTGATGGAAAGCGTTGTCATCCAACTTGTAGTTACTGCCATTAGACTTTCGTCATTAATATCTATTTGACATACTTATTTAAGTTTTTTCTGAACCACAACAAGAAACAAACAGATTGTTATTAAAAATCTTATAAGGAAAAATGGAACCCTTGCAAGATTCTGATTTTGGAGGCTCATCTCCTCATTTCCACCGGGACCGCACATAATGATAATATCAAAAGTAAACTACTTACTTATTATTTTTCCTTCATTGATGAGTAGACTGGAGTTAATAATTTGTATTAGGTTGTAGGTATGTGTCAGTAGTAGTAATTATATGTAGAATTTAGTTAATTATTTACTATGTTTATTAAAGTTAATTTTTAAGACGAAACAAACAGCTAGTGTATTATAAGATTTGCATTATACATATATATTATTATTAATAATATAAAATAGAAGTATATTATTGAAACTCAGTATATCTTATTTTGTTACCATTAAAACTTTGATTTATTACACTTTTTATTTGTAATTAACAAGAATAATTACAAAATACCAACCTCTTCTGATAAAAATATTAACAGCAACTATACAATGTTTGCTTGTCTTTGGCATATTGGATACATTACATGATGACAAACTCCTCCATGGTCCAGTGGATAAGTGTCTCTTGACTCGGAGGTCGTGGGTTCAATTCCCGCGTTGGAAACATATTATTTCCAAGTTTGGTTAGGACAATGCAGGCTGATCACCTGATTGTCTGACAAGTAAGATGATCCATGCGTTGGTTGATCTATGCGTAAGATGATCTCAATATGTGCTATGCTGCATAAAATATATCTTTGGGTAGATGTGCCTTAGAAATTTTTCAATTTAGAAATACAGTTAATTAGGTAACAGCACTAGGACTTCTTGGACAAACTTCAAGATTTCTTTTTCTTTAACTACCTTTCGGATTTCTTGGACAGAGACAAGAAGCTTAGGGGTGGAGATAATTGTAGCCACTTCATAAGAAAAGATGTGGTTTGTATATCTATCATATCCATAGAAATAAGAGAATATAATTATTATTATGAAATGTGCTATTAGAAAACTTGATTCAAAGGCAGATGGCGGTCTAAAGTGGACCCTAGACAGTAATGCAGCATGACATGCATTTACGTGACAGTATTCATTGTTGTATGACATTCTGATCGCGAAACGATCATGCGTGCATGTCATGCACATATTGCAGAATGAAAAATTAAACAACTTGTCAATCAATGTACAGCACATAGTTTGCATGTCATTCACATCAATCAATACAATATACGATCATCCATGTATGACAGCACTTAATGCATGTCATGCTGCATGATCGTCTAGGGTCCCTATAACATAATTTTGTCACTTTATGTCAAACCCAGCTGACAGATCACGATTAACATTGAATTAATCAGGCCAAATGACGTAGATCCATCATCTGCCTATGAATCAAATTCAAGCTCAAACATTGGTAACAACCCTGAAATATTGATAAAAAATGTAGTAAAAATACTGAGATAAGAATTTATTCAATTCAATTATACATGAAAATTAACAGGTAAATATTAAACATTGGCTGAATCCTCTTAAATATACCAGGAACCCAGATTGAGAATCTCTGCTAAAGCATTTTGTACAAATTATAAAATTTGTACAAAATGCTGTGTTTTATTGTTTTATTTGAGTATAGACACACAGATATCTCTATTAACCCATAGATCGTGGGAAAACGAGACACAATAGATATTCTATTGTGTCTCGTTCACCGGTGAGCTTATGGGGCTTGATGAATTAATTTATAGACTCATTGGTATTGGAGTTAAAAGGTAGATTCATATAAATGGTGCTACTTTAGGAAATAATACTTTCAGAATAATTATAACAAATGCAAAAGTGTGTCTATCTGTTACTTCCTCAGGCTCAAGCCGCTGAACCAATTTTGCTGAAATTTGGTGTTAAAAGAATTTTAGCGCAACGGTGTTGCAGGCATCATCTAGTAACAATAAAACTAGATAATTTTGATAATCCTCATTTATGACCAAAGTATGTTATTGTAAAAGTTATTACCTTATTTAGTAAAAGTACACACTGTCAATCACTCACAAATCACATTAGCACACTAATAGCGACGCATCCCAGGAGGACCACGACCGGGGCCACCTCTACCCATGCCTTGTGGACCCATCATGCCTGGCGGTGGGGCACCCATCATCGGACCGCCGCGCATCTGAGGTGGAGCAGATAATTGTCCACGAGAACCAGGTGCCATATGTTGATGAGATGGGCCACCTACACCTCTAGCTGGGCCCTGCAATCCTGGCGGGGGACCTCCCATACCAGAGCCACGACCTGCCGCTC
The DNA here is from genome assembly GCA_905187585.1 of Cyaniris semiargus. NCBI lineage: Eukaryota > Metazoa > Arthropoda > Insecta > Lepidoptera > Lycaenidae > Cyaniris > Cyaniris semiargus. Next base: position 12,710,163 of record LR994546.1, on the reverse strand, counting down.
TTCCAGCTCCGGGACCTCCAATCGCACCAGGTAAAGGAACTCGAGGGAGACCTTCTTCGGGTGGTGGCGGCCCTTCAATAGTAAGTGATACTATATTTTCTCCACGCAGTAATACGAATCCAAGTGTTCTTTTTTCCTCACGGTCGGCAGTTTTGGCATTCTTAGACTTTATTTTTCTGAATTCTTCGCAGTCTCCTAAGATTAGGTTCATATGTTTGTCAAAGGCTTTGAATGTCCCAATGAACGTACGTGAATCTTGTAATATTACTCGAACTCGATAGTTCAGATGCTGTTGCATCTTATTGTTCTTGCCGATCGTCTGAAAAAATACAAGTATTTGTATAAACAATGAAAATGGAGATTTTATCTTCGCAAACTACAAAACCATTTCCTAAAATCATGATAACTATGGATCAACTTTGCTCCAATAATAATATTTTAAAGCTTGTTACCATTTTAAATAGAGGATTATTTGGATAATTTCAGATTTATAGTTCTTCCGCAGGAATTTGTTATTAAACACCGGTAAATGACAGCCAGTAATTTGTATTCTGTGATGACAGCTGACAGCATCACAATCACAGTCCACAGATTACTAGTACAGCTCGACAAGGCTGTAAATGAACGTGAGTTTTTTTGCCGGGAATGTGAAAGTGTGATGTTGTGTTTTTGTTTGTATTATTTTCCTAAAATTGTGCTAATTGGGTTTTTAATGTGTAATATTGGTAGGATATTAACCATTAGATATTCGTTATCGTGCAAAAGTGTAGGAAAGTGATGCAATATCCAGAAAAGTGCTATTTTGTGTTCCCTCCAAAACTCCATCGAAAGTTTCAGTAAAGCGTCTACCACTTTATTGAATCAACCGACTTGACTTCTTGACTGTATTGATTTTAACTTAGACTTTGACTAGACTTTCGACCTGACAATATAGAAAAACGAAGCTGAAAATTATATCATAGACAAAAGAAACAAGGAATATTGTTTTCCCGCCATATTTATATTTTATACTCGACACTGGCCATGGTTAAATAGCCGAAGTGCCATAATAAGAAAAAAAATGAACGTGGGTGACATTGACGGGAGCGCTGCTGGCTGCTGGTAAAGGAGAACTGGGAGTTTTGCCGGGAATGTGAAAGAGTGATGTTGTGTTTTTGTATTATTTTCCTAAAATTGTGTTGACTGGGTTTTTAATGTGTAATATTGGTAGGATATTAACCATTAAACATATTCGTTATCATGCAAGTGCCGGAAAGTGATACAATATCTAGAAACGTGCTATTTTGTGTTCCCTCCAAAACTCCAACGAAAGTTTCAGTAAAGCGCCTACCACTTTACTGAATCGACCGACAGGACTCCTTGACTGTATTGACTTTTACTCCGACTTTGACTAGACTTTTGACCTGACGATGTAGAGAAACGATGCCGAAAATTGTACACAAGAAAATTGTTTTCCCGCCATATTTTATATACTTGACACTGGCCATGGTTAAAAAGCCGAGCGCCATAATAAGAAAAAAAAAAAGAACTGTCAATCACATGTCAAAAATGACGTTTTTGTATGATAGAAGCGTTTAGTTCATAGATAAAGTATTACAGTATAGATGTAATCTTAGCCCGTTATCGCGTGGCCATTTTGTGCTTATTTTTATACAAGTAGTATTTTCTTGAATATTTCTATTTGTCGATAATTTCGAAGCACATTATAATCCAGAAAAGAAAGTCATTTAGTTCATGTTATCGATAAACTATAGTTCAAATAATAAGAATCCGTAAACATACGAAAAAAGCTATGCAATTTTTGTAGCCAAATTATTAATGGATGTGACATTTTTAGCACCAATGCCTTATATGGCAGGAATAAGGGATTATTAAACTTATAAATTATCTTTTTAGATTACAAAAATACCGATTGAAAAGCCCAAAAAATGTTGTTCAAAACTTACGTATTTAATGTCAAATCCACGTGTTTGAGGCATTCATTGGCCGTTCTTATGATTTATTATTTAGCGGAACCACAAAACTCAACAATATCTAGCATAAAATGTTTACTAAAAACCTTTATTAACACTTTTAATACATGAAATGTGCAGACCGACTCCTTTGTAATTATGTCCTAGGAAGTAGGACATAACATTACACGCTTTTGACGCTTATACACCGATTTATGGCTCTCTCCCATAGTCTATCTCAATGGTTTAGTTCCTTTTCTCGCCACGTTCATAATAATATAAAGCCTTGTCGCTGGGCTCTCATAAGTTGGCGGGGGAAAGTCAATTTTTTGCAACTTTTTTTCGCTAATTTGATTGTTCGTCGTTTGTTCGTCATTGTTTGAACAAAAATAATGTTTGTTCGTTTTTCGTTTTTTTTTTAATTTTCGAAAATTTGCTGTCTCAAGTTAGCGGGGGCAAGTCAATTTTTTGCAACTTTTTTTTGCTAATTCGATTGTTCGTCGTTTGTTCGTGATTGTTTGAACAAAAATAATGTTTGTTCGTTTTTCTTTTTTTTTTAATTTTCGAAAATTTGCTGTCTCAAGTTAGCGGGGGCAAGTCAATTTTTTGCAACTTTTTTTTGCTAATTCGATTGTTCGTCGTTTGTTCCTGATTGTTTGAACAGAAATAATGTTTGTTCGTTTTTATTTATTTTTTTATTTTCGAAAATTTTACCTAAAATGCTTATTCCATTTTACTAAATTTAGAAGTTCTAAATGATTTAGTGACTAAATTTAGTCAAGTGAAATAACATTTAGAAAGCTAGGATCCTAATTAGTGTACTAAATCGGAAAAAGTGTGGCTTCTAACTGACTAAATCAGTGTTGCCAGATGGTTTCAACCTTTTATCTGTAGTGGGAACTGCTAAATCTGTATTAAAGTCAACAAAAGAATAACCTATTAATCATTATCTACGCTTTTTTATGAAAATGGGATACGTATTGCCTTGATAAGGTGATAATCGTATAATAAATAAAAATATACTTAAATTATATTTATTTTAAGTAAAAATACATAATAAAATCTAATAAAAAAAATTGAACACACTAAGGGCCTGTTTCACTACTTCCTGATAAAGTGCCAGATAGGATATCCACAACTTTTTTGACAGATTCTCCATACTTTATCAGCTGTCAAGTTAAGTTGTGGATAGAATATCCGGCACTTATCAGGAAGTGGTAAAACAGGCCCTTAACATAATAAAATAAAATAAAAACATGGCAATAAGATAGAAATATGTATATTATTTTCATTTGTAATTTTTTTTGTTAAATTTTGACAGCAACTGCTCATCAATCTATAGAATCTAGATTATAGCATTCGTAGCATTCGTAGGTAATTCCTAAAGTCTGCTGGTTCCAAGTAGTTCAGAAAGTTCATAATTCATAATTTTTCGTGGAGCAAAAATTCTTTCAACCATCTTTTTCGCCTTTTATTTATTTTGATTTTCATTGAGCCAACAGCTAAGCCTATGAGAAGACCTATTTTTTGTTGCTTTGACAGAACTGGAGCCATTAAGAAGACGCCTGGCCAAAATCGCCGCGTGGTCACAACTGATTTAGTCACTAAATTAGGACAAGTGGAATAAGAAGCTTCTAATTAGTCTTCTTTTTAGGATCCTAGCTAGGACTTCTAAATTTAGTGAAATGGAATAAACGCTTAAACCTAGCGCCGACAATGGGTTGTTTTCTTTTTTTTTATCTCCACCAGACGGCACGACGATAGACACTTCTAGATTTTCTATTGGTTCCCCACCGATCTGAAATTATCTGCAGGTTGGCATCACTGACTACATATGGGTTGTGTTTCTAAAAAATCTCAGTGTCCTGTAAAGTGTGACATAAATCAAAATATCTTGAACCTAGTTTCCGTTAGCATAATATTAACATAAAACTGTATGTATTTATATATTTCCATATATTACTATGTTTTTTTGCTTCGTCCCTCTAGTTTAAATTTCACGAAGAACATTCGCCTAAGCAATCATTGGCCTAAGCGATTAGGCCAGTATACTGGTAACAGTTTAGGAACACGCTGACATAATATTATAATACTTGTCAAACTGAAAACTGACAACTGAAAGAGTTTTGGCGGGCATGTTACTTTGACACTTCTTCTACTTTTTATTGTTGGTGTGGTTTTTATTATTTTTTCCCAAATTGTGTTATTTGGGTTTTTGATGTTCATTATTGGTAAAATATAAGCCATTAAATATCCGTTATCTTGCACAAGTGCAGGTAAGATGTTGTCAAAACCAAAATGTATAATTCCTGTGACATTTGGTGTGAATAACGGTAAATAGGGCTATTTCTTCCGTGGGTTTTAACTAAAACATCGTTATAATAACTTTTCTATCCTATTCGTTGGAATATTATTGCGTCTTTTTCAAATTGAAATGTATCAAGTTTTACATTATTTTGCCCAGTTTTGTAGCAATTAATGATGGTATTACCGATAGTTGTCTACCCATACGCCATCTAGTTACTAAAATGAAAACTGTTTGGCAATCAAATTAAAAAAATAAGAAAATGCCTGATTGTGTAACATTTTATAAATTTTTTATAAATCCGAGCTCACAAAACAATAGGTCGTAAAAGTTGCTCGAAAAACTTACATTAAATAAAAAAAAAATATCCACAGCCGAACATATAACCTCCTCCTTTTTGGAAGTCGGTTAAAAATGATTTCTGTTGTCGATGAATCTACGACCTTATTTACTTTAAATTATTTCTTGTCGTTATCTATTTCTTCTAGATCGACAATCCCCGTGCTAGGGCAGCTGGTGGAGATTTAAAAAACCGGCCAAGTGCGAGTTGGACTCGCCCATGAAGGGTTCCGCAGCAGCAATAAGGTTTATTTTTATGAAATTAAAAGGTTTTTGATTTATTTTTATATTTCAGTTGATTTAATGAAAGTTTAATTAAGTTTACCATTTATGACGTATAAAAAAAAACTACTAGCTAGATTTCGTTCAAACCAATTTTCGTTGGTAGTTTTTATAGTAAAGTACATCATATATTTTTTTTAGACTTATCATGCCCCTACTTTAGAAGTTAGAGGGGGGGACACACACATTTTACCACTTTGGAAGAGTCTCTCTCGCAAATTATTCAGGTTAGAAAAAATGATATGAGAAAACTCAATATGATTTTTGAAGACCTATCCATAGATACCCCACGCGCATAGGTTAGATGAAAAAAAAATATTTTTTAATATAATAATATAAAAAAAAAACTACTTGCTAGATTTCGTTCAAACCAATTTTCGTTGGTAGTTTTTATAGTAAAGTACATCATATATTTTTTTTAGACTTATCATGCCCCTACTTTAGAAGTTAGAGAGGGGGGGGGGACACACATTTTAGCACTTTGGAAGAGTCTCTCTCGCAAACTATTCAGGTTAGAAAAAAATGATATGAGAAAACTCAATATGATTTTTGAAGACCTATCCATAGATACCCCACACGCATAGGTTAGATGAAAAAATTTTTTTTTGATTTAGTTGTACCTATGGGTACCCCTAAAATTTTTAATAATTTTTCCATTATTGTATCAAAATCTTAATGCGGTTCACAGACTACATCTACTTACCAAATCTCAATAGTATAGCTCTTATAGTTTCGGAGAAAAGTGGCTGTGACATACGGACAGACAGACAGACAGACATGACGAATGTATAAGGGTTCCGTTTTTTGCCATTTGGCTACGGAACCTTAAAAAGAAAACAACCCATTGTCAATTTTGTCTTAAATTCAAAGACCGATACATTTAATATTGATTATACTTAAATTTAATGAAAAGTTTGACAGATATAATATTATGTATGAAGAGCTTAATATGTTAATGTTCGTCTCTGAGTGCGGCAGTTAATACTCGAAGCAAAGCCTTATTAATAAGGATTTTAGACTTTGTATGTACTTATAACATTAGTTGCCTAAAATAAAAATATTCTGAGAGAAAGTTAAAGTAAGACATCTTCAGCCTGGCTTAAAAGATAGTTCAGTTAAATAAGACCAAAAACTTGCTCGTATTTGTATACAAATAAATAATAATAATAATTTATCGTCCTCGCTTTTTACAGGTGTTCTGCCGATTGGGACTTAAGACCTTAGCTTAAAAAAATTATACGATGATAATGATTGATGATATTATGAACTATAAAGTAATACAAATTACAAATTCCTCTGAACGGTACAGATCATACAAAATATAGAGACAATAATAATAATTCATATTAAAACAGTGTAAACTGTAAACCTATTTATTTTCAAGAAGTAGGTAGGTAAGTATATTAAATTGTCGTTTCTCGTGCGGTCGTGCGGGTCAGTTTCGGTCGCGTTGAGGAAGGTTGAATCGGGCGCACGCGCCGCGTGGCCTCAATACCTCGGTTTCGAACGTTCGCTGACCGACCAGCGCGTGTCGACTTTTCTTCGCCCCGCTCACCGCGTCCCCTCGAACGCCTGTCGGCTGTCGGCTGTCGCTGTAGAGTGTAGACTGTAGAGCATAGAGTAACTTATATATAGTAGGTAGTGTAGAGCTGTAGATTGTAGAGTGTAGACTGTAGGCCCTTTTCTTATTGTACGTCATATTTCTTTTAAAATATGATTTTCTTATAATATGTTTTTAGTCTTAATAATGTTCACCATTTACTAGTATGAATAAAATTATCAAATTGTAGTTGATAACTTACCTATCCTAATAGCTAATAAGTATAGGTCTATCTACCAGAATCTGATGGCAAAAAGTGGGAAAGTAAATTGACTCTAGCAATACCGGGGTAATTGGAATAAAACATTTTGATCCTTTTTAGGGTTCCGTACTCAAAGGGTAAAAACGGGACCCTATTACTGAGACTTCGATGTCTGTCCGTCTGTCTCCAGGCTGTAACTCAAGAACCGCTATAGCTAGACTTATGAATTTTTTACAGATTGTGTATATTTCTGTTGCCGCTATAACAGCAAATACTAAAAACGCAATAAAATTATTAATATTTAAGGGGGGCTCCCATACAACAAATGTGATTTTTTAAGGTTTTTTCGCTCGTAATCAATAATGGTAACAGCTAGGCACTTGAAATTTTCACAATATCCTTAATTATATTTGTACTTTAATAATTAATAATAAAAATTTTATTAAGTAACTATTTAAGGGGGGCTCCCATACAAGAAACACAATTTTTTGCCTACTTTCGCTCTATACCGGTACGGAACCCTTCGTGCGCGAGTCCGAATCGCACTTGGCCGATTTTATTCCTTATAGCGGCTGATTCTGTGTGTGAAACATGCAAATTATATAAATTTATCCAATGATCAAGGATATTTTCCATCAGATTCTGGTAGACCTATAATAACGAAGCTCTACAATATTATTAATTTAGTATTTTAGATTGCGATAATGATCAGTTTGAAAATAATAAGCAGTTATCTTATATTTCACGATTTAAAGGAGATGGTCTGAGGTCAGTAATGGCACTCGCAGCAGCTTCACAATAGCTTAACACTGGGATGAATAGAGCTTATCAGCAAGTTCTGTCTCTTTAGCTCTGTATACAATAGCTCAACTATCCTCAAGAGGCCTTATCAATTTCGGGGTCATACACAGATGTAAAATAAGATGCGAACATTTCACAAATGTCAGTGCCATTACATACCTCTGTCTTACCGTTAACAAATGTACTTGGATATACACTCGATCCCCCCCTCTTTGTCTTGACATGAGACCAGAAAAGCTTAGGGTTACTCAAGATACCATCTTCTATTTTGCGTAAATAATTTTTATAACAATGGGCAGTCTGTTTTTTACATCTCGAGTTAAGCAGCTGAAGCTCGATCTCGTCCCTGGGATTTCGGTATAATTTAAAGCGTTTTCTAGGTACAAGAGGTGTAGCTGTATTTACATTACAATTTATTGGTTTAGAGATGAGACAAAGATCAAGAATACGGTTATTTATGTTTGATATACTGTTGCATTGCGACAGGTTATTTTTTTTTTTATGAAATAAGGGGGCAAACGAGCAAACGGGTCACCTGATGGAAAGCAACTTCCGTCGCCCATGGACACTCGTAGCATCAGAAGAGCTGCAAGTGCGTTGCCGGCCTTTTAAGAGGGAATAGGGTAATAGGGGAGGGTAGGGAAGGGAATAGGGGAGGGTAGGGGATTGGGCCTCCGGTAAACTCACGCTGTTTCACGACGGTTTTCTGTGAGAACGTGGTATTTCTCCGGTCGAGCCGGCCCATTCGTGCCTAAGCATGGCTCTCCCACGTATAAATTTAAATATTTAAGTCTAAAAAGTCCAAAAACATTTGATGTGTGGCGGCATGAGAGCTTCTATAATCATTTTTACTGTTTAAGTCTTTCCAACTTATGTTTCCAAGATTAAAATCACCGAATATACAAATCTGCATTTTAGTATCTTCTGCTACCAAATTACAATTATTAATAAAATTTTTTAGAACTGAAATATTTACTCTGAGATGTAAATAGGCACTTTATTACCGGAATATTCCAAGTGAGAAGTGTTTAATTTGTTTTCAGAGTGAACTTTATTAAATTTTACGCATGCTGCCAAAAAGTTATCACGTATGCGAGGACTAGCAAATTGCACTACTATTGAACGCGGGCGAGAGCTGTTAGATTTCATTTTGGCAACTCTAGTGCTGTATTGAATAAGATTATCACTCACTTCACATTCAACAATTGTACCAAGCTTCTTTAGTATATTAAGCAAATTTTCTGAACGTTTTTCTGGTAGGCCTTGTATTTCTATGTTGTTAGCTCGGGATTGTTGTTCCATATAATTTGTTTCATTCTTAAGTTCATTCACGGAAGATCTTAGTTCATGGTTTTACTTTTCAATAGCACTTAATTTATGTTTGGTATTATTTTGCTCTTTTTTAAACTCTTCAAATTTGTTATTGATAAATGTCATTGATTCTCCTATGTCCTTTGTACTTTTTTCAATAGGTTGCAATTGTTTTTTAATTTCATTTTGTAATTCCGATTTCATTTCCTGCATCTGGGTCTGTATCATAACTGTAAATTCATTTTTTATTCGATCCAACATAGTTTCGAATTCTCTTTTTATGACTTCCTCCATCATAAATTCCATACTGTCTTTATTTGAAGATAATGGCGGTGAAGATAATGCAGGTCTTTTACTTTCTCTCATTAAAGTGACGTTTCTTACTGGAGTAGAGTCCTTTTTTGGGACCTTCTGAGTGCAAGACGGACAGCTCCAAGTTTCTTTTTCCAGGCGTGAATATGCTGTTTCCGAGAGAGACAAACAAACCAGATGAAAAGTTTTCTTGCATATTACACAGTTTAAATATAATTAATTTTCATTATCAGAGACGCTGCAGCAACCCCAAGTTAAAGATGACATTATTTTTTGAAGGCTAATATAATTATTTAACAAACAAAAAAAAAGTGCACGTTTCCTTTGCGCTACGCCACTGGGCTCGTATTCGTTCGAACGAAATTATGGTTCGGTAATCATGTTCAGTATGTCTGTGATACTGAACATGATTACTGAACCATAATTTCGTTCGAACGAATACGAGCCCAGTGGCGTACTTAAATTCACACTGCAATTTCATACTATAATATTATAAATGCAAAAATGTGTCGGTCTGTCTGTTAGCTCTTCACGCCCAAACTGCTTGTACCGATTGTTCTGGGTATGGAGATACTATAGTTAGAGTCCCGGGAAATGACATATAAGTATTATTATAATTATTTTAATCCCAGAAAAATGTACGGTTACCGTGCGATGGACGAATTTGGGGTAATGGAGCTGCGATCGGCATCTGTCTGTCTGTCTGTCTGTCTGACAGTCTGAGTATTATTGTATTTTAATAGCTACTTAACTTTCGTACAATAAGTTGTACCGTAGAGTTAATAGTTGGAAATACACTTGTGTTACATCGTATTATTCTAATGCCTCATGATGGCAGCTGCATATTCCATTCGCCGCTTGGATTTTAATAATAATAATAATATCTATGGACGCTTCACACCACGTCAGTCTGGCCCCGTGGTAAGTACCTGAAGGACTTGTGTTACGGGTACCAGACAACGGAAATATATTTTAAAATACTTTTATATTTATACTATACATATATTTAAGATTTTTATTATATCATACACAAAGGATCATGGGCATTTTGGTATATAGTCTCAACAGAGAAAAAATATATACCATTAGATGGCTCTTAGTCAGTAGGTAAAAAAGTTATATGGCGCCTAGCCCCTAGCAACTGTAAACGTACAAGGCCGGCGTTACCGACGTAGTTTTTGTCGTCTAGACTCTAGATATGGTAAGATTTATTTGCGCTTAGAAAGGTTACGAATGTCTTATCTAAGACAGTACACCTTAGGTTTACGCTCACAGTAATAGTTTAACCCCTCCCTCATACTGCTCACCCTTGGACGGCGGAGCAGGTAACGATGACAGAACAGAAAATATAAATAGAAGATAAGTGTGTAGACATAAGACTGTATACGTGTATAAATTGTATTAAGAACATAATTACATATTTCACAAATGGTTCCTTAAATCGAAAAATGATTTATAAATAACTATCTACTCACATTAAAACCTATCCAACGACAACCCACACGGTGTGGTGGACGAGACAAAAAAAATCATCCCCGTTTGATGTGTAGGGGAGGTACCTTAAAAAATATATTTTAAAGATCTTATACACCATTTTGTCGGCATCATTAATATGTGCATTCGTGCCGAATTACAGCTTTGTAGGTCCTATAGTCTCTGAGAAAAATCGCGGACAGACAGACGAACGGATGGACGGATAGACGGACAGACGGACAGACGGACGGACGGATAGACGGACAGACGGACAGACGGATGGACGGACGGACAGACCGAAACTATAGTATAAGGGTTCCTTGTTGACGACGGAACCCTAAAAATAATCATGCTATAATGTAACGTGATGTTATCAGCATGAAATGTATGAGCGCTGATGTCACTTTTAACATGGCTTTACTCAAAAAGTACTACGAATCTTGACAAGCGCCCTATTGGTCATTAATGTACATGGGTATACCTTCCTAAAAATATACAAGCCATTCGTGTTGAGCCCTATACCAGAGCCCATACATTTTTGCCCATCATCATTTAATACACATCCATGACTCAGGAACATTGAAAACTTTTTTTTTGTTCCGTCGGCGGGATTCGAACCCGCGACCCCATATAATACAATTGAGCCGCCACTGCCATTGAGCCACAGAGGTCGTCAAATTTTTTGTTTAATTCGACTGATACTCAACAAGCCTTAGGGGCTGCTTCTCTACTTCCTGATAAGTTTCGGATGTGCTAACCACAACTTATCTGACAGATGAAGTATGGAGTATCTGTCAGATAAGTTGTGGATAGCATATCCGACACTTATCAGGAAGTGCCGGTGATATAGCCCCTTTAGGTTGCGAGCGACTATTGTCGAATGTGTAAGTTTAAACTGGGAAGATTTAGGTATCTACACTTTCTCGGAAAGTTTTCTTTACAAAAAGTAATGATATCCCACCAAAAACATAAATGTAAAAAAGGAGAGCCAAGTTCAATACAAATATTATGCTTGTCTATGGACTTCGCCGTAAAAAGAATGGAGATCTAAATTAGTGCCAAGTTCTATGGAAAATCGAAATATGTATGTATTTATAGGAACCAAATAACATTATGAACAAATAATAAAGTCTATTTCTTTACTTTATTGAATATCTATAACAGTTGCTGTTATTTAAATAATGTGAGATCTTAAAGTAGATTAAATTTGACTTGGCTAGTTTTTATCAGAATTAAAATCTATACTAATTTTATAAAGCGGAAGAGTTTGTTAGTTAGTTTGTTTGTTTGTTTGTTTGTTTGTTTGTTAGAACGTGCTAATCTCAGAAACTACTGGTCCGATTTGAAAAATTCTTTCAGTGTTAGATAGTCAATTTATAGAGGAAGGCTATAGGCTATATTTTATTACGCTAAGACTAATAGGAGCGAAGAAATAGAGGAAAATGTGGAAAAAATGGGGGGAAACTATTTAAAAGGGCTTATTTGAACGCGGTAATCTCAGGAACTACTGGTCCGATTTGAAAAATTCTTTCAGTGTTAGATAGCCCATTTATCGAGGAAGGCTATAGGCTATATTTTATTACGCTAAGACTAATAGAAGCGAAGAAATAGAAGAAAATTTGAAAAAAACGGGGGAAATTATTTGAAAGGGCTTATCTCACGAACTACTAGAGCAATTTATCTGTTATTTGGGTCAGATAAGAAGTAGACCACGAGAAGGATCATAGACTATTTTTTGTAGACTGATTTGTCTGTGAAATATTCAATTTACGCGGGCGAAGCCGCGCGGAACGTCTAGTGTTTAATAACTTTATGAAATGAATGATGTAATGAAAACTGGCCAAGTTAAATCTAATCTACTTTAAGATTAAATAACAGCAATTGTTATAGATCCATACTAATACTATCCATACTTCCATACTAATATTATAAATGCGAAAGTGTTTCTGTCTGTCTGTCTGTCTGTTACCTCTTCACGCCTAAACCGCTGAACCGATTTTGCTGAAATTTGGTATGGGGATACTATGAGTCCCGGGAAAGGACATAGGATACTTATTATCCCGAAAAAATGTACGGTTCCCGCGCGATAAACGAATTTTAGCGCAACGAAGTTGCGGGCGTCATCTAGTATTCAATAAAGTAAAGAAATAGACTTTATTATTCGTTCATAATGTTATTTGGTTCCTATAAATACATACATATTTCGATTTTCCATATACTATTTGTATTGAACTTGGCTCTCCTTTTTTACAATTATGTTTTTGGTGGGATAAACTCTATTTGTGGTTTTATAACATATGTGATAAAACTTATTTTATTAATTAAAAACAACACGAAATCGATCTCAACGTCCATATCCGAGTCATAGAACAGATTGGAGGTCAAATACTTACAAATGATTTGGAAAAAATCAAAGCAAGGGGAAACCTCTACGTGCTTGGGTGTACGCACGGCATCTGCGTAGTATTCCAAGTAAGCAATGAGTTGTGCCCTGAGATTTGGAGGCTGCCTCGCTGGCCGAAGTGTTCTGACTTCTGGCAATGCCAGACTGAACGAGACGCGGGACAGAACCCGTCACCTGACACTATCCGGTATGGCGGAAAAGCGCCAAAGAACGAGCGCTTGACCTTTGAGTTGAGAGACTAGAGCAGCAGCAAGTCATACTTGCTCATCATGCTTTTGTACACCATTATACACACCACTCATCCCACTGGCTCCATCATAGCCTTGAACACGTACACACCCTAAAGTATTATCACTTAGTTTTGTTACACCCTGTAGAATCTTGAAAAAAATTATGGTACCTTCCAATCCCATACACAATATCAAGCGGGGGTGATTTATTTTTTCCTCGTCCACCCCACCGTGTGGGGTGTCGTTGGATAGGTTTTTTAAAAATATTATGAGTATTCAAAGACCATTGGGATCCATTTGTGAAATATGAAGTTTTAAAGTGGAAAAAATCGTTAGAGTCCAGTGTCCTGTGTCCCCCCCTTCTACCAGGTAAGCGGTTGCTTCTAGAAATGTGAAAAAATTCACAGGGGTAGGAAATATGCTGAATAGACGTTCCGCGCGGCTTCGCCCGCGTAAATTAGATATTTCACAGACAAATCAGTCTACAAAAATAGCCTATGATCCTTCAGGTGGTCTACTTCTTATCTGACCCAAATAACAGAAAAATTGCTCTAGTAGTTCGTGAGATAAGCCCTTTCAAATAATTTCCCCCGTTTTTTCCACATTTTCTTCGATTTCTTCGCACCTATTAGTCTTAGCGTGAGAAAATATAGCCTATAGCCTTCCTCGATAAATGGGCTATCTAACACTGAAAAATTTTTTTAAATCGGACCAGTAGTTCCTGAGATTAGCGCGTTCAAACAAACAAACAAACAAACAAACTAACAAACTCTTCCGCTTTATAATATTAGTATAGAAATATAGAAGTATAGATAGTATAGATCTGTTATGAAATTGAGCTAATCTCTCCTAAAGTAACCGCGACCAAAACTTCATAGTTGCTGGTCGTTCTTACCTCTATAAAGGTCACAAACAGGTAAACTTTCAGCTTTTCTCTTGGTTCATGTGATTTATAGCTAAACCGTGATTTATGGCTTTGTAAGTGTGTCCCTCCACAGGTGCTGATAAGTATAATTATAGTCTTGTTAAGTAGGTATATTATGAAGGTAAAATCTTTTAACAAACGATATTTTATCATGTAAGACGTTTTCGAGTAAATAATAGATCTCTAAATTGGTTTATAAACTCCACCTTATTAGTCATGATACTTTTCCAATGAGCCAGACAAAGACAAGCATGCCTTTTAACTAAATATTCGCTGAGTAACTATTTTTATTAGGAAGAAGCTGTAGTCCTAAGTCTGTGTCTGTGGATAAATGAACAATAAAAAAATAATATAGTAAATAGTTATCTTAAAAAACAATCTACAGTCAAATATGATAAAACTTCTATATATCTTTTTTCGCTGGCAACCCTGGCACAGTGCACATACAGTCCCGCATTTATTTTTATTAAAAATAATTAAAGTGAAAATTTCGATTTATACTTACATGTAAACTATAGTTTATCAAACGTAGATTCTGTGATAGTGTTTGCACGTTAAATACCTCACTTGAAACTAAGAAATCAACCCAAGATAAGTTATAATTTAATACCTTCACCTAATTAATTATTGCAAAAACGTCAAGAAAAATTTGAAATTACCCTCAACTCTATATTCTTCGGCTGTCAAAATCAATTGACAGCTATCAAATTTGAATCTGACACACGCATAGGGTTGCAAGGTAATTAATTTTACCCAATTTGGAAGTAAAAAAGTTCTGAAATTCGGCCTGCACATTATGTATAGTACAACAAAACACGCCCTGCGATCTGAGCAGTCAGTCTCAGAACCCGACCTTGCCCACCATCAAACATGGAAAGGTGACGCAAATATTAAAAATCTGAAAAGAAAACAACCTGAATGCTGTGCCGATTTTACAGAAATTAAAAACTCTTTACTTGAGCTCAAGACTAGCTTGGATACAAATCTTGTGGTGATCAATGAAAGCATTAAGACCATAAAAAATGATTTGGACGTATACACAAAAGAATTGAAAAAAGAAATAGATAGTCTTCGTTCCGAAAATATTGTGATGCAAAAGAACTTTACTCAGCTGGCGGAATCGGTATCTGAGATTAAATCATCAACTCAATTCATCTCAAATCAATACGACGACTATCAAAATCGGCTTAAGAACTTAGAAAATCAAACAAATCAGAAACTGCAGGATAATGATTCAATCAAAAACCTAGAAGCTAAAATTGAGAGCCTCGAGCAACAGTCCAGGCTATGTAACATTGAAATATCCAATGTTCCTGAAAGACGTGGCGAAAATCTAATTGTTTTACTTGAAGATGTTAGTAAAAAAATTAATGTGCCAATTCCCAGAGACCAGATTACCTCCGTGCATCGTGTCCCACATGCTCAACGCAACGACAGGCCCAAAAACATTATTGCCAAATTTAGCACCAGGATCCTGAGAGACAATATTTTAAGTGCATGCCGTCTGAAGAAAGGATTAACCACCTCGGACTTAGGAATATCTGGGAACCCCCGAAATATCTATATTAATGAACATCTGACTCTTCCAAGAAAACAACTTTTGCGTGAAACCCGTGATATGGCCAAGAAACACGGCTACAAATTTGTCTGGGTAAAGCATTCCAACATCCTCGTGAGGCGGAACGAAACATCTCCCATCGTAACTATTAGAAACAGTAATGATATTATTTGTAAAATTAAGGCAAACACTACTAACTGATTTCCCTAGAATTTATAGTTATAGTTATCTTAAAAAACAATCTACAGTCAAATATGATCTTAAAGAAATCTTTTCTAAAAGTTTGTTGATTGTTCCTACTTTTTAACCGACTTCAAAAACATACATACATACATACATACACTTGGAATTTGGCACATTTGTTCAGACGCTGATATAGACTAACATATACGAAAACTGGGCAATTCTGGAAATATTACATACATACGCGTCGAATTGATAACCTCCTTTTTTGAAGTCGGTTAAAAATAGCGATCGACAAAGTAGGCAAGGTATCTGTAGACTGTAGACCTCAATGGTAGTACAGAGTACTACGTACTCTACGTAGACGTCGCGTCGGGACTCGGGAGTCGTGACTTACGTACTACGTAGCATGCGTAACTTTCGGACTTCGGTACATATTGATCCATCCCCTATTAACCGTCTTTTGTTTTTAGGTTGCATTATAATATTATTATTATTATAAATAGAGCTAAGTATAGTGTAGATATAGGCGTGATTCATATTACGGTTGCTACCAACTTCCAGCAACACATTATGTGTGATTTTTTTAAATTTTATTTTTCAAGCCATTTTAAAGACATGGCATCCCTAATGTTCTTTCACTTTATTTTCTACTGTAATTTGGCGATAAAATCAAATATAATTATAGGTCTACCAGAATCTGATGGCAATTTTTGACAGCAGATTTTTAAAAAATATCCTTGATCATTGGATAAATTTTTATATTTGCATGTTTAACACACAGAATCAGCCGCTATAAGAAAAAAAAAAAAACGGATCAAAATGTTTTATTCCAATTACCCCCGTATTGCTAAAGTCATTTTATTTTCTCACTTTTTGCCATCAGATTCTGGTAGACCTATAACTATAGGTCTACCAGAATCTGATGGCAATTTTTGACAGCAGTTTTTAAAAAAATATCCTTGTCTATACTAATATTATAAAGCGGAAGAGTTTGTTAGTTTGTTTGTTTGTTTGTTTGAACGCGCTAATCTCAGGAACTACTGGTCCGATTTGAAAAATTCTTTCAGTGTTAGATAGTCCATTTATCGAGGAAGGCTATAGGCTATATTTTATCACGCTAAGATTAATGGGAGTGAAGAAATAGAGGAAAATGTGGAAAAAACGGGGGGAAATTATTTGAAAGGGCTTATTTGAACGCGCTAATCTCAGGAACTACTGGTCCGATTTGAAAAATTCTTTCAGTGTTAGATAGCCCATTTACCGAGGAAGGCTATAGGCTAAATTGCTCCTCTACTTACATGCTCCTCTACGCCCTGTCAAATTAAAACACCTCCCTGCACCATGGCTCTCTGATGAGATTAAAGGTATGATGGCTAAAAGGAATGCTGCTAAAGTTAAATTTAAAAATAACCCTACTGACCAGAATCGTGACAGATACAAAGAGCTCCGCAACAGATGCAACCGTTTGTGTAGGGATTGTGTAGTCGCCACATCCACTCATCTAATAGTAATGGTGATCCAGCGAAGGTATGGTCATTTCTCAACTCCATGGGTATCGGAAAAACAAAGTGTACCCCCTCACCTACCTTTGACCTTGATACCCTGAATCGTCACCTCACTTCTGCTTGTCCTATCCCTGCCTCCGTTAAACAGCAGTCCCTAAATGCAATCTTACAATATCCTACTCCTGACCCTCCACTTTCTCCTTTCACTTTTAAACCCATCACTATCCAGGTAGTGGAGAAAGCCATAACAAGCATTAAGTCTAACGCCGAGGGTATTGATGGCTTAAGTCGAAGAATGATTATTCTTAGTTCACCCGTTGTACTCCCTGTCCTCTGCCATATTTTTAATTCTTCCCTTAGCTCCAGCACATTTCCTAGCTGCTGGCGCAAAGCTGCAGTTATTCCCATTCCTAAAATTAAATGTCCCACCATACCCTCTGACTTCCGACCCATTTCCATTCTCCCATTCCTATCGAAGGTCCTTGAGCG
Organism: Cyaniris semiargus; assembly: GCA_905187585.1. Lineage (NCBI taxonomy): Eukaryota > Metazoa > Arthropoda > Insecta > Lepidoptera > Lycaenidae > Cyaniris > Cyaniris semiargus. Next base: position 12,692,289 of record LR994546.1, on the reverse strand, counting down.
CCTTGTTTGCCAGCAATTAAATTCTTTTATTAATTACAATGGCTTGCTCAGTCCTTTCCAATCTGGTTTTTGTCCGGGGCATAGTACTGTGACTGCTCTAACTAAGGTAACTGATGACGTACGCTTTGCCATGTCCAACCAGCAGCTTACTGTTCTAGCATTGCTGGATTTCAGTAATGCTTTTAATACCGTTGACTACGACATCCTCATTGCTATGCTAGGCGCGCTTCAATTCTCTGATCCTGTGTTAGAGTGGTTTCATAGCTATCTTTTTGGTAGACAGCAATGTATACGTATTAACGATCAGGTATCTGGATTTTGTGATATACTAGCTGGCGTTCCTCAGGGTGGTGTCCTATCCACTCTCCTTTTTTCCCTCTTTATCAATTTCCTCACCCCTCTCCTCACCTGCTTCTTTCACCTCTATGCGGACGATCTCCAAATCTATTCCCACGCACCGGCCAATGACTTGAAGTCTGCAATAATTGCTATCAATAAGGATCTTGCAACCATATTACGTTGGAGCCAAGGCCATGGCTTGATAGTCAATCCCAATAAGACTCAAGTTATTGTTATTGGTAGTTCAAAACAAATTAACCAGCCTAATTATGATACTCTGCCTAGTATTACGTTTAACAATGTATCATTACCCTGTAGAGATGTGGCAAAAAACTTTGGCATATACGTCGACTCAACTCTGAAATGGACTCACCACATCTCAGAAATCAGTCGAAAGATTTTTGCAGCGGTGAGCTTACTAAATCGCTGGAAAAATCTACTCCCCATGAAGACTAAAGTCGAGCTTGCGCAGACTTTACTTCTACCTATCCTCGACTATGCAGATGTTTGTTTAATAGATCTTAATGTAGAACACCTTAACGAACTAGAAAGATTACAAAACATCTGCATCAGATTCGTATATGGACTGCGCAAGTTCGACCACGTCTCTGAATTTCGTCAGAAACTCGGGTGGCTACCCATCAGTACTCCGCCGGGAGGAGCATGTCCTGGTCCTATTGTACAATATCCTACATGACCCCCGCTCTCCTCCCTACCTTAAGGAACGCTTTCAGTTTCGTGATGCAGACCACAAGCGTGCGTTACGCTCTGTTCATAATAATAAACTAATAATAATAATAATAATAATAATAATAATATCTATGGACGCTTCACACCACGTCAGTCTGGCCCCGTGGTAAGTACCTGAAGGACTTGTGTTACGGGTACCAGACAACGGAAATATATTTAATACTTTTATACTATACACATATTTAAGATTTTTATTATATGATACACATATTTAATACACATCCATGACCCAGGAACTTTGAAAACTTTTTTGTTCCGTCGGCGGGATTCGAACCCGCGACCCCCGGCTTGAGCTACCAACAGCCCACCAACTGAGCCACAGAGGTCGTCACAAACTATTAGCACCTTTTACTAAATCGGGATACTTTGCGGATTCTTTCGCTGTGAAGGCTACTTACTTGTGGAATGAACTACCACTCGAGATTCGCGAGTCGCAGTCACTAGCTAACTTTTAAATCGAAGTTACATATCCATCTGAGGAGTAAAGTCTAATTGCTAGTTGCTTATGTTAATTGTTTATTTAATTTTATAATGCTTATATATGTTATATGTATATCTATAATATTATTATGGATACGGACACGTAGTGCCATCTAGCGTCAAACCGGCGAAAGTGATCAGGGAAACACAGAAAACATAAATCCCCTACTTAATACTAGATGGCGTTAGGTGTATGTTTACTTACGCGTATTTTCTAGAAAGTTCCCACACTTGTTTGCTTGTTTACTTGTTTACGTGAATCGGGCGAGGGAACTTTCTGGAATTCGTCTCGCCATATAAATAGCCGCAGGTAGACGGCCCGGCAATTCAGTTTTATCTGAGCGATCCTCGAGGCGACTTCGGAGCGAAAACAAGTGATCAATAGTGAGTGAACGACTGTGAACCCACGACTTGGCTACGACCTAGGATAGTGATAGTGCTTAGTGATTTGGATCTAGTGCTTAGTTGTGTGAGACTTAGTGCTAGTAAAGTCTTTTTAAGAGTCAGCAGGTCTTTTTCTCCAAATCCTTCGAACCCTAGCACGTAACAACTGGTGTCAGAAGTGGGATTTGGAGATGCCATTGACTCCGAGAGAGGACTCCAAGGGGAGTGTCAGGACAAGGGCGCAGCGAGCTGCTGCCATTGACTCCGAGAGAGGAATTCAAGGGGAGTGTGAGGACAAGGGCGCAGTGCCATCGACTCCGAGAGAAGACTTCGAGGGAAGTGTCAGGACAAGGGCGCGACGGGCTGCGGAGGCCACACACACTGGGGACCAAGCTCCGCCCACGGCGGGGCAGGCCTCACCCACCAGGCTCCGCCCACTGACCACGCCCACCAGGCTCCACCCACTTCGGGTGAAGCCACGCCCACTGGCTCCCCCCACCAGGCCACGCCCACTTAGGCCACGCCCATTGGCCCCGCCCACTGGGCCCCGTCGACCAGCTCCATCCATCCTGCCACGCCCGTAGTTTCTACGGCCCCTCAAATGGCTCCTCAATTGGAAAGCATAATTGAGTTAATTCAGGCTTTGCAAGATGCCCAAGAGCACAAGCTCGGCGCTTTGCAAGATTCTCAAAGGGCAATGATGGAGTCACAAGACCGCAAGCTTGGCGCTCTGCAAGAGTCACAAGACCGCAAGCTCGACGCTTTGCAAGAGTGTCAAAAAGCTGAAATTCAGGCATTGATGGAATCACAAGACCGCAAGCTTAGCGCTTTAAAAGAGTCGCAAGAACGCAAGCTCGGCGCTTTGCAAGATTTTCAAAAAGCTGAAATCAGAGCGATTCGAGAATCACAAGAGCAACAAAAAGACCTCCAAGAAAAAGCGCTTGGGGCTATAGAGGATGTCAGTGACACGGTGACTAAGCTTCGTAAAGATGTCGACGTAATGGACGAACGTGTTACCGGGCTAGGAGTGGATGTGGAAAATGTGAAAACCGGCCTCACAGAACTACAAAAGAAAGTAGTGCGCTTGAAAACCACAGGAGTTGTGATGTCTAGTGGAACTACCGGATTAGTGGTACAAGGACCAAGAGTTAAAGTGCCACCATACGACGGTACTACTTCTTGGAACGCTTATCGTCAGCAATTCCAGACGGTTGCTTCTGCCAACGGATGGACTGACTAACAATGCCTGACCGCTCTCACTGTTGCGCTCAGAGGGCAAGCTTTGTCGGTCCTCGAAGCACATACAGGCAATGGGTTCCAAGACCTGATGGAGGCCCTGGAATCCAGATACGGGGAGCGACACCTGGAGCACGTGTTCCGTGCTCAACTTCGTGACAGAGTCCAACGCTCAGGAGAGGGACTACAACAATGGGCGTTGGAAATTGAAAAACTGGTCAAGAAGACACACCCAGGAGCCGATTCCAAGATGATCGACACGAATATTGTGCAAGCATTTGTCGACGGAATCAGGGACCTAGAGGTCAGAGCTGCAGTGAGGCTACGTCACCACACCTCGCTAAAGGAAGCATTGGCGCATGCTTTGGAGGTCGAGGCTGTTCGCCGCGACATACGACAGACCCAAAAGATCGACGAGGTCTCTGAGGAAGCTAAGGAGGTCAAGGCTCCCACGAAGAGAAGTTTTGGAGCCATGTGCTACAAGTGCGGTGAGAGGGGTCATCTTCAGCTAAACTGCCCGCAGTAGGAGACCCAGATGGCAAGGATGAAAAGGCTCGAGGAACAAGTAGAGGAGTTGAAGAAGCAAGGAGCTTCGTCCCCTGCCCGGGATCAGGGAAACGAATAAAAGCCAGGACTAAGGGGCGAGTACTGGCTGACGCGGAGGAAGCCCCGATAACTGTTATCTCCCAAGCATGCAGCGGGAATAGTCTTGTGATTCAGGGGACTATTAACAGGACGGATTGCAAAATGACTCTAGACACAGGAGCCTCTAGAACGATAGTGAACCCAAATCTAGTAAAAGCCGCAAGGAGACATAAGAGGAGAATTAACTGTCGGCTTCGTACTGCCTCCGGTCAGCCAATACCCGTCCTGGGAGAAATGTCAGTTACGATTAATGTAGGGGGTTACTCATACCCTCATGACGTTATCGTGGCTGAGATTATGGATGATTGCATCTTGGGTTTGGATTTCATGAAGAAGTACAACTGCAAAATTAATGTCGCTGACGGAGTTTTCAATTGTGGCGAAGAAGAAATTTTCATCCTTGGAGGCGCCTGCGGGAAAGTCACATGTGTAAAGGAAGTCATTATACCTGGACGAGCGGAAGCTAGAGTGCTGGTGAAACTACCGCCAGCTGGAAAGAAGAAGTTAAACAGATGCGTGTTGATCGAAGACACACCTACCAAGACATCAGCGCAAAAACTGATGACGGCGAGAACCCTTGTTAGTGGAAGCAGTAACGCTGTGGTCAGGGTTTTGAATCTTGGTGATCGCGAGATCTGCTTGAACAAAGGTGACGCCATTGGAAAGTGCGAGGAAGTTGTCTGGATGAGAAAGTGTAGTTCGATCACAGGCTCAGACTCAGCAAACAGCAGCAACTATGGAATAGTGACTGAGCTACTCGATGACTGCAAGAATAATCTGACTTATTCGCAGAGCATGAAAGCTAAGAAGTTTTTACAACGCCACGCGAATATCTTCTCCAGTCAGGAAGGCGACCTTGGAAGAACGTCGATGGTTCAGCACAGGATAGATACCGGAAGCGAGAACCCAATTCGTCAAAGAGCAAGACGGATACCCATTGCAAAGGAAAAAGAAGTTGAAGGCCTTTTGGAGGTCATGAGAAGGCATAAGATTATTGAACCGTCGGCAAGTCTGTGGTGCTCACCTGTTGTGTTAGTGAAGAAGAAAGATGGTAGCACAAGATTTTGTGTGGACTACAGACGTCTCAATGATGTCACCAAGAAGGACAGTTACCCGTTACCTCGAATCGACGACACTCTGGATACCTTGAGTGGCATGAAATGGTTCTCGACCCTGGACCTGAAATCTGGATACTGGCAGGTGGAAATTCATCCAAAAGACAAGGAGAAGACAGCTTTCTCCACTTAGACAAAAGAAACTTAGAACGAGTTTTCGCCAAAATAGAGGGGGCCAAGTTAAAGTTGAATCCGAAAAAGTGTCGTTTATTCAGGAGTAAGGTCAATTATCTCGGCCATGTTATCTCCGGTGATGGAATCCAGACGGACCCGGAGAAACTGGAAGCAGTTCAAAATTGGCCAACCCCTAAGAACAAAACCGAAGTGCGGGCATTTCTCGGCCTATGCTCCTACTACAGACGTTTTGTGAAGGGATTCTCAGAGATAGCCAAGCCATTACATCGGCTGACAGAAGATAAACGACAGTTTATTTGGGATGAGACTTGTGAAGATTCTTTTCAGAAACTGAAGAAACATCTGCGTGAAACACCAATCCTGGGGTATCCACAAAGGTCAGTTTATAGTCGACACGGACGCAAGCAACACGGCCATTGGCGGGGTGTTATCTCAAAAACAGGGCGAAAGAGAAGTTGTGATTGCATATTTCAGCAAATCTTTATCTAAGCCAGAGAGAAACTACTGTGTGACAAGAAGAGAACTCTTGGCTGTTGTAAAGACGCTACAACATTTCAGCAAATATCTCATCGGCAGATAGTTTTTACTGCGAACTGATCACGCAGCCTTGAAGTAGCTACTGCAATTCAAGAACCCAGAAGGCCAAGTAGCTCGATGGATTGAACAACTTCAGGAGTATGAGTTCAAGACGGAACACCGCAGCGGAAAGGCGCATGGGAATGCCGACACACTTTCACGAAGGCCGTGTTCAGAAGACTGCAAACACTGTGTTAAGCAGGAATCTAATGAAGTAACATTAAAGTTAACGAGAACAAGTCCCTTGGGTCTCTGGGAGAATGATGCTATGAGGGAGGCTCAAGAAAGAGATGACGACCTTCGGCACATCATCACATGGAAGAAACGCGGTGACGTGAAACCAATCTGGAGTGAGGTTGCACCCATTGGCGCTGTCACTAAGGCGTACTGGGCGCAATGGGACAGTCTGATTCTTCAGAATGGACTACTCTACCGGAAATGGGAGAAGACTAACGGCAGAGAGTTCCATCTTCAGATAGTTGTCCCAAGAAAGAGAGTACTAGATGTTCTCCGTGAAATACACGATGGCGTATCAGGAGGTCATTTAGGTGTAAAGAGAACGTTAACAAAAGTGCGAGAACGATTCTACTGATTGCATTGTCGAGATGATGTACAGGATTGGTGCCGTAAATGCACTACCTGCGCTGCAGTGAAGGGACCACAGACCAGGAGCCGTGGGAACCTGCGGCTGTATAACGTTGGCGCACCGTGGGAACGAATTGCAGTTGACGTAGCTGGGCCATTTCCCGTAACGGAATCGGGAAATAAGTATTTTATGGTCGTCATGGACTACTTCACCAAATGGCCCGAAGTGTTCGCCATACCAAACCAAGAAGCTACAACAGTCGCTTCTAAGTTAGTCAAAGAAGTGATATCTCGCTTTGGTGTGCCTCTGGAAATCCATTCTGATCAAGGCAGGAATTTCGAATCGCAGGTCTTCCAGGAAGTGTGCAGAATTTTGGGAATGCATAAGACGAGGACCACCGCGTACCATTCACAGTCTGATGGAATGGTTGAGAGATTTAACCAGACCCTTGAGAGGCATTTGGCGAAATTGGTAGATGACAGACAAAAAGATTGGGACAAGTATATACCACACTTCCTTCTCTCGTACCGTACCGCCGAGCATGAGAGCATAAAAGTGTTACGTGTTAGGGTTCGAAGGATTTGGAGAAAAAGACCTGCTGACTCTTATAAAGACTTTACTAGCACTGACACTAGCTCACACAAATCACCAAGTCCAAACACTAAGCACTAGATAGTCCTAGGTCGTAGCCGAGTCGTAAGTTCACTGGTTCACTCACTATTGATCACTTGTTTTCACTTCGAAGTCGCCTCGAAGATCGCTCAGATGAAACTGAATTGCCGGGCCGTCTACCTGCGGCTATTTATATGGCGAGACGAATTCTAGAAAGTTCTTCCCCGATTAACGTAAACAAGTAAACAACTGTAGGATGTTTCTAGAAAATACGCGTAAGTAAACATACACCTAACGCCATCTAGTATAAAGTAGGGGATTTATGTTTTCTGTGTTTCCCTGATCAGTTTCGCTGGTTTGACGCTAGATGGCACCACGTGTCCGTATCCATAACACCACTCCCCTCTTAGAGGTGCTCGTCCCGAGCATCGTTGTAACTGCCATGGTAACGCGCCAGACGGTCTATGTGTACCACTTTGAATGTCCCTCTGGGTTGCTTTTGAATCCTGTAAGTCACATCATTCAATCGGGTAATCACTTTGTATGGGCCGTCCCACTTGGTCTGCAGCTTTGGAGATTTCCCTTTTCGGCGAGTTGGGTTATGCAGCCACACCAGTGACCCTTCTTCGAAGCCGCTCGTGTTCGATTTCCGGTCGTATCTGGTCTTCATGTTCTCACTTGACTGTAACCCATTTTCCCGAACCATGGCGTGTATATAGCGCATCTTTTCCCTTAAATCGCAGACATAGTCTTGTACGGTCTTTGGTTCCCCCGGTGACCCTCCTGTCAAGAGGTCTACTGGTACTCGTAGTTCTCTACCGTAATTGACATACGCCGGGGTAGCTTTTATGCTCTCATGCTCGGCGGTACGGTACGAGAGAAGGAAGAGTGGTATATACTTGTCCCAATCTTTTTGTCTGTCATCTACCAATTTCGCCAAATGCCTCTCAAGGGTCTGGTTAAATCTCTCAACCATTCCATCAGACTGTGGATGGTACGCGGTGGTCCTCGTCTTATGCATTCCCAAAATTCTGCACACTTCCTGGAAGACCTGCGATTCGAAATTCCTGCCTTGATCAGAATGGATTTCCAGAGGCACACCAAAGCGAGATATCACTTCTTCGACTAACTTAGAAGCGACTGTTGTAGCTTCTTGGTTTGGTATCGCGAACACTTCGGGCCATTTGGTGAAGTAGTCCATGACGACCATAAAATACTTGTTTCCCGATTCCGTTACGGGAAATGGCCCAGCTACGTCAACTGCAATTCGTTCCCACGGTGCGCCAACGTTATACAGCCGCAGGTTCCCACGGCTCCTGGTCTGTGGTCCCTTCACTGCAGCGCAAGTAGTGCATTTGCGGCACCAATCCTGTACATCATCTCGACAATGCAACCAGTAGAATCGTTCTCGCACTTTTGTTAACGTTCTCTTTACACCTAAATGACCTCCTGATACGCCATCGTGTATTTCACGGAGAACATCTGGTACTCTCTTTCTTGGGACAACTATCTGAAGGTGGAACTCTCTGCCGTTAGTCTTCTCCCATTTCCTGTAGAGTATTCCATTCCGAAGAATCAGACTGTCCCATTGCGCCCAGTACGCCTTAGTGACAGCGCCAGTGGGTGCAACCTCACTCCAGATTGGTTTCACGTCACCCCGTTTCTTCCATGTGATGATGTGCCGAAGGTCGTCATCTCTTTCTTGAGCCTCCCTCATAGCATCATTCTCCCATGGACCCAAAGGACTTGTTTTCGTTAACTTTAATGTTACTTCATTAGATTCCTGCTTAACACAGTGTTTGCAGTCTTCTGAACACGGCCTTCGTGAAAGTGCGTCGGCATTCCCATGCGCCTTTCCGCTGCGGTGTTCTGTCTTGAAGTCATACTCCTGAAGTTGTTCAATCCATCGAGCTACTTGGCCTTCTGGGTTCTTGAATTGCAGTAGCCACTTCAAGGCTGCGTGATCAGTTCGCAGTAAAAACTGTCTGCCGATGAGATATTTGCTGAAATGTTGTAGCGTCTTTACAACAGCCAAGAGTTCTCTTCTTGTCACACAGTAGTTTCTCTCTGGCTTAGATAAAGATTTGCTGAAATATGCAATTACAACTTCTCTTTCGCCCTGTTTTTGAGATAACACCCCGCCAATGGCCGTGTTGCTTGCGTCCGTGTCGACTATAAACTGACCTTCAGGTTGTGGATACCCCAGGATTGGTGTTTCACACAGATGTTTCTTCAGTTTCTGAAAAGAATCTTCAGAAGTCTCGTCCCAAATAAACTGTCGTTTATCTTCTGTCAGCCGGTGTAATGGCTTGGCTATCTCCGAGAATCCCTTAACAAAACGCCTGTAGTAGGAGCATAGGCCGAGAAATGCCCGCACTTCGGTTTTGTTCTTAGGGGTTGGCCAATTTTGAACTGCTTCCAGTTTCTCCGGGTCCGTCTGGATTCCATCACTGGAGATAACATGGCCGAGATAATTGACCTTACTCCTGAATAAACGACACTTTTTCGGATTCAACTTTAACTTGGCCCCCTCTATTTTGGCGAAAACTCGTTCTAAGTTTCGCAAATGGTCCGCGAAGTCGCGGCCAACAATGATGACGTCGTCCAAGTAGACTAAGCAAGCCTCTCCAACTAAGCCTGCCAGTACACACTCCATGAGTCGCTCAAATGTGGCAGGTGCGTTGCACAATCCAAAGGGCATGACGTTAAACTGCCATAAACCTTTACCGGTGGAGAAAGCTGTCTTCTCCTTGTCTTTTGGATGAATTTCCACCTGCCAGTATCCAGATTTCAGGTCCAGGGTCGAGAACCATTTCATGCCACTCAAGGTATCCAGAGTGTCGTCGATTCGAGGTAACGGGTAACTGTCCTTCTTGGTGACATCATTGAGACGTCTGTAGTCCACACAAAATCTTGTGCTACCATCTTTCTTCTTCACTAACACAACAGGTGAGCACCACGGACTTGCAGACGGTTCAATAATCTTATGCCTTCTCATGTCCTCCAAAAGGCCTTCAACTTCTTTTTCCTTTGCAATGGGTATCCGTCTTGCTCGTTGACGAATTGGATTCTCGCTTCCGGTATCTATCCTGTGCTGAACCATCGACGTTCTTCCAAGGTCCCCTTCCTGACTGGAGAAGATATTCGCGTGGCGTTGTAAAAACTTCTTAGCTTTCATGCACTGCGAATAAGTCAGATTACTCTTGCAGTCATCGAGTAGCTCGGTCACTATTCCGTAGTTGCTGCTGTCTGCTGAGTCTGAGCCTGTTATCGAACTACACTTTCTCATCCAGACAACTTCCTCGCACTTTCCAATGACGTCACCTTTGTTCAAGCAGATCTCGCGATCACCAAGATTCAAAACCCTGACCACAGCGTTACTGCTTCCACTAACAAGGGTTCTCGCCGTCATCAGTTTTTGCGCTGATGTCTTGGTAGGTGTGTCTTCGATCAACACGCATCTGTTTGATTTCTTCTTTCCAGCTGGCGGTAGTTTCACCAGCACTCTAGCTTCTGCTCGTCCAGGTATAATGACTTCCTTTACACATGCGACTTTCCCGCAGGCGCCTCCAAGGATGAAAATTTCTTCTTCGCCACACTTGAAAACTCCGTCAGCGACATTAATTTTGCAGTGGTGTTTCTTCATGAAATCCAAACCCAAGATGCAATCATCCATAATCTCAGCCACGATAACGTCATGAGGGTATGAGTAACCCCCTACATTAATCGTAACTGATATTTCTCCCAGGACGGGTATTGGCTGACCGGAGGCAGTTAGAAGCCGACAGTTAATTCTCCTCTTATGTCTCCTTGCGGCTTTCACTAGATTTGGGTTCACTATCGTTCTAGAGGCTCCTGTGTCTAGAGTCATTTTGCAATCCGTCCTGTTAATAGTCCCCTGAATCACAAGACTATTCCCGCTGCATGCTTGGGAGATAACAGTTATCGGGGCTTCCTCCGCGTCAGCCAGTACTCGCCCCTTAGTCCTGGCTTTTATTCGTTTCCCTGATCCCGGGCAGGGGACGAAGCTCCTTGCTTCTTCAGCTCCGCTACTTGTTCCTCGAGCCTTTTCATCCTTGCCATCTGGGTCTCCTTCTGCGGGCAGTTGAGCTGAAGATGGCCCCTCTCACCGCACTTGTAGCACATGGCTCCAAAACTTCTCTTCGTGGGAGCCTTGACCTCCTTAACTTCTTCAGAGACCTCGTGGATCTTATGGGTCTGTCGTATGTCACGGCGAACAGCCTCGACCTCCAAAGCATGCGCCAATGCTTCCTTTAGCGAGGTGTGGTGACGTAGCCTCACTGCAGCTCTGACTTCTAGGTCCCTGATTCCGTCGACAAATGCTTGCACAATATTCGTGTCGATCATCTTGGAATCGGCTCTTGGGTGTGCCTTCTTGACCAGTTTTTCAATTTCCAACGCCCATTGTTGTAGTCCCTCTCCTGAGCGTTGGACTCTGTCACGAAGTTGAGCACGGAACACGTGCTCCAGGTGTCGCTCCCCGTATCTGGATTCAAGGGCCTCCATCAGGTCTTGGAACCCATTTCCTGTATGTGCTTCTAGGACCGACAAAGCTTGCCCTCTGAGCGCAACAGTGAGAGCGGTCAGGCATTGTTCGTCAGTCCATCCGTTGGCAGAAGCAACCGTCTGGAATTGCTGACGATAAGCGTTCCAAGAAGTAGTACCGTCGTATGGTGGCACTTTAACTCTTGGTCCTTGTACCACTACTCCGGTAGTTCCACTAGACGTCGCGAGTCCTGTGGTTTCCAGGCGCACTTTCCACTTCTGTAGTTCTGTGAGGCCGGTTTTCACATTTTCCATATCCACTCCTAGCCCGGTAACGCGTTCTTCCATTATGTCGACATCTTTTCGAAGCTTAGTCACCGTGTCACTAACATCCTTTATTGCCAATAGCGCTTTTTCTTGGAGGTCCTTTTGTTGCTCTTGAGACTCCTGTAAGGCGCCGAGCTTGCGGTCTTGTGACTCTTGCAAAGCGCCGAGCTTGCGGTCTTGTGACTCTTGCAAAGCGCCGAGCTTGCGGTCTTGTGACTCTTGCAAAGCGCCAAGCTTGCGGTCTTGTGACTCCATCATGGCCCTTTGCGAATTTTGCAAAGCCTGACTTTCAGCTCTTTGAGACTTCTGCAAAGCCTGAATTAACCCAATTATGCTTTCCAATTGAGGAGCCATTTGAGGGGCCGTAGAAACTACGGGCGTGGCAGGATGGATGGAGCTAGTCGACGGAGCCCAGTGGGCGGGGCCTGTGGGCGTGGCCTGAGTGGGCGTGGCCTGGTGGGCGGAGCCAGTGGGCGTGGCCATGTCCAGAGTGGGCGGGGCCTGAGGGGCGTGGTCAGTGGGCGGGTCCCGGTGGGCGGAGCCAGTGGGCGTGGCTTCGCCCGAAGTGGGTGGAGCCTGATGGGCGTGGTCAGTGGGCGGAGCCTGGTGGGCGGGGTCAGAGGGTGGGGCCTGCCCCGCCGTGGGCGGAGCTTGGTCCCCAGTGGGTGTGGTCTCCGCAGCCCGTCGCGCTCTTGTCCTGATACTTCCCTCGAAGTCTTCTCTCGGAGTCGATGGCACTGCGCCCTTGTCCTCACACTCCCCTTGAATTCCTCTCTCGGAGTCAATGGCAGCAGCTCGCTGTGCCCTTGTCCTGACACTCCCCTTGAAGTCCTCTCTCGGAGTCAATGGCATCTCCAAATCTCACTTCCGACACCAGTTGTTACGTGTTAGGGTTCGAAGGATTTGGAGAAAAAGACCTGCTGACTCTTATAAAGACTTTACTAGCACTGACACTAGCTCACACAAATCACCAAGTCCAAACACTAAGCACTAGATAGTCCTAGGTCGTAGCCGAGTCGTAAGTTCACTGGTTCACTCACTATTGATCACTTGTTTTCACTTCGAAGTCGCCTCGAAGATCGCTCAGATGAAACTGAATTGCCGGGCCGTCTACCTGCGGCTATTTATATGGCGAGACGAATTCTAGAAAGTTCTTCCCCGATTAACGTAAACAAGTAAACAACTGTAGGATGTTTCTAGAAAATACGCGTAAGTAAACATACACCTAACGCCATCTAGTATAAAGTAGGGGATTTATGTTTTCTGTGTTTCCCTGATCAGTTTCGCTGGTTTGACGCTAGATGGCACCACGTGTCCGTATCCATAACAAAAGCTACCCCGGCGTATGTCAATTACGGTAGAGAACTACGAGTACCAGTAGACCTCTTGACAGGAGGGTCACCGGGGGAACCAAAGACCGTACAAGACTATGTCTGCGATTTAAGGGAAAAGATGCGCTATATACACGCCATGGTTCGGGAAAATGGGTTACAGTCAAGTGAGAACATGAAGACCAGATACGACCGGAAATCGAACACGAGCGGCTTCGAAGAAGGGTCACTGGTGTGGCTGCATAACCCAACTCGCCGAAAAGGGAAATCTCCAAAGTTGCAGACCAAGTGGGACGGCCCATACAAAGTGGTTACCCGATTGAATGATGTGACTTACAGGATTCAAAAGCAACCAAGAGGGACATTCAAAGTGGTACACATAGACCGTCTGGCGCGTTACCATGGCCATACCATACTCTAAGAGGGGAGTGGTATTACGGATACGGACACGTAGTGCCATCTAGCGTCAAACCGGCGAAACTGATCAGGGAAACACAGAAAACATAAATCCCCTACTTAATACTAGATGGCGTTAGGTGTATGTTTACTTACGCGTATTTTCTAGAACTTCGACTTGGCTACGACCTAGGATAGTGATAGTGCTTAGTGATTTGGATCTAGTGCTAAGTTGTGTGAGACTTAGTGCTAGTAAAGTCTTTTTAAGAGTCAGCAGGTCTTTTTCTCCAAATCCTTCGAACCCTAGCACGTAACAATATTATGTTATATTACATGTAGGTCTATTAAAATATATTTAAATTAGTATAATATATTAAATTAAACAGTTGTATTATTTATATTATAGTGTTTTTGCTCAGTTTAGTATCCAATTGTGAACTATACTACTCTTATTTAATATTTATTATCATTTTTATTTCGTCACTATATTCTTTACCCCGCATACTATCTTTAGATTAAATAATTTTCCTCTCCTGTAGGGTTGCCTGGAAGAGATTTATGTTATTTCTTAAGTTTAGTTTTAGTAAGATGATTGTATTTAATTTAATGTGAGCAATAAAGTATCTATCTATCTAAATTTTATCACGCCAAGACTAATAAGCGAAGAAATAGAAGAAAATGTGGAAAAAAAGGGGGAAATTATTTGAAAGAGCTTATCTCACGAACTACTAGAGCAATTTTTCTGTTATTTGGGTCAGATAAGTAGACCACGTAAAGGATCATAGGCTATTTTTTGTAGACTGTGAAATATCTAATTTACGCGGGCGAAGCCGCGCGGAACGTCTAGTCATTGGATAAATTTTTATATTTGCATGTTTACCACACAGAATCAGCCGCTATAAGAAAAAAAAAAGGATCAAATGTTTTATTCCAGTTACCCCGGTATTGCTACAGTCAATTTACTTTCTTACTTTTTGCCATCAGATTCTGGTAGACCTATACTTTAACTTTGACTAGTCTCCGTTGGTCGCGCTTTTAAAATAACGCCGTTGGTCACATGGGGTCTTTGAAAGCCTGAAAATTGAATGACGTAAAAATGGCATAAATTTATATATTTCTTAACTGTTTTATTTATATTATTGTTACGTAATTCAATATCAATCAGATTCAATAAAAAAACTCATAATATTTTGAAGATTTATAACCCAAACTTACAATTTAAAAAATAGAAGTCTAAAAATTTCAACTGGAGACCTTAAGATAGGAAAATAAATAAAAAAATACACAATTTAAAAAATTGTGGTAAAGCTTAAAGATAACTGGAATTACAGTTAAATTTACTATATGTCAGCATGAAATTTTTGTTTGTTTGTTTGTTTGTTTGAACGCGCTAGACTAGACTGATTTGTCTGTGAAATATCTAATTTACGCGGGCGAAGCCACGCGGAAGTCTAGTATCGAAATATAATTCTTTTTAGGAAGCTACCTAAAGAACGGAGATGCTACGGTTAATTTAAATATAGGTTTTTCGCATTTTCGCAAACTCCGGGGTTTTTTTTTTTAAAGACCCCACGCGACCTCTCGAGGGTTAATAACTTTTAATGCATAGTTATTCCTCTACTCAATTCGCTTTATAGATAATATGTAGCTATGTATTGCGTTGTAGTTGTACTATTATTTATTCTGTGGTTGTAGTGACAAAAGTTTTGTCACAAAACATTATAAATCCTAACGCAAATGAACTTACAGATAATAACATATTGTATATATGTCGCAGTCGACTGGTTAAAAAAGCCATTCAATCAAATAGCTAGCCCTTTGACTGAACAACGCCATTCAATCACACGGCTATACGTCGTTTAGCCGACTTGTTTACTGCAACGTTCAAAACTACAGCTAGATGACGCTTAGCCAACTGGTTTAATGGTAAATTAACTAAGGTGACCTAATGGTCACCTTAGTTAATTTACCATTTAATAATTGTAATAATTGTAATAATAGCACTAAACTAATGTTTAGTGCTATTATTACATAAGCGTAAAGATAACAAGCCCATTAATTGTATTCTAACTCATTTTGAACACAATTGCAATAAATACCTTGGTGATGCATTTCATAATCCCGTAATTTCTCCACGAATATTAGTTTAAATTTTGATTCACTCGTATGTGCCCCCATAATTTCTGTCTCTTTAATAATACTTGTAACGTATATTTATGAAAAATTAGTAAAACCACAAAACACCGGTTAGTTGACGCCATATTGTAAACAAAACGCACCTAGCGCCGAATTTTTCAATCCTAATTCAATCAAACGGCGGCTTTTGAATCAGCTGTAGTGTTGAACGTTTTGAGCGAATTTATTATTCAATTAAAAAACTAGACGTGTGATTGAATGGCGTTGTTCAGTCAAAGGGCTAGCTGTTTGATTAAACGGCTATTTAAACCAGTTGGCTGCGACATATACATACAATAATATGTTATTATCTGTCTGACAGGGGCGACAAAATATCATAAATAAGAATATACATTCTTATTTATGATATTTTAGTTATAATTAAAATAAATTTTATGGAAGTTCTTCAAGACCGTATGAATAAAAATTAAAACGTGTATAAATAAATAATATTTAAAAGATAACATTAAACTCGGTATACTTTCATAATAGTGGCTCTAATAAGGAAACACGAGTAAAAATACCAGTAATAATTATTATGAGAAGTCGAGGGAGGCTAGTCGGCCGGCTACCGACAAGCCACGCACGCGCATTTCAGTTGAGAGTTTCCACGCGCGTCGAAACCGCGGTGGGCCTCCACGTGTTAATCTGCCCCTTCCGCTGCCGCTTCCCCTCCCCGCTGCCCTCGCTCCAACCTTCAACAGCGCTGCGGTCGTATTATCGTACGGAATTATTATTATACGTGTTGTATATTATCTAGAAGATGTAGGTAGGTTATTTTAAATAATATAAAAATTACTTTGCCTGAATACCTTTTTATTAGCATCAGAAATTAATATTATTCTTTTAAGATTAGTTTTCGAGTTTATGTTAGGTTAGTAGCGTAATGTTGGTAAGTATTTAAATAGCTTTATAGTAATTGATTTATAATATGTATTTATCACTGGTTAAGTAAGTAGATAGGTTGTTAGGTATCTTATAATCATGATAATTTATATCTTTGCACTAAAATAATCTTTTTATTTTCACATAGACGTATTGAATTAAAACAACATCGAATGTATTATGTAGGACTCATTTTAAAGTATTTTGGATTGGACTATGACATAGCTATTGTACCTATTAGGTTCGTGAATTTGTTATTCGGAACTGCTAAAATTTCCACTAACTGAACTTAATATGAGATATTATGATCGCTTATCCAAACCTATTATCTTTAATTGTACTTGTTCATTTTTGTTATGAAAATACTAAAAATTATTAAATAAAACGATGAAGGTAAGTTTTTGTTGAAATCATATTATTAAGTTATATTACAGAATATAATAATTATAAAAGGTTATATTATTATGTATAGCGCGAGGACATGCGCTGCCTGCGGTCGTTCGGTCGTTCGGCGGTCGGGCCAACGACGGTCGACGACGACGCACGAGCTCGACGCGGCCGGCGTTTGTACGCTCGACGCGACGCTCCCGGCTCCACAGTCCACACTCTCCACACCGAAGCGCGCTCTTGCAAATTCCGCATTCGGCTTTGGACCGTCTGAGGAGCGCGCGCTTGACTCGTTAGTTTAAACATACACAACCTACACCAACACTGACGTCATTGAACCGCTCTAGAAAATAAGAATAATCGTCAACAGCAATTATGATAGGTAAGTGACTATTATATTATTGCTTGTGCAGTACCTTTAGGTATTATTTATTGATAAATGTTTAAATAATGTTTTTTATTGGCTGATGGCCGCTAAGTACTTATCTACCAATAACTATACAAAAGTATAATAATATGATATTTAATTTAACTAGGTACTTACAATATTAAATCAAAATTATAAGTTTAATTGTGAAAATCAAGAAAATAGGTGGTGATTAAGTTAATTTAGACCTGGATTCAGCCATTTTTAATCTTGTAATAAAATAATTTAAGTACGTAGGTATATAATTATTTTTCATTAATTTTAAATACCTACCTAAGTATTTTTAAAAGTGCTTTTTAGTCGCGGATCGATACATAAATAATCAACATTTTGTCATTAAAAAAATCATATTATTAATATTATGTTATGCATTTTATAGGTACTATATTGTTTAATTGATATCACATAAATATTTAAAAATCCGGGCGAAAAGAGGGGCGACAGAGTGCGCGGGTGGGTGCGGGACGTGGATATCGCGAACACGGGGTCGCTGGCCTATACACGTGGAGGCGCACCGCGGCACTATCGCGTCGAAACCGCAGTTTTGGCCTCCACGTGCTCTGGAGGACATTCACTTCGCCTCGTTTCTACCTCCGCGCTCTCTGACTTACCCCTCCGTGGCCATTGTGTTTGTATCCTGATATTCCCGATCGTCACAGTCGTGTACCATCCGCAACCCAAAACTTATTACAACGCGCTTTCCTTTAATACAGAACGAATTGTATTAAATATCGCCTTCTTTAGTTTAATTTTGAAAGAATATTAAAAAAAATGGACTGTGTTTCTTTAACAGGAGAAGAAGAACGCGTGCATCAGTGTAAAGAATGCGGGCTCACGCTGTCGACACGCAGTGCTCTTACGGCTCACACCCGATCCCATCGGGCCGCGGCAGACGCCCACAGGTGTGACGTGTGCCACAAGACCTTCGCTGTTCCCGCTCGTCTGGTGCGCCACTACAGGACCCACACTGGTGAAAGGCCTTTCGAATGTGAATATTGCCATAAAATGTTCAGTGTCAAAGAAAACCTCCAAGTGCATCGACGAATACATACTAAGGAGAGACCTTATCGGTGTGGGGTATGCGGAGCGGCATTCGAGCACTCCGGAAAACTTCATCGCCATGCTAGGATTCATACCGGCGAAAGGCCCCACGCGTGTCCTCACTGCCACAAAACATTCATTCAGTCTGGGCAGCTAGTAATTCATTTACGAACCCACACAGGTGAAAAGCCTTATCGGTGTCCCGCTCCGGGCTGTGGCAAGGGATTCACGTGCTCCAAGCAACTCAAAGTGCACTCGCGCACACATACAGGTGAAAGGCCTTACACTTGCGATATTTGTTCCCGTGACTTTGGGTACAATCACGTGCTGAAACTGCATCGTTTCCAACACTACGGTGAAAGATGCTATCGGTGCACCGTATGCGATGGCACATTCAACACCAAGAAACAAATGGAGGCTCACATATACAAAGAACACGGAACTAAGGCACCCAAATCTGCACCAACCCAATATAATAATTTAGCTATGAATAGCAATGTAATGTGTGATATCGTGGAGGCGGCGCTGCAGCAGCTTCCCCCGACCCCTCCTGGGTCTCCGCCGTCCCCCTGTCCGCCAGCGCTTGTACCCGCTCCTGCTCCACCCGCACCTGTTATGAGTTTTCCGACTCCATCGCCATCTCCTCCTACGATCACCCAGCAATATAGGTTTGAGCCTTCTTCTCTCCCACCGAGGAAACGCAAACTTATTCCTCATTTTGAGCCTGAAAGTGCACCTATTACAGCCCCAGTTGTTCGACACACGTCTGTGATACAATTTGCTCCTGCAGCTTCCGATTTATCTTAGCATTTTTGACGGTCTCTATTTTAATATTATGTAAGTCCTTTACATAACATAGACAGACATCTTGTAGGATAATTTAATAATAATAATTAAAGCTTAATCTGATTAAAGGCTGTTTAGTTATCATAATGTTTTTGTAGAGTTATTGTAGACGTACTAAATGATCTTGATAGTTGATACCAATAATACTAATATTATTAAGAAACATAATATTATTATTTTAAATTTATTTGTACTATATAAATAATGATAAATTGGAAAATGCGTAACTTTTTAGTAAGCTGCTAAATTGCTAATATAGAAATTGTTTAAAAAAGACTAAATAGTTTTTAAATATGCATTTGTCTTGTAATTATTATTATAGTTAGTGCTAAGCAAGTTTTGTATTTATCAAAGTATGTGTTGCAATTTAAATATATTACATCTTAAATAAAAAATTGGCAATAACGGAGCTATTTTATTTGTGCTCTATAATAAATTGGATGCTGTTAAGCATTGGTGTACTAACCCACATCGAACTAGTTTTGAGTAATCGGCGTTTTAAGTTTTTTTGGAATAATCTTTATTTTCTGCTTATTTTAAGCAAAAAAATGGTATTGTGCGGTATAATTTTTTTGTTGAAATGCTTAGATTATGATTATGAAAAAACATTTTAATTTTACATTCAGTTTTAAGAGAAAACGTATAAAAATGGTTAATGCTAAATTGCTATAGGGCTTATTACATTTAGCATTAATGTCCTATGTGATTTAACACATTTATGCAAAATTCTGATTTGTTCTTTCAATACAAATTTAAGTGCTTATTTTAACAAAATGTAATAAAATTACCTCGTCACGCCCACACCGCTGAAACGATTCTTCTGAAATTTGGTATGGAGATACTTTGAGTCCCGAGAAAGGACATAGGATCCTTTTTATTTCGAAAAAATGTACGGTTCCTAGGCATTCAATAAAAATTATTTCTGCTTATACCGGTACGTGGATTTCGATGATACTTGGTATGCAGATACGTTGTGTCGAGAAAGGACTTAGGATACTTTACATCCGGGAAAAAGGTACGGTACCCGTGTTATAAACAAAAATGATTTGCGCCTAAACCGCTGAACCGATTTTGATGAAAATTGGTGTGCACATACTTTTACTCTCGTGAAAGGATATAAGATAATAATTATCTTATCTACGTTATGTGTCGAGAAAGGACTTAGGATACTTTACATCCGGGAAAAAGGTACGGTACTCGTGTTATAAACAAAAATGATTTGCGCCTAAACCGCTGAACCGATTTTGATGAAAATTGGTGTGCACATACTTTTACTCTCGTGAAAGGATATAAGATAATAATTATCTTGAAAAATGTACGGCTACCGCGTAAAGTTTATATTTTGCGCTTAAACCGCTGAACCGATGTTGATTAAATTTAGTATGCAGATAATTTTGAGTGTCGGGAAAGCACATGGGATTAATATTCCGTGTGCTTTCCGGTTCATCCCAGAAAATGTACGGTTCCCGCGTAATGAATAAAAATGATTAATGCTTTTACCGCCAAACTGATTTCGATGATATTTGGTATGAGGCTACATTGTTTCTCGGGAAAGAACACTGGATACTTTTTATCCTGGAAAAGCCGCTAAACCGATTTGGATGAAATTTGTTATATAGATATTATAAGACTCGGCTAACTGATAAGGATATATTATATAATGGTTTTTATCCTACTAATATTATAAAGGCGAAAGTTTAAATGTATGTATGTATGTATGGATGTATGGATGTTTGTAACTCTTTCACGCAAAAACTACTGAACGGGTTTTAATGAAACTTTACAATAATATATCTTATACATCAAAAAACCACATAGGCTACAATTTTAACCGACATTCAAAATGGAGGAGGTGTTATGTTCGTTTTTTATGTTCAACGATTACTCCGCCGTTTGTAAACCGATTTTCAAAATTTTTCTTTTGGTGTATAGGTTATCATCCCAATTTGGTACCATATTCATAAAAGTAGTGACCTGATGAAGGGATCCATAAGAAATCGAGGGAACTCCTTAAAATTTATATGGAAAAATGTGGTGACTTCGGTTTCGTGAGCAGTATTCTAAGCATATGCT
Organism: Cyaniris semiargus; assembly: GCA_905187585.1. Lineage (NCBI taxonomy): Eukaryota > Metazoa > Arthropoda > Insecta > Lepidoptera > Lycaenidae > Cyaniris > Cyaniris semiargus. The sequence continues at coordinate 12,671,037 of LR994546.1, read as the reverse complement.
ACCAACAAGCAAGATTTTGCACTAAGGTATACCATGGTTCGGAAGGTGCTGAGAGAACTCCTGACTCTTTATAGATACAAGTTTGGGAGTTTCGACGTTGTTTTAAGAACGAAAAGCATATGCTACTATACAAATTACATTCATCATCATCACTACCATAAACCATTATAGAACCATATATCGTCCCGTTTTGACCCTATTATTGGTATATGATATATTATTGGTATATTATTGGTATTTTCATAGTCTTTTATTATATATCACTTAAACCGCGGGTAACACCGCGGGGCACAGCTAGTATTCCATAAACGTATGGTTCTCGCTCGAAAAAACTTTAATCTTTTGCGGTTTAGCCGCAGAACCAATTTTGAGGAAATTTGGTATGGAGATACTTTAAGGCCCAGGAAAGGACGTAGGATAGTTTATTATGCGGTAAAATGTACGATTCACACGTGATAAACTAATTTCTACATTAACTAAATTTAATCAAAATCGGTTCAGCAGCTTAAACGCAAATTAATAAAGTTTATTGCGTGAAAACCATATAGAGAGTTTACTGTGAAAGTAGCAGCGCTGAAAGACCAATTTTTTTTCACTTTTGTATGGGAAAACTTGTGATGCTCGGGCGCTTGCCCATACAAAAGCGAAAAAAAAATTTAATCTTTCAGTGCTGCTGCGCTTTCACAGTGAACTCTCTGCAAGGAACACATACACACCCTAAAGTATTATCACTTAGTTTTGTTACACCCTGTATACTAAATATCATCGATATCGGTTTAGCGATATATTAAGCCAAAATCATTTTTGTTGACTGCGCGGGAACCGTACATTTTCCGGAACAAAAAGTATCTAATGTCATTATAAGTGACTCAAAGTATCTGCATACAAAATTTTATCAAAATCGGTTCAGCGGTTTAAGCGCAAATCATTTTAGAAACATAGTACATAAATGCTAAACACAAAACCTCACTTAGAAGTTAGAGGAATAAGCAATAACCATTTTTGTACTCTAGAATATGCTAGAGTGGGTTTAAAAAAAATGTATTTCACTGTCGTAAACCTTATGTTCTAAAGAATAAAACTGCATTATTAACTCAATACCCGATTTTTTGTGGAATAGAACACGAATGCTAAACAGCAGCCATAATTATAATATGTTACGCTCAAAGACCGAAAACGCTCAGTGAGCGAAAAAATGGCTCACAAAGCGTTGTGGTCATAAACTATCACTCTAAGACCAATAGAAGCGAAGAAACAGGAAAATGTGGTAAAAACCGGGAAAATTATTTGAAGGCGCTTATCTCACGAACTACTGAATGAATTTTTAAGTTATTTGGCACAGATGTAGGTACAGTAGACTACGTGAAGGGATATATGCTATTTTCTGCGGGAAAATGAAGGGTTTTCGTAAAATTCCTCATGTATGTGGGCGAAGCCGCGCGGAACGTCTATTATTAAGATAAAGACCTTTCATAAAGTCATTCATATTGCACCCTCCGGCCAAAGCTTCAAAAGGAGTCATCATGGTCCCAACCACCGCCGCCGCCGCCGCCCGCGCCGCCGCCGTTGTTAAAAATAATAATTTCACTCTTTTTAGTTATCTACAAAATAAGGCTTTGTGCGTAAATAACCAATACGAAATATGGTAACTATTCACATTATGTTACTGTAAGCGAAATTGTGGTAAATGTTTGCAGTTATCTATATTCATCTATATTTGTTAAGAATAAGGATTTTTTTGTTATTTTATGTAAATTGTTTATTTTTGTTTCTGTTATCGTTAGCCGCAATTTTTACACCTTGTACTCTTTTAAACTCCCCCATAGGACAGGCCTCGCCTAGTTTGGGGCACCGTTACTTGTAAAAATGATTGTAAACCAATAATTTATGGTCAATAAACTATTTGTATTTGTAATTTCTTAACTTTTATTTTTAAAGGTTCAGTTCTGTTCAGTGCCTTTGGATCAAGAGACGCCTTCGTATGAAATTTTTCTTATTCGTAACATAATATGTTTAACTTACTAGAAACAACATTTTAACCACTATGAGTGTTTTGATAAATTTCAAGGATTTCCCTCGATTGCTCATAGATCCCACCATCAGCTCACCACTTTCGTAATTGTTATACAATATTAAGATTATTTCCTATACATCAACACGAGAATTTTGAAAATCGGTCCACAAATAGCGAAATCATCATCAAAAACATCTGCTTCGATGCAAAATATCACGAAAAGTACCAATAATTGTGTCATAGTGTGATGACCCATGGTATAATTAAGGTTGTGGTGATGATGATCAATCAAATTGATGTGTTGGCTTATGCTTTCAGTTGTTTAAACAACGCCGAAATCCCCAAACCTGTACCTATGAGCATTCAAAAGTTCTGTTCAGGACCTTCGGATCCAGGGTATAACCCTGGTGCGAAGTCTTACGTTTTGGTAGCATTTATCTCGAATGCTTCAGAAAAAATCAAAATCACTATATGTTTCCATACAAATTTCAAGGAGTCCCCTCGATTCCTCAAGGATCCCATCATCAGATCACCACTTTTGTGAACATGGTACCGAGTTCAACCCTATACAACACAAAAAGAATTTTGAAAATCGGACCACAAACGACTGAGTAATCGTTGAACATACATAAAAAAGATACATACAGCCGAACTTATAACCTCCTTCTTTTTGGAAGTCGGTAAAAAAATTAATATTTAAAGGGGGCTCCCATACAAGGAACGTGATTTTTTGCGTGATTTTTTGGCCTTTTTTGCCCGTAATTACCTACTAATGGTAACAAATAACAATTAGGCACTTGAAATTTTCACAAAACCCTTAAAATTATATTTTTACTTTAATAATAATTAATAATAAAATTACAATAAAGTAAATATTTAAGGGGGGCTCCCATACAAAAAACACATTTTTTTGTCTACTTTCACTCTATACCGGTACGGAACTCTTCGTGTGCGAGTCCGACTTGCACTTGGCCAATTATTTCATTCAGTGACGTCTCTTGTAAAATCCGCCGTTTTACTTTTAAGTCCACAAAATTTGAATTAAAGACCAAATTAATAATAATAATTTGGAAAAGTATCGATATCGATATTTTTGCTTCGTCTCTAGTAAAATCCGCCATTGCTAGCCCTCAACTTTTGAACGCCGGCTTGTTCCTTTTGTGGTCATTTCGTGTCCTCTTGTTTCTTTTGTCATTGTAAAAACCACACCAACAATAAAAAGTGGAGTTTTGTCGGGAATACGAAATAGTGACGTTGTGTTTTTGTATTATTTTCCTAAAATTGTGTTATTTCGGTTTTTAATGTGTAATGTTGGTAGAATATTAACCATTAAATATTCGATGTCGTGCACAAGTGTGGGCAAGTGATACAACTTCAACTACTGGCGCGACAGGTGACAGGTGCCAGCGTAGGGATTCATTAAAAAAATGGGTAATCCCAATGATATTTTTTTAAATAACATTGGTAGTTTTACTTTAATATCTTTATTTACTTATTTAAATTATGTATAGGAATAGGCGTATCGATTATCATGCAAACGTGGCGGCCCGACAGTTAGTTCCGATTTCAGCCGCGCGCAAAGTTATCGTGCGCGCACTCTACAGTTCGACAAGGCTGTTTATGAACGTGGAGAGAAAAGGAACTAACGCTTGTAAGTTCTATCATACAAAAACGTCATTTTTGACAGTTCTCCTTACCAGCAGCAGCGCCCATTGACAGTTTGACACATTCATAAAAAGCCTTGTCGGACTGTAGAGTGCGTTTCATCGAATAGTTCCTTTGCCGTCATGTTGGCATTCCTGTCTGTCAATAACGTAAACACGGTAGACACCCTCTGCGAGTATTCATAAGTTTTACTGTGATTTCGTGAGAAAATCATGCCGAAAACATTAAAGAGTGGTGAAAGAATGATGGTGTTAAGAGTGAAAGAGTTTTGTGAACGTGAAAAATGTAACGAGGCCCCAATAATTCCATTAAGATGTGTACAAGCTCGGGTCGCCGCCATTATAGCTTAGTGAAATAGGGTTACCAGCATCAGTTTAATCACCCTTAAACACAGTAAAACTTATGAATATTCGCAGAGCGTGTCTACCATGTTTACGTTATTAACATACAGGAATGCCAACATGTAGGCAAAAGAATTATTTGATGCAACGCACTTCTAGTGACGAAAACTACATACACGCGAACGAAGTCGCGGGTAAAAGCTAGTATAATAATATTATCAGGGTGAGCGAAGCGAGCCCTATTATATCCCACAGCCTGTACATTTTGTGGTACACTTCACGGAAAAACTATGTAGATGTGTTATCATCAGACTGATGATAACACATCTACATGTCAAGGTGTGACGACGCGAGCCCTCACAATTCACAAAGCTCGGCTTTTAGCTAGTAAATGCGAAAGTGACTTTGTTTGTTAGTTACGCCTTCACGCATAAAGTACTAAGCGGATCATCATGAAACTTTCATAGGTACACATTGTCTGGGGTATGGAGAAGGACATAGGTTACCTTTCATCCCGGGAAAAAGAACGGTTCCCGAGCGATAGACGTTAACGCAGGCAGAGCCGCGGGCGAAAGTTAGAATTATATGAAATTTTCTTTAGGGAATTATTAAAAGTATTTTGTGATAACATAATATTATCTCCCCTAATTTAAGGTAGCACAGTAAGGGTAATGAGGCAACACTAATTTGCGTTAGTGCCAACATGACGGCAAAGGAACTATTTGATGAAACGCACTATATTATATAAGGATTAAGGAGCACTGTCGGAGTTTTGCCGGGAATGTGAGAGAGAGATGTTGTGTTTTTGTATTATTTTCCTAAAATTGTATTAATTGGGTTTTTAATGTGTAATATTGGTAGGATATTAACCATTAGATATTCGTTATCGTGCACAAGTGTGGGAAAGTGATGCAATATCCAGAAACGTGCTATTTTGTGTTCCCTCCAAAACTCCATCGAAAGTTTCAGTAAAGCGTGACCTACCACTTTACTGAATCGACCGACTTGACTTCTTGACTGTATTGACTTTTACTTAGACTTTGACTAGACTTTCAACCTGACATAGAAAAACAAAGCTGAAAATTGTATTATAGGATATTGTTTTGCCGCCATAATTATACTCGACACTAGCCATGGTTAAATAGCCGAATCAAGTGCCATAATAAGAAAAAAAAATGAGCACTGTCAAAAATGCCGTTTTTGTATGTTTTTTTTTTTCAATGATAGAAGTTAGTTCCTTTTCTCGCCACGTTCATAAACAGCCCAGGGTTGCCAGACGTACGATAATTATCGTATATGTACGATAATTTCGCCCCCGGTACGATGTACGATGCAATATGTATTATCGTACGCAAAAGTACGATAATTTCCAACCCTAGTCCGAAGTTATGTAAAAATACTAGTATCCAGTGCCATAAAATCACCAAAAACAATAAAATAATGTCTATGGTCTGGGACTTCCCCTCGAATCTATTAAATGAGTAGAAGATTAAATTACAGTCCGACAAACAGATAAATGTTATGGTTTTAAGCCAACTGACAAGATGATATCAATGATGACGTCAGCTGCTCTTTATACGGAAACGGCTACGGCGGCGGCGGCGGCTGGCTCTTCCACAGATGAAGGTGATTCAGACGATCCCACACTTATATGAAGAACAAGAATAATGAGTGTTGGAGGTTAAAATTAAATTTAAAAAAAATATTTTGTTTGTTGATTAAAATATTTTTTATGAAATTTTTCTTTGCTTGTTTCACAACTTCCTAAAAATCCTTTGTTTTGTGAAATAGCGTGTTTCACGCGGTTCTGGCAGTTGTACGATATTTTTTAGTCTGGTACGATAATTTTCGAACACCGGTACGATAATGGGTTGTTTTCTTTTTTTGATCTCCACCAGACGACGCGACGATAGACACTAATTCTAGATTTTCTATTGGTTCCCCACCGATCTGAAATTATCTGCAGGTTGGCATCACTGACTACATATGGGTTGTGTTTCTAAAAAATCTCAGTGTCCTGTCAAGTGTGACATAAATCAAAATATCTTAAACCTAGTTTCCGTTAGCATAATATTAACATAAAACTGTATGTATTCATATAGTTACATATATTACTATGTTTATTTGCTTCGTCCCTCTAGTTTAAATTTCACAAAGAACATACGCCTAAGCGATCATTGGCCTAAGCGATTAGGCCAGTATACTGGTTATAGTTTAGGAAAACGCTGACATAATATAATACTTGTCAAACTACTTTGACACTTCTTCTACTTTTTATTGTTGGTGTAGTTTTTATTATTTTTTCCCAAATTGTGTTATTTGGGTTTTTGATGTTCATTATTGGTAAAATATTAGCCATTAAATATCCGTTATCTTGCACAAGTGCAGCTAAGATGTTGTCAAAACCAAAATGTATAATTCCTGTGATATTTGGTGTGAATAACGGTAAATAGGGCTATTTCATCCATGAGTTTTAACTAAAACATCGTTATAATAACTTTACTATCCTATTCGTTGGAATATTATTGCGTCTTTTTCAAATTGAAATGTATCAAGTTTTACATTCTTTTGCCCAGTTTTGTAGCAATTAATGATGGTATTATCACTATTACCGATAGTTGTCTAGCTACACGCCATCTAGTTACTAAAATGAAAACTGTTTGACAATCAAATTAAAAATATAAGAAAATGCCTCATTCACTTGCACTCATCTGGCAACCCTGAAACAGCCTTGTAATCTGTGAAAGAAAGAAAACAACCCTTAGCACGCAAGCCAATATTTTTTAGTTTTTATCAAGAAACTTAAAAAACACGTTTAAACCAATGATATTCAAATGGTTTTTACCATGTTTTTACGATAATTTTCTAAACAACGATCTATAGAACCTAAATAAAACTAATTACCATTTAACAATTATACCGTTTAAATGCTTTCAAAAATAAGTTGTGTATGATAAAATATAACAATTACACGTTGAAGAATTTTATTATAAAAAAGCCACCATGGGAGGCGGAGATTTGGTATAATAATATTTGGTTACACACAACTTCTATCAAAGAAGTTGCCTTGTTTACTTCTGCATTTGTTAATATGTTAGTTTGTAAAGCTTTCATTTTTATTTTTTTTAGAACTCTAAAAAGGCCTGGCATCCTAATACAATGAAAAATCAAGAAAGGGTTTGGAAAGCTGAAAAAGCAGCCGCTGAAGAAAAGAAAAAGATTTTAGATTTGGAACGTGAAAGAGCACAGGAAAGAGGCCGAGATGAGCTAAATAAGTTATCAAAATTGAGTAACAGGCATTCAAAAGATGAGACCCAAATAGATCACCAATTGCATTGGATGTATAATGTATGTTATCTTTCAAAAGGATAGTGGGGTGTGCTAACTTCTTATTACATAAGTAATTAGAAAGAAAATATAAATATTGAGTAAAAATAGTATGTTCTTCCCTTAACAAATGGGTGGAGTATGGGATATTAGTTCACCCCACCATTTTTAGGGTTCCGTACCTCAAAAGGAAAAAACGGAACCCTTATAGGATCACTTTGTTGTCCGTCTGTCCGTCCGTCCGTCTGTCAAGACCCTTTTTCTCAGGAACGCGTGGAGGTATGAAGCTGAAATTTATATCAATTACTCAGGTCTACTGTCCCTTGAAGCTGTGAAAAAATCAAACTTCTAAGCCAACGCAATCAAAAGATACAGCCGTTTATGCCGCAAATTTTCGACACTTGCAAGGGAATCAAAACCTACAGGGTGCTTCCCGTGAACTCAGAATCTTGAAATTTGGTACGAAGCAACGTCTTATAGCATAGATAAAGGAAAAATTACGAAAACCATAAATTTTTAGTTACATCACATAATATATTTTTTTTTAATAATTTTAAACTTACTACCCATTTCCTCATAAACGCGTAGAGGTATTAAATTGAAATTCATACCAAATACTCAGGTCTATAATACCTTTAAGCTGTAACAAAATCAAACTTTGTAAACCTTGCAGGTTTGTACGGAACCCTCGGTGCGCAAGTCCGACTCGCACTTGGCCGGTTTTTTTTTTTTATATAACCAACTGCTTTTGGAGATAGCTTTATTACATAATACATACCTATCATCATCCTTGAAGTGCCAATACCTCCTAACTAAACATTTTTAAGAAGTCCGCTGCAAGATCAATTATATCTCCTAATTGACCGTTTTACAAAATATGTGATATTATTTAAATCACAATTGATAAAATAATAAGTATTTTTGTGATAATTTCATAAAAAATTTAGGAATATTCTGTAAATAAAACCTAAAAAGTTAATCGTTTTTTCCTTCTCCTGTAAAATAAGCACCTACTACACCTACAAGGTATTGGCACTTCAACAATGATATTTATGAACATTTGTATAGCAAGGATCTATTTATGAACATTTGTATAGCAAGGATCTATTTCTCATAAACTAATAGTCTTTATTTGCATCTTTATAAATTATACTATGTATAATTACATATTTGGAATCAATAAAATTCTAATGTTAAAACATTATTTTTTATTATAATATCAGATTATAACTGGGTAGTTGGCAGAGTACAGAAAAATTATAACCATATATTTTGTTTGTAGAAACCAGATAAGAAAGGCCAAAATGAAGATTATTTACTGGGAAAATCAATTGAAAAAAACTATGATAAAGAAATGAAGCCTGAGCAAAATGAGATTCCAGCTGTAGCTCGCAGGGTTGTGGGTTCCAGTATGACAACTTCTACCTCTGACATCTTACAAGTTGACTTGGCCCGTAAATTACGAGAAGACCCTCTTTTACTAGTAAAAGAAAGGGAGAGAGCTGCACGAGCTGCTTTATTAAACAATCCTATTCAACGGCGTAAACTTACTGAGCTACTGCGAAAGGAAAAGGTAAAATGAAATAATTTAAATTCTTGTATTTGTAACATATTTACAAATTTTCAATACATGTTTGGTGCAACATAGTCAACTCATGAAGAGTCACAGAATATTTTGAAACTTATATAATATGGTTTAATTCATCAAGCCCCAAGCGGCCACATGAGGCCGCGATAACAATAGATAAGCTATTGTGTCTCGTTTTTCCACGATCGAAGGGCTAATATATTGGATTGTGTTGAGATATTGGCCATTCCATATTATTTTCAAAAGCAGGTAAAATATAATTTCTCTGTAATTGCTCTTTCTGATTATATTATCTAAAATATAATGTTATCTACTTACTTTTATTGTAATATATTGACTTCTTGAGAATAATCAATAAGGTGTATTTTACATTTTTCAGGAGCAGAAAAAAGAAAAATCAGAAAAAAAATCTAAAAAGAAAACAAAGAAAGACTTAGATGAAATCCTTACAGCAAAACTTAGCGCTTTAGGCAAAGGTAAATTGGATCTAGCTAAGTTGCTAGACTCTGATGATTCATCATCTGATAATTCTCCTGAAGAGGAAAAGAAGAAAATAAAGAAAAAGAAGAAGAAAAAAGATAAAAAGAAGAAAAAAAAGGATGAAAAATGCAGCAGTGATTCAGAATCAAATGCAAATCAAAGAGAAAGAGAAAACAAAGCTAAATCAAGACATGAAAAAAAATCAGATAAAAGAGTGAACAGTTCAAATGACGAGGATTATTCAAATAGTAGAAAAAGACATGCAGACAATGCAAGTGATACTGATGAAGCAAAGAGACGGTACCGAAGATCAAGTTCTGACAAAACATATTATTCTAGTAGGTACAATAAGGATAAATATCACAGCTCCAAGGATTCTTATTATAAAAATGAACGTACATTGGATAGAAACCACAAAAAACGCACAGGTCTAAGTGAGGAAGAAAAGGCAGCAAAATTTGCTGAAATGGCCGCAGCAGGTAAAGAACGTGAGGTGGAACGGTCCGAGCGTGTAGCAAAACAAAGGTTGGAGATTGCAGCCGATGAAAAGAATGCAAGTAAACCGCGTTATTCTAACCGTAGTGAGGCTCGTTCATTACCAGATTCTCTTGAGAGTAGAATCCATTCAAACCGGCACTATATACAACGTGACCGTCGACACATGAACGAGAACTTCGCTAAGAGGTGATATTAAAAAAAAAAAATTAAATAAAAAACACATTGTAAGTTATCTTTTTTAATCTTTAAGACATGATGAATACACAAATTCTTATATTTTGTTTTAAGTACTTTTAAGTAACTAATTTTTATGAAAAATAATCAAAAACTACATAGTTTAAGATTCAAAATGATGATAGTTATATTACAAGGACCATTTAGAGTTTTTTTATGCTGAGAATTACAATATTCGTCTTTTTAGTTTCTTCTTAATCTAGTGGTATTTTCTCTCTTACAATCTGCAACAAAAATAATGTCATTAACATTATGGTTCAGTATTTATGTATGTTAAAAAGTATTAGGTCCCGTTTCATCAAGCAATCTTAAATAAATAATGGCTTGTTTAGTTATGAATGCAGTCTTGTTCTAAATGATCTAAAGAACATAATTGCATTCATATCTCAATACGTATTTTTTTTGTGGGATGATACACAAATGCTTAACAGCGTCCAATTATTATATCCTAATCTAATACAGGGTGCAATTAAACCTTCCTGCCAAAATTTTTCCAGGGCTTAGGTATCATTAGGAGAGTCCATTTAACCAAACAAAATTGGGTGTAATTTTTTTTCAATGACATATTTTATCCCATTTAAAATCGTTGCAGAACGGTCACTCGCGGCGCGGGGGAATGAGAGGGGGTGACGCCGGGATGAGGCGCGCGCGCGGGGGCACGTCACGCGTGGCCGACGCATCGTGTCCATTAATTGTAGTGTTTTTTGGGATAACTTTCGGAAGCTATTTCTCAATAATTTAGTACTGAGTGACTATAAAAGAAAAAATACGTGTATTTTTTAACAAGGATCAATATATCAAAATTTGGCAGGAAGGTTTAATTGCACCCTGTATATAAAATTCTCGTGTCACAATGTTAGTTACCGTACTCCTCCTAAACGGCTTTACTGATTTTTACCAAATTTTATATGCATATTCAGTAGGTCTGAGAATCGGCTACTGGGTACTTTTTATATTGATAAGTGCATTTTGTTGAATAAATAATAGTAAATTATTACAACTCCAGACTGACGGCTACCATTGTTTGTGCGACGGGATAGCGATGGACGTTGCCAGGCCATGGTACCATACTTATTTAGTCACTTCAATAAAATAATAAAGAACTACATTACAACTTCAAATAATTTACATGGCCAAACAATGTTTGCCGGGACAGCTAAGTACAGCGTGACCAAAAAGTCGTGGATCAAACGAAACAGGCAGATAGAGGGAGGACATTTCCAACAGAAAAATATTCTACAGTATGATCATAATTCAATTGCCTCAAAAGTTATGAATATTTTTGTATTTTTTTAATGAAACCCCAAGTCCTTTTACATTTAACCCATTTAATTTATTTTTTTCTATAAAACAATAAAACAAAAAATGATTTCTTATTACTTGATAATGTGTCTGCACTAAAACAAATCGACTGCGTCTCTGCGGTCCAAATTTCTAGAACCATCAACTATTCTTCCAAAAATGTTGTAGGGGTATAACATATCACCCTTTCTTTCTTAATTTTGGTTTTATGATAGTTTTTTTTATATCATATAAGTATTTATGAAATTTTTAATTTTACAGAAAATTAAGATTATTGCTATTATATAACTTCATATTATGCCATCATAAAAAAAAATTACGATTGTTAGCACTTGCTAACAATCTAATCTAATATTTTTTTTATTCCATCAATTGTTTGATCATAAAACGATAACGCCTAGTCCACCGACGCAGTACGATATGACGATGAAGAGCAAATATTAAGACAATTAAGAATGGATCCTACTATTAGCCAACGCCAAATATCTCGAAATCTTCGAATTCCAAGATCGACTGTGCAACTCATAATACAAAGAAATAGGTTTCATGCTTACCACGTGCGACGGGTGCAAGCTTTGCTACCCGGGGACTATGAACCTAGAGTGAGATTTTGTAGAGAAATGCTAAGACGCCACAGGGAGGATCCGCAGTTTTTCAACAAAGTTCTTTGGACGGATGAGTCAAATTTCAGAAGAATGGGCATATTTAATATTCATAATTTACATTATTACTCCAGAGTAAACCCTCATATCATCAGAAATGATCGATTTCAGCATCTGTTTGGTATAAACATGTGGGCTGGCATAATTGACCAGAGGTTGGTGGTGCATGAAATGCCAGCAAGGCTGAATTGTATTCAGTACTTATTTAAGTTTTTTACAAAATAATTTAAACCAAATACTAATTGGAGCTGGTATGTATGTCTATGGTTGTCATCGGTTGCCTTGCCAAACGGCAAATATGGGGAACGTTCAAAAGCCGGCTCTCACAATGGTTCCTCGCGAACGATATAGGCGCGGAGAACGATCCGGCGGGAGTAAAGAGACGAGCGTATCTGCTAAGTGCGTTAGCAGACGACACGTATCAGCTAGTGAACGACCTGGCGCTGCCAAAAGACGTTCAGCAGGTACCGTACGAGGAAGTCATCAAGCTTCTGGATGACCACTTCACACCCAGGCAAGTGGGATTCGGTGAAAGACATAATTTTTATGCCGCAGAACAGTTGCCAACAGAATCGGCTTCTCAGTGGGGGGCGAGACTACGGGGCCTCACCGCTTACTGCAATTTCACCAACGTGGAGCAGACGCTACGGGATCGGTTCGTGATGGGCATGCTGCCGGGACCTGAAAAAGAGAAGCTGTACGTGCAGGAGTTGTCGGGGCTGACATTAGCTAAAGCCGTGGAACTCGTGGAGAATTTGAAAGAGGCGCGCGCCGCCGCCGCGTATGCGACAACGTCAACGTCGGGCGCTCCGCCGCTATTCAAAATTGATAGAAAAGAAAACAACAAATTTGACAAACAGGTTGTCAATAAGGAAAAATGTTTGGTGTGTGGATACACAAACCATGCTGCCGCGGAATGCCGTTTCGCTAACTATTTGTGTAAAAAGTGTAATAAAAAGGGACATCTACGTAGGATGTGCAAAGCGATGAAGAGTGTAAAGGATGATAAGGTAAACGAGAACGACGATGACGACGGTAAGTGCTTTAATGTTCGTTAAACGAAGGGCGAGCCACTAGTCGAGTCTGTGAGAGTGAACGGGGTTAAATTAAGGTTCGAAATAGACAGCGGTTCGGCCGTTACCGTCATACCTAACCGAATTTTTACGCAAAATTTTCCTGCGGTCCAGTTATCAGTCACACGTTTAAAATTAGTAAGCTATACGGGAGAAGGCATAGATTCCATGGGTTGTGTAGATATGCAAGTCGTGTGGCGAGGCCTCGTGCACGAGCTGAAAGTGATTGTCGTGCGACAGGGCGGCCCGCCGCTACTCGGTCGCGATTTTATCGCTAAGTTCAACTTGCAATTGACACCGGTGTACAATAATTCAGTAACATGCAGCGATATCGACTCGCTAAAGTTACGTTACGCCAATGTATTTTCGAATAAATTAGGGATGTTTAACAAATATAAAGTTAAATCAACTATTAAACCCGGCTCGGAACCAATTTTTTTTTAGCGCGGCCCATGGCGTTCGCGCTGAGAGACAAGGTGGAAAAAGAATTAAATAGGCTCGTAGAGTTAGGTATAATAAGACCTGTCTCCCAGTCGCGTACGCTTCGCCTATCGTGCCGGTGTTAAAGCGGAATGGTTCCCTGAGATTATGCGTAGACTACTCCGTAACGTTAAACAAACAATTAGTCGTAGACAAGTATCCGTTACCGACTATTAAAGAATTGTTTTCGAAACTTTACGGAGGCCAACAGTTCACTAAGTTAGATCTGTCTATGGCGTACAATCATTTCGTCCTAGAAGAGGAGTCACAAATGTACACGTGTATTAACACGCACCGAGGACTCTTCGCATACAACAGACTGGCGTTCGGGCTGTCGAGCGCGCCGGCGATCTTCCAGCGCGCTATGGAGGGGCTGCTGGGTGGCATCGATGGCGTGTTGTGTCTGCTAGACGACGTGTGCATCACCGGCCGCGACCGTGCCGAGCACCTCGAGAGGCTGCACGAGGTACTCCGGCGGCTGCAGGACGCCGGTCTGGTCTTACAGCAGGAGAAATGTGAGTACTTCAAAGACGAAATATTAACGGTGGACGCTTCGCCGTACGGTTTAGGAGCTATTTTGTCGCAGATAGACAGCGACAATTGTGAACGGCCGATCGCATTCGCATCGCGTACGCTGAATAGCACCGAAAAACGTTATTCGCAGATACAGAAGGAGGCCACGGCTATAATATTCGGCGTACGTCGATTTCATCAGTACTTGTACGGACGGTCGACGCCATTCGTTCTACGGACGGATCACAAGCCGTTGTTGTCTATTTTCGGGCACAATAAGGGGGTACCGGAAGTATCGGCGAATCGACTCCAGAGATATGCGTTGTTTCTAAGTAGTTATAATTACGTCATCGAGTATGTTAAGAGCAAAGATAACAGCGCGGATTACCTATCGCGAGCCTGTCTGCCGTTGCCGGGGCGGGATGCGCCTGCCGAAGACGATGGCGGCGAGGCGCGGCAGGAGGAGGACTTCTGCGACCGCGCCGCGTACGTGCGGTTCGTCGTCCGCGGCGACTTGCCTATCACACCGCACGAGCTGCGAGACGCCACAAGATTCGGTACTAAGTAGGGTTATCGGATACGTATTGAACGGTTGGCCTCGCAAAATAACAGAGGAAAGGATTAAGCCTTATTTCCTTTGTAAATTACAACTGTCGTACGAGGGCGGCTGTCTCATGAGAGGACATAAGGTGATAGTTCCGGAATCATTACGGGGTCGCGTGCTGAAGGAATTGCATTGGTCCCATTTTGGTATCGTTAAAACAAAAGCAGAAGCGCGATCTCGTATATGGTTCCCGGGAATCGATAAAACGCTGGAACAAATTGTAAACACTTGTAGCGTTTGTAGTCAGCTGAGGGCTTCGCCGCCGCGCGAAGCACCGTCGCCCTGGCCGCAGCCGCCGCACGCCTTCCACAGGGTGCATATGGACTTTCTGGGTCCATTGCACAGCAGAATGTATTTAGTCATTGTAGATGCTTTCAGCAAGTGGGTAGAGGCTTACGACATGAGTAGTTGCAATTCGGGGGGCGTTATAGAGAAAATGCATGAGTTTATGTCGCGATTCGGTGTGCCTCATACGTTAGTGACTGAGCCTTTTGCTCGCAGGAATTCGATGATTTCTGTAAATTGAATGGGGTTCGTATCACCCGGCTAGTAACGGACAAGCCGAGATATACGTGAAGATAGTGAAAAAGGGGATTAAATCTAGCATTTTGAGTAGTAACACAAAGGACAGTAAGACCAATTTATTAAAGTATTTATTCGATTATCGTAATTCTGTGCATAGTTCAACGAACACCTCACCGGCTCAACTAGTGTTCGGTCGCAAGCTGCGATCTCGGCTCGACCTACTGACGCCTACCGTGCCGTCCTCCTCGTTTACTGCACCCCCGTCTGACGATGATGTGTCTGAGCAGTGCTCACCAACTAATGATCACAGAAAAAATGACTGGCGTATTGGTCAACATGTATTATATAAGAAGTATAGCGGCAAAGATAGATATAGATGGTGTAGAGGTGTAATTGTTAAGTTTTTAGGGAAAATGTTGTTTTTTGTTAGGGATTTAGAGACATCCATCATTATTAAAAAACACAAAAATCAAATTTTGTTGTATAAGGGGAATATCAGCGGTAGACAACCTTGGGACATGGAGATATCGGCAAGCTCACAAGGCCCAGGTCAGGCTGAGCCGGCCGCTTTACCTCTAACAGAGAATTTTAACGTGTGGGATTCACAGGAGGAGGATGGGGACAATATCATAAGTAATCAGGATTGCTCAGCACCTTCAATCATTGATGATGGAAGCTTGGGAAGAGATCGGGAAGCGGAGGCCCAATGCGCGGAGCAGGCTTCAGTGTTAAGGCCATCCCCCGAGCAAACGACCTTGACCATACATTTGACGCGTTGCCGAGATCACACAAAAATCCTATTTTTTTTACTTATCTTAGTTCAAAATTGATCTAAAAAAAATTTAAAACGGGGAATTTGTAGTTAATGAAAATGTCTATCTATTGTCGTGTGTTTCAAATAAACGTAATTTGTAAATACTAGGGAGATGCTGAAAGTATGCTTCAATTTTAATAAATTGGTATTACTTTGGAAGCTAATATCATGAATATAATAAACAAAAATAGAAAATTTAAAACGGGGAAAGAAATGTTGATATACTGAAGATTATTGCTGTATTTTTATTATAACTTTGTAGCTTTCAAATTATGAGTTTATAAGGCTCTAAATACGGTAAATTACGGAATCTCCGTAGGGGAAGACCCTTAAGTGAGCGAGAAGTATCGCAGACTTTGGCTCCAGCTTGCCCTTCTCTCGGGCGACCGAAGCGTAACGTTCCCAGGGTTGACTACAGCAAGTTTTATTAAGACTTGGATTGGCTAAAAGGAATGAGTTTAGATATTATGTTCATTTTGACGAGCTTTTAGTTATTTTATATTTGTTATTCTATGGGGGAGGAATTGGTATGTATGTCTATGGTTGCTGATGAAAAAACTTATTTCATATTATTGATATCAAAGAATTGGCTTCGGCCTGATGAAAACTTTATTTCAGATGGTTAATATAAAATAATTGGCTTCGGCCTTTACTATCATTCATTAAATAGAGAAAACATAGAAATGGCTGTATGGGCAACGCTCCCTTTGCCTGTCCCGACCGGGACGAATTAACAAAAAAAAAATATGTCTATGGTTGTCATCGGTTGCCTTGACAGTAAATCTGATATCGAATGGCCGTCTGATATTTTACTTGTAAAATAGCGAACTCCCATAAATATCCTCATATTTATCAGGAGCTGAAGTTCCTGGAGATTTAATTGCTGAAATGTGGCTGCAACACGAAGTGCCCCGCCTCATTACACATGAGCAGTTCGAGAACACTTGAACGAGCGGTTCCCCCTCAGCTCCGGTGGATTGGTCGAGGTGGATCTATTGCTTGGCCAGCCCGCTCGCCCGACCTTAACCCGATCGATTTTTTTCTGTGGGGATATTTCAAAGAAATAAGCAGTTCCTTTGTGTCGTCTTTCCATGTTAATTGTATCTTTATGTTTTTTTTTCTTGTGTGCAATAAAGAGTTAAATAAATAAATAAATAAGTAGTGTACCAACGAGAAAACAACAGCGAACAAGAACTATGACAAAAGCTTGAGTTTGCTAGGGTACAAATTATGAATAACAGAGTTGCATTTCGCAGATTAAGAAGAAATTTTATTAGGCGGTGCAGATTGTGCATCATGGTCAGAAGCAGAAATTTTGAACAACTGCTGTAAAAGTTTGATTTAATAAAAATTAATTTCTTACAATCGTTATTTTTATTTTATGATGGCATATGAAGTTATTTATTAGCAATAATCTTAATTTTCTGTCAAATTAATAATTTCATAAATTTCCACCTTGATATAAAAAAACTCATAAAACCAAAATTTAGAAAGAAAGGGTGATATGTTATACCTCATTTGAATCGGCATTTAATAAGCAAGTTTTTCTAATACAGGATCACTTTTACGTAGTACATTTTTTCACAGTGGGCCCTTAAAAATAGAAATAATTTTGATAACCCTACAAAATTTTTGGAAAAATAGTTGATGGTTCTTGAAATTTGGACCGCAGAGCCGCAGTCGAATTTTTTTAGTGTAGAAACATTATCGAGTAATAAAAAAACATTATTTGTTTTATTGTTTAAAAGCAAAAAATATATTAAATGGGTTAAATGTAAAAGGACTTGGGGTTTCAAATCAAATCATTTATTTGCAGAAAAAGTGGGTAAAAAGATGTTACAGATTATAATACAGGAAGTACAACTTATTCTAACCTATTTTCATACGTGGGAGAACCATGCTTCGGCACGAATGGGCCAGCTCGACCGGAGAAATACCACGTTCTCACAGAAAACCGGCGTGAAACAGCGCTTGCGCTGTGTTTCGCCGAGTGAGTGAGTTTACCGGAGGCCCAATCCCCTACCCTATTCCCTTCCCTACCCTCCCCTATTCCCTTCCCTTCCCATCCCTACCCTCCCCTATTCCCTTCCCTTCCCATCCCTACCCTCCCCTATTACCCTATTCCCTCTTAAAGGCCGGCAACGCACTTGCAGCTCTTCTGATGCTGCGAGTGTCCATGGGCGACGGAAGTTGCTTTCCATCAGGTGACCCGTTTGCTCGTTTGCCCCTTATTTCATTAAAAATGCAAATTATTATTATTATCAAAGTTCAATTCCATTATTTTTTATATTACTAAGTTACTGGTAAAATATTTCATAGAGTATCTATGTCAAATATTATAATTTATATATTGTCATTATTTATTATTGTCAAAGTACATTGCATGATATATTACATTGCAAAATTACTAATATTTCATTGTGTATTTATATCTAAATTATAATGTTACTTAATAATAATGTATACATTTTATTCTATGTTCATAATTTTTCAAGTTATTTAATATTACAATCTAACAAAAATTCATTAATACTATAGTATACTTTTTAATTAGTATTTCTTTTACTCTCTTTTTAAATATATGTATAGTCTCTATTTCTACAATGTCTTTTGGAAATTTATTATATAATTTAATTGATGTTCCAAGGTAGCTTTTGCTCAGTAAAGCTAATTTTGCTGATGGATAGCAAATTCGATGTTTATTTCTGATACTTGTGAATCTTTCATAGTCATTTATGTTGCGTTTTACAAACATTACTGTTTCAAGGATGTACAAGCAGGGGAGAGAAGTATTTCTAGATTTATAAAGTGGGGCTTACAGCTATCTGTTCTTTTTATTTTGCATATGGCTCGTAGACATTTCTTTTGGCTTTTAAATACCAAATCTTTATCTGTTGAGTTTCCCCAGAACATAATACCATAGCGCAGTACCGATTCAACTTGAGCGTGATATGCAGTGACTAAGGTAGGTATGCTTACAACTTTTTGCAACATATAAATTGCATACGACAATTTGTTTACCTTGCTACAGATATAACTGCAATGGTCTTTCCAATGAAATTGGCTATCTACTACTAGACCTAAAAATTTTGCAACATTCACCTGTTCAATTTTTGTATTTATGTAAGTAAAATTTAAAAATTATTTTCTTGCTTATTCGTCCTAAAGTACATTAGATGGGTTTTCTCGAGATTTATTTTTAGATTATTTTTATTAAGCCATTCTATTACTTTGTCCAATGATTTGATTATATCTGAATTTAGGTTGTCATTATTTACTCCCGGGAAAAGTGCTGTGCTGTCATCAGCAAATAGTACTATTTGTTGCTCAATTGCTTTAGTCAAGTCATTTATGTAAATAATGAATAAACCCGGTCCTAATACGCTACCTTGTGGTATACCGATCGTCACTATTTGTGTCTGTGATGTGTAACATTTTTCTTTCTTAGTAGTAGGACATATTCTTTTAATTTTTGTGACTTGTTTCCTATTATGAAGGAATGATTTAATTAATTTAAGTGCATTTCCTCTTATTCCATAGCCGTATAGTTTGTCAATTAAAATATCATGATTTACGTAGTCAAACGCCTTTGTTAGGTCCATATATAAGGCACATGTGTTGGTTTTTAAAATTAAATTTTGTAAGATAGGTAAACTGGTGAATTGTGTCGTTTTTATCGATTTTTTTTCTTACAAATCCTATTTGTTCCTTACATATAATATTAAATTTATCAAAATAGTTGTACAAATTTTCGTTTATTAATTTTTCATAAATTTTAGAGAATACCGATACTAAAGCTATTGGTCTATACTTTTTAATAACTTCTGGGTCTCCTTTTTTAAAAATCGGGGTAATTATTGTGGTTTTCAGTCGTTCTGGATAGACCCCGTTTTCAATAGATAGGTCATTAAAAAAGTACAAAAATATTCATAACTTTTAAGGCAATTGAATTATGATTATACTGTAGAATAATTTTTTGTTGGAAATGACTTCCTCTATCTGCCTGTTTCGTTTGATTAAGGACTTTCGGTCACGCTGTATATATAAAATTCTCGTGTCACAATGTTAGTTACCGTACTCCTCTGAAACGGCTTTACTGATTTTTACCAAATTTTATATGCATATTCAGTAGGTCTGAGAATCGGCTACTGGCTACTTTTTATTAACCCCCGACAAAAAAGAGGGGTGTTATAAGTTTGATTATATTGATAAGTGCATTTGTTGAATAAATAATAGTATATTATTACAACTCGAGACTGACGGCGCGGGCGACCATTGTTTGTGCGACGGGATAGCGATGGACGTTGCCATGGTGCCATACTTATTTAGTCACTTCAATAAAATAATATGGGCGCACTGACATATAAGAACTACGTACTAGACTTGACACCGCAACGCAATGCTTGGTCACATTCAACAGAATCTATATAGCCGCAGCGCACTTACGGCCGTTCCCAATATTTGATCTATCTCTGGTTTTGTCCTACTAGAGATAGGAATAGCTCTCATTAGACATTAGAGACATATATTTTATGTCAATTCAATGTTAGCTGCGATCGGTCGTATGTCACACCAGAGATAGATTGAATATTGGGAACGGCCGTTAGTCGGCCGCAAACTCTTATGCGCACTAGACGTATGACATTAATTATAAAAAAACAAAATAAAAGTCACAAAAATGCCTTGGTGTGTCTTAAGATACTGTAAAAATAATTCCAAAAACTCTTCCAAATGCGACGGAATAACATTTCATCGGTTAGTATTCTTATTTAATTATTTTCAATTAAAATACGAACATTAAATTACTAGGCGAAGACGCGCGCCATTTCGCATTGTCATAGAGTAGTAGATTTAGAGGGGAATGTAGGCAGAATACAGATATCTATGATGAGACGACGATGAATGAAGTATTCACGTAGACGAGTTTGTATTTTGGTAATATAAATACGGTATTACGTGTACATTATACATGCGTACATTATGATTGTATTTATAAATATTCAAGTAATTTAAATAAGGTAAGTATGTAATGGACTTTGGGTCCATACTTATTATAATATAATTATTATAAATGCGAAAGTGTATCTGTCTGTCTGTCTATCCGTCCGTCTGTCGATCTGTCCGTCCATCTGTCTGTCTGTCCGTCTGTCCGTCTGTCTGACCGTCCGTCTGTCCATCTGTCTGACCGTCCATCTGTCTGTCTCTCTCTGTGTCTGTTACCTCTTCACGCCCAAGCCGCTGTAACGGTTTTGCTAAATTTTGGGATGTAATATTTTGGTTTTTGACTGACTTCCAAAAAGGAGGTAATACGTTTGGCTGTATGTATGTTTATTTTTATTATTTTTTTGTATGTTCAACGATTACTCAGCCGTTTGTGGTCTGATTTTCGAAATCCTTGGTACGGAGTTAACTCGACCGTTTGTAACTCCAAAACTGGGGGGTTTGTATAAGTATGGCCGCCAGCTACGGAGTTAACTCGACCGAGTTGTACTCACCTTTGAAATTTTCGGAATTTTGAGGCTACGTCATATTTTATTCTCGGCAATTTGCGGAGTGTTTCTTCGGAGTGATGCCTTCGGAGCAGAGTGATGATGATGATGTTTTTTAACTGACTTCCAAAAAGGAGGAGGTTATATATTTTGTATGTTCAATGATCACTTCGCCGTGCCGCTGCCACGCTGCTTAATAAGTGCTATTGTGTATTATTGTACGAGTATTGAATTTGAACGAAGGGCCGCTCGAATTGTTGACTGCCATAGTGTTTTAAACAGGCTGGTCCTCTTGGAATTGTGCCTAGATATAGCTTCACTCTGCATCCTCTATCAGTTGTATCACGGGGAGTGCTTTGAGGACCATCCCATCACCTTGATAAGTGGCGGTCTTCCACCGTGCATTTTTCGCGTAACTTTCTTCCGCGCACTGCAAAACTGTGGAACGAACTATCGCCAGAAGCATTTAAAGAAGAAGGCATATTCCCACGCATCTGCAGTTCTTCTGACGTTACGAGTGCCCATGAGCGACGGTTGTTGCTTTCCATCAAGTGACCCGCTTGCTCATTTGCCCCGTTATTTTATATAAAAAATCTAATTAACTTCTATGTCCTTGAGAAATCGTACTTGATGTTGATTAGTGAAAAAACCGTGTCTATATTTAGCGACTTGTTATATTATTATTTCATTTATTTCTGCATGACTTAAAAGTTGGTTTTCACTTAACTATTTTTAACTGAAATCCAATTCTTTATTCATGCAGAAATAAACGAAACTTTGTTTGTATTCCCCTATCTTAGATGAGCCGCCATATTGGATGTAGAATGACATTACATTCGTTTTCGAGTTATTCTCAAAAAGTTCTTTCATTTAATATCCATACTGTTATTATAGGACGGCATAGAAAATAACTATTCCGCTATCTTGGATGTTCGGCCATTTTATATTTATAGTGATGTCATACTGTATCGTGCATTGTCATTCAAACCAAACGTGTATACAAAATTCCAGCTCAATCGGTTAAAATATTATATGCACATACATACTTCGAAATTGAGTTCAAAAATTCCACCCGAACTTACATAATAATATGTACTAATATATTTAATAATATGTACATAATAATATACAGAGCAAGTTAAATAAAAGCTTTTAATAATGTTTAGTAAAAATCTTTGTTTTATTTTATCCACTTACTCAAATAGAGTCTGCGTTCATTCGAGTGTAGGCACAAAACTTTGTCATTTCTGCGGCTGATATATAGCCATCACCGCCCCGCCTCTCACCCCGCTCATGCCTCAAGTGCGACATGTTTTTTGTTTGCAATGGCGCCTCCAGTACGTAGTATGGGCGAAATACTTTATATTATTATGGCAAAACAAGGTTTGCCGGGACAGCTAGTTTGGTATATAATTTCTCACTCTGCATCTCTTGGATCTCTTTAAATTACTTATTTTTGTTTTTAATTTAGCATTTTAAAGCTTTTTTAAAATGAATTTATCTGTGAGCTGGCGCTACATTTTCTGGCTGGCTTTCATAATTGATCGAAGTTTCATAACCAATGAGTAAAAAACCGGCTAAGAGCGTGTCGGGCCATGCGCAATATAGGGTTCCGTTATCCGTAGTACCGCTAGTTTTTTTTTAAATTTTTGTATGGTCAATGAATGTACATTTATAACGTGTTTTACAATACTAACAACATCATCTCAGTTACTTTTAAAGGAATTTGAACGAAAAGTTCCTTTATACTTCGCCGAATACATTTTTTTTAGTTGATAGACTATTACTCAATAACTTATGAAGTATTCTTAGCCGTGATAGTTTTCCTTTTTAAATTCAGCATATTTCCTACTCCCGTGAATTTTTTCACATTTCTAGAAGCCCCCGTTTAGTTGGAAGAAGGGCCTCTAACGATTTTTTCCACTTTAAAACTTAATATTTCACAAATGGATCCCTAACTCGGAAAATGATCTATGAATACTCATAATATTTAAAAAAAAACCTATCCAACGACACGCCACACCATGGGGTGGACGCGAAAAAAAATTCATCCCCGCTTGATGTGTAGGGAAGGTACCATAATTTTTTTTTTTTTTATGATTTCATGTGCCATTTTGTCCGCATTATTAACCCTAGATTACTTATCTTATTTTCCGACGCTTGTTACTAACCTTCGTCGTTTCGACTACGGCATTTTATTATAGATTGGCGATTAAAAGGTGTAAATCAAATGAAATGTTCAGAGTTTTGTTTTTTATTTAAGAGGGCGACTAACGCAAAAAATCAAACATCGTCCTTCTCTCTTCACACTCACGCCCGTCTTTCATATGCCAGGTGAAAAAGGACGACGCGGATTCATCGCCAAATTAGTTTTTTCTCAATAACTCCATAAATATACAACATTTTAAAAATCCGCTAGATCAGATTCTCAATGATAGAATTTTATACAATGTGTTAAAATATTAACTTAGTTTAATGCACGGTTATGGCAATTTATAAAAAATTCGTGAAAATTAGATGCATTTTTGTGATTTTTTTTTTTCGAGAAAATTTTAAGATATCGTGTTTTCACTCAGATCAGATTCTTAGAAATATAATGTAGTATCTATGTTAAGAAAATGAAACAAATCGGGGCTTATTTTCAAGTATAAAAATGAATTATAAAATCGACAATTTAGGGTTAGTCGCCCCCTTAATGGAAATGTTGTATTTAAATAATTATTTATACCACTTCAATAAAGTGATATGGCATATTTATTACCTAAACAGCCTTATAATTGAGATCATAGTTTGCATGACAAGTCAACAATTTAAATCTTTACTACTACTATTTATGACGATATTGTGGAAAAAAAAACTTCAAAATTAATAAAATAATGAATGCGAAAGACTAATAAAAAGAAAATGAATTAAGAAAAGTAGTTATTTATATGTTTGTGGCATATGTCAAGTTTGTGCTCTCCGCACAACGATTTTTGCACTTGTTGCAAGTACTTTTAGGACATAATATGCCACATGTTTTCCTTCTCTTTGTGCAAGAGGTATATGAGCTGAACTATTTTGTCCAGTTTCTATCGTGGAAGTCGAAGTATACTTAACTACTTTGCAAACATTTTATTCGACCATCCGTTATGTAAACTGGATCAATTTCGATAAGGTCTTCTTTCTCACCTGGTGAATTTTAATTTTCTTTTGAAAGCTTTCGTCTTGAAATAACATCCAAAGTATTGTAGTTATAATAATAATAAACAATATCAATAAAATAAATCCGCAAAAGAAGAAAAATGCGCAAAATGTACACACCTAATAACACAAAATGTCGCGTTAATATTAATCCTCGTCGTTTCGACGAAACATCGTTGCTGGTATGGCGCTTACAGGGGGAGGGGCCCCCCACGTACAAAATACTACCGTCCGTCGGGAAGGCAATGGGTTGATAGAGATTAGCTGGAGTATGGAATATAGATAGAACGAATTTTTTAAAACCGCGTCGTCGTATCGACGAAGGTTAGTAATCTAGGGTTAACATGCGCATTTATGCCAAATTACAGCTCTGTAGGTCCTATAGTCTCTGGGCAAAACCGCGGACAGACAGACAGACAGGCGGACAGACGGACAGACAGACAGACGGACGGACAGATCGAAACTATAAGGGTGAGGCCGCCAATTTTTGCTGATTTGGTAATATTTTTTCTCCGCCCTCGGTGTTTTAAAAATTATTGTTTATCTTATGTTCGAAAACTGATTCTAACGAAGAAAATAAAGCACTCAAGAATGCATTATGATTATTTCGGTTCAAATCATAGTCTAAAATATATTTACAATTAAACATAAAAAAAGGTAAGAAAATAGCTTAAAATATGCCATCCGCCGTGGAAGAGGTGCACTTCAACTGTTGCTGTGCAGTAAGTATGACAGATTTGAAGATAAATCGGATATGTTATGAATACTTATATAAATGGCTATTACCCTATTACCTCGCCAAATTTTTATAGTATTTTAAGATAACTTTCTTTATAAACTTTTTAAAATCAAATGAATCGGTAGAAACACCAATTCTACCCCACTTTTTAAACTTCACCAATAATACCCATTTATTATTATCGTTAAGTGTTAGGGATAAGGGAAGGTAAAATAGGGAGGTGGCAATGCTGAGTTTTTACGTACTTTATGAAAAATCTCGTAATATCCGCCATTTTTCGACAGTTCACATTTGAACCTCAGACGGGCTGTGTACACAGTTTTTTCAAAGGAAGTGTTTTTGTGACACAAATGTAAGTATTACTGTTTCATATAAAACTATCAATGCATCATGTGAGTAGTCAAAAGGGCCATGTTTGGGACTATAATACAAACCACATTGTGTATTATTTACGGAGATAAGTTTGATTTTGTCAACGCTACGGTAGCGTAGAAATAAAAATTCGCTACCATTTTAGTATGTAGAGTAGCGTAGACACTTTTCTTGTAGTAGAAGTATCTACGCTACCAACGTAATAATTCAGTGCCAAATCAGCAAAAATTGGCGGCCTCACCCATAAGGGTTCCTTGTTGACTACGGAACCCTAAAAACGGAGCTTTATTAATTATTACTGACGCATTTCTCATTTCTGTCTAGTTTAAAATATAGTTTTTAACGGAGCGGAATTGTGCGCGAATTCGTCTCGTTATCGGCCGGGTTTTTCTGTTTCATGCCATAGACATAGTAGTCATTAGTATTACTTATACATTTATCTCCATACTAATATAATAAAAGTATACAGAGGTAGCTATAGGTCTACCAGAATCTGTAGGCAAATTTTGACAGCAGATTTTCAAAAAATATCCTTGTACATTGGATAAATTTATACATTTGCATGTTTCACACAGAATCAGCCGCTATAAGGAAAAAAAAAAACGGCCAAGTGCGAGTTGGACTCGCCCATGAAGGGTTCCGCAGCAGCAATAAGGTTTATATTTATGAAATTTAAAGGGTTTTGATTTATTTTTATATTTCCGTTGATTTAATGAAAGTTAAATTAAGTTTACCATTTATGACGTATACAAAAAAAAAAAACTACTTGCTAGATTTCGTTCAAACCAATTTTCGTTTGTAGTTTTTATAGTAAAGTACATCATACATTTTAGACTTATCGTGCCCCTACTTTAGAAGTTAGAGGGGGGGGGGGGGGGGGGGGGGGACACACATTTTAGCACTTTGGAAGAGTCTCTCTCGCAAACTATTCAGGTTAGAAAAAAATGATATTAGAAACCTCAATATGGTTTTTGAAGATCTATCCATAGATACCCCACACGCATAGGTTAGACGAAAAAAAAATTTTTTTTTTTAAATATAAAAATATTAAAAAAACTACTTGCTAGATTTCGTTCAAACCAATTTTCGTTGGTAGTTTTTATAGTAAAGTACATCATATATTTTTTTTAGACTTATCATGCCCCTACTTTAGAAGTTAGAGGGGGGGGGGGGGGGGACACACATTTTAGCACTTTGGAAGAGTCTCTCTCGCAAACTATTCAGGTTAGAAAAAAATGATATTAGAAACCTCAATATGATTTTTAAAGACCTATCCATAGATACCCCACACGCATAGGTTAGATGAAAAAAATATTTTTTTGATTTAGTTGTACCTATGGGGACCCCTAAAATTTTTAATAATTTTCCCATTATTGTATCAAAATCTTAATGCGGTTCACAGACTACATCTACTTACCAAATTTCAATAGTATAGCTCTTATAGTTTCGAAGAAAAGTGGCTGTGACATACGGACAGACAGACAGACATGACGAATCTATAAGGATTCCGTTTTTTGCCATTTGGCTACGGAACCCTAAAAAGGATCAAAATTCCAATTACCCCGGTATTGCTACAGACAATTTACTTTCTCACTTTTTGCAATCAGATTCTGGTAGACCTATAATTCACAAAATATTCAGAAGTTTTTCACTGATAAGTCGAAAATGTCACTTGATAGAGACATAAAAGATATCAGCTTTGTAAACTTTTTTTTAGTAAATGAAATCAGAGTAAGGGCCAACCCACACGTACCACAACCACACCACGTCTCAACGACAAAATGCCGTCAAGCAGTGGTTACGTGTGAATAGCGTTGCTGCAGCTTTTTGTAGTTGCGTTGTGGTACCGACAAAATGTGGACGTGGTTGCGTTGTCGCCAGTTATAGTTGCGATGTGATTACGTCGTGTGAACACATAGTTCGACTCCGGCTTTTATAGCGGAAAGTGGAAACACGTGTTGACTAAACTCATTAAATTCGAAGAGGAAACTTTATTATTGCTATCCTTGCGAGTGCGCGGGCGGCGTGCGCGCACTGTCGTTGCATCGACGCAACGTTGTGTTTGCGATGTGGACCGACCACATCACACACGCGGTCGACAACGACTGCAAAATGTGGTACGTGTGAACAGTCTTATTCATTTACAATACGAAATATACGCCCGAGCACGTGGTGTGGTTGAAATGTGGTTGTGGTGTGGTTGTGGTACGTGTGGGTTGGCCCTAATGCTGGCTTCTCACGGCGCGTAATATCACGAGCCGCGCCGCGCCAGCTTGAGCCACGCGCCGTGTGAAGGGGGTGGCTCGAGGTGGCGCGGGTTGGCTCGAGCAGGCGCGTCCGATCCGATTGAAGTCGCTAACGCGGCTCGAGCGGCTCGTGATATTACGCGCCGTGAGAACGGGTAGCGTGGACTCGCCTGTTGGCTCGTGCTCGCTCGTACAAATCGGCTCGGCGCGGCTTATGATATCACGCTCCGTGAGAAGCCAGCATTAGATGTAATGCTGACTGTAAACTTTAATTTTTAAAATGTAGGTCAGCTATAGACAACCTAAGCGCGACTTAAGCAACTGCGAAGCGTAAGCTGATCTGTCGCACTCGTGTAGACTAACAGGGCATCACATCACAAAGAACAACATAATGGCTCCGCTTCGCAGCCACCGGTCGGGCAGGTTCGGCCCGAGCTCGGTAATCGTAGCAGTACCTCGGCGCACATCCCGGCATATATAGGATCAGTGTCCCACGGCCCCCGCTCGGGCAGCGGCAGGGCGCGGCGCCGCAGCTCGGCCACGAGCTCGCTCACTTCCATGATCGGAATCGGATCGAGCGTGCGCGCCAGCCCGGCCAAATACTCCACGTAGTGCATCCTGAAAGTAGATAGCTCGTCAACACACCTCGATCAGGCTCCGTTTGTAGAGGCCCTCCAGCGAGCCGTAGGGGCGCGGCGGGAGGCGGAGCGCCGCGCGCCGGACCACGGTCTCTAAATCGTCCACTCCTAAGATCGGCAGCGGGTCCACCGCCCGGCCCCGGACCAGCCGGCTCAGATACTCCAGGTAGTGATTTCTGGAAGCACATACCGTACTCACCGTCACCACTCACCGCCTTCCCATCGCCTGACATTTGTCTATTTGTGAACTTAAAGTACTAGGACTTAGGAGACAGTATGAGTCTATCGTCGTGAAGATAAAGTCGATACTTCATATTTTTATTTTCTTTTGCTAGTATAGTAATCATTACAATTATTTATATTTAATAACTTCTGATAGACATAGTTTTTATAATTTTTGTATATGTGAAAAAGTATTTTAGCTACCTATACCGCGTCAGCTTATGCTAGAAGATACGCAAAAAAATTATTTACTTGCACAGTCCAGCTTGGTTAGGCGCGACCTCGCTTCCACAGATGGTGTCTATCAGCCCCGTTGGCGTCTCCCGCTGCAGCTGAATGGGACATCTTCCGGTGCTGCCCTCTGCCGCTTCAGTCTCATATGTCACGTTGTTCATCTAGTAATATAATCACGGTGTTTAATGATTATACCATCAAGTGGGTTTCCCGAGTTCCCAAATCTAATTTTATAATAGACTACATATTTCTCCATTTTACCTGTAATAACGTTTGTAATTCTCGAGGTTCCTTGTCGCGCAAGTAAAATAGGCAGTTTCGAGGATGGTGTGAGTGGAGGCCCAACTTGGCGCAGTAGTCGCTGAGGCCGCACTGAGCTCCCATCATGAACGGCTTGCCGCAGCCGTAACAGAACTCGTATTTGCATTGGGTGCAGGTGAAGTGCATGCAGCCGCCCCTAAAAATTTAGTAGTAACACTTTTTTTAACCGACTTCCAAAAAAGGAGGAGGTCATAACATATATATATATATTCGGCTGTGATTTTTTTTTTAATTTTTGTATGTTCAACGATTACTCCGCCGTTTGTGAACCGATTTCAAAAAATTTTGTTTTGTTGTATTAGGTTTCACTCCAATTTGGTACCATGTTCACAAAAGTGGTGACCTGATGATGGGATCCATGAGTAATCGAGGGAACTCCTCAAAATTCAAATGGAAACATATGGTGATTTTGGTTTTATATATAGTATTCCAGGCATATTATGTTACCAAAAAGTAAGAATTTGCACCAAGGTATGCTATGGTTCCGAAGATACTAAGAGAACTCCTGATTCCTTATAGACACAAGTTTGGGGGTTTGGGCGCTGTTTTAAGAACTGAAAGCATATGCTAGTTATGCAAATTACATTCATCATCATCATCACTACCACGTCAAGGTCACCAATGTCACATGGTAGTATATTATGGAATATTATGGAGACAATAAGTCCTCAAACCTATAGTCTATGTCATAAAGTAGCATTTTATTTGAATTTTTGTCGGTCGCGGTCGCTCGCGGCCAAGATCCGATTTCCGAATTATACCTTAAAGGTACAATTCCGTTCATCGCGATCGATCGCCTACGACTGTCGTCGGTCGCTCGCGACAATAGTCAAGAGTATGAAAATGTATGGCACCGCTTCTGAGGCCCGCGACAGACGCGCGCGGCCGACGAGTAGCCGCGTATAACTGACCAAGCGTGAAGCGAGAGGCCTCGCGAGGCAGCCTCGGACATTTGCCGCAGAACGCATGCCGCGCGAGGAGGCCTCGGTCTGAAAGCTTTCTAATCCGAGGCTGCCTCGCGCGGCAAGGCCGAGCCACTGTAAGGCTTAGCCAGCATCGACGCTCAGTTTAACTTGAAACGCACAGCTAACACGCAACGAATAAGCGAGGCAAAATACTACCCGCCTTGAGTGAGCGCGGCAAACGTACCGAGGCGCCTTTGAGCATCCACAAAAACCGACAACGCTCGGCTCGAGCCGCGGCACGCTCGGGCGAGGCAGCGCGTGCGTTTACCTCGGGCTAGGCACGTCTTGACCGACCGAGGATTTGCCTCGCGAGGCAGCCTCACGAGGCTGCTCGCTCAATCAGTACGCGGCTATGTCGTGAGCCGCGCGCGGCCGTGCGTGTCTCAACATGCTCAGCGCTCAGTAACATCGTGGATTTCAAGGCGCAAACATGCGTAGGAACGCAAACTTATGATTTTGAATCAATATTTGGTAGCATCCTTCTACATTTCTGCTTTGAAAGATAGGGTCGATCGGTTCTCTATTTTCATAATATAGCAACTGCTCGTCATCCTCTTCTTCTTCAAAAATGTCAATTAGCATTTCGACCATGATTTTGACTTTGGTAGACACACGTCTAGAGGGAACTGATGAACAACACCGACTAACTTCAAGACACGGCCGCGCGCGGCTCACGACATTCGTCGGTCGCGCGCGTCTGCCGCGGGCCTCGGAAGCGCCAAGCGGCTTATATACATTTACATACTCTGACTATTGTCGCAAGCGACCGACGACAGTCGTAGGCCGCGCGCGGCCGCGGTCGATCGCGATGCACGGAATTTTACCTTTAGGGTTTACCCAATTTATACTAGCGCAGGGTCGAAGCGCATCATACCTAGGGCATCGAGACCGGGTTTTCCCGAAACCCGAAAACCCGGGAATACCCGGGTTTTGGGGATCACGAAAAAACCCGGGTTTCAAAAATGGAAGCCGGGTTTTTCGAGCTTTTCGGGTTTTTTTGATAGTTATTGAAGGCAAGACCTGATATTTTAAGGTATTTATAACAAACTAACATACACATTCTTTATTTTTATAACATAAGTATAGGTTTAATTATTTCTATTGGTCATAATTAAACAAAATATAATATTTTAAAGTAAAAGTTTCGTTTCAAGAGCATTAAAGACTAATTATTGTCACAAAAATATTTATTAATAATAATATTTTGAAAATCCTACCAAAACTATTCAATGTAAAAAAGCCAAGTCTCTTCAAACAATCTATCCAACGCAAAAAGTTTTCAAATTTCATAGAAGCAAGTCTTGTTAAACTTATTAGGGTTCCGTACCCAAAAGGTAGGGTCCCGCCCTATTACTAAGACTTCGATGTCTGTCTGTCCGTCTGTCCGTCTGTCTGTCAGCAGGCTGCATCTCAAGAACGGTGATAGCTAGAGAGTTGAAATTTTCACAGATTATGTATTCCTGTTGCCGCTATAACAACAAATACTAAAAACAAAAAAAAACTAAAAATATTTAAGGGGGATACATACAATACAACAAACATACAACAAACTTGATTTTTTTGGCATTTTTTGGTCTACATCAATAATGGCAACAGGTAAGTACTTGAATTTTTCTCAAAGTCCTTAGTTATATGTATACTTTAATATTTAATAATAATATTAAAATAAAATTTTTGAAGACAGTGTATGGAACAATGATAGCTTATTTTTTGGTATTTAATAAAACATATTATTAAAACAATTTTCCGAATTTTATCGTTTCTAAAACAATCACAGATATCTACAGTCATAAAAAATGATAAGTCAACAAATCTTTATTTCGTTTTTAAATAAACTGAAATTTTCATTCGAATGAGATATTTTTATTGCTGATTGTCAAATAAATAGTAATAATTTATACTGATCTGATGTTTGGCATACAGTATTTTTACTAAAAAATATTTTTTTGTGCCCTGCTGCGGTGTCACGCCCAGTCTTCTTTGCAATTTAAAGTCATTATTTTCAGTCGTCTTACTTACTAAAAACGTAGCTAAAATCCTTAAAAGAGATTTTTGTTTGTCGTTATGCTTTTTGTAAGTAAGACAATGCAATCAGTAAAAAGGTTCCAAGAGAGCAACCAGCCCCTAGAAACTGACAAAACCATGCAGAGGAGTTTCTATCAAGTCTGATGTGAAACCATTTTGTATTCCAGTATTATAGTCTGGCAAATGCGGCAGATTGCTTTTCATAGCTTGAGAGACTGATGTTGGTAACACATAATAGGACGAATGGTGGCTATCTTTAGCCGGCCTTGGATGTCATACTCACTGCGGAATTATTAAAACACGTGATTTTAGTGAACCCAGATGAAATACAAGCCGAGTTTTTCTCAGCACCAGTGCCAGAGACAATTTCTTGTGTGTAACACTATACCGCCATGGTTAATCTTCCAAACTCATTAAAAGCAACCTTCCGCATTTGCCACGTGGTCTGTTCTGATAAATTACATGGTTATTTGACATGAATTCTGTCCATTGTGACTAGAACTAATAACTACAAAATAATAATGATATCTATTGACGCTTTACACCACGTCAGTCTGGCCCTGTGGTAAGTACCTGATGGACTTGTGTTACAGGTACCAGACAACGGAAATATATTTAATACTTTTATAGTATACATAAATTTAAGGTTTTTATTATATTATACACATATTTAATACACATCCATGACCCAAGAACTTTGAAAACTTTTGTTCCGTCGGCGGGATTCGAACCCCTACAGAGGTCGTAAAAAAAAGCTTTGAGGTGTAGTGTAATGTAAGATTTTTCAGTAATGTAAGATTTTCCAGTAAGTTAGATGACAGAGAAAAGTTACCTTAAATTGCAAAGAACATTCGGCTTCATACTGTAGCAAGACAGACAAAAGGCAATTTCAGGTAAAAACTAGGCACAAAAATTTATTTACAGGTATAAAGTATGCCAACATTAATTGGCTGCTGTTTAGCATTGGTGATCTATTCCACATAAAATCGGGTTTTAAGTTAATAATGCAGTTTTATTCTTTAGAACATAAGGTTAAGACAGTGAAATCCATTTTTTTGAAAACCCACTGTAGCATATTCTAGAGTACAAAAATGGTTAATGCTTATTCCTCTAAGTGAGGTTTTGTATATAGCATTTATGGACTATGTTTCTAAAATGATTTGCGCTTAAACCGCTGAACCGATTTTGATAAAAATTTGTATGCAGATAATCAATTTAAACGACATTAGATACTTTTTATCCCGGAAAATGTACGGTTCCCGCGCAGTCAACAAAAATGAATTTGGCTTATGATATCGATATTGAGTAGGTACATGTAGATATTACGTTAGGTTTTGGAGAAGGACATGGGATAATTTTTATCGTGGGAAATGTTCGGTTTTCACGCAATAAACTTAATTAATTTGCGTTTAAGCTGCTGAACCGATTTTGAATAAATTTAGTTAATGTAGAAATAATTAGTTTATCACGTGCAGAGTTGGGCAAAAAGTAATTACTTAGTAATTTTAATCAGATTACAAGTTAATCAGATTGATGGAGTAATTGTGCATCTGAAATTACCCGTAAGTTGATTAAAAATAATATTAAGTATAAAATGTATTCTAATTTAAGTTGGCAATAATTAGATTAATAATTTAATAAGACTAACGAGTATTTTAATCATTACCTATGTCCAATGTCCAAATTCCAATGCTGGTAATTTTAATAAATAAAAAACCTCCCACACCGATTTCGGTGGCGGTGGCCGGTTTCAATAAAACCAGGCCAGTTACGCAGGGGTAATTTTATAGTGCCCAAGTGTGCGCGCTATACACAAGAGCACTTTGGTTTTGAATGAAACCAGGCCAGTTAAGCAGGAGTATTTTTATAGTGCCCAAGTGTGTGCGCAATACACAAGAGCACTCTGGTTTCAATGAAACCAGACCAGTTACGCAGGAGTAATTTTATAGTGCCCTAGTGTGTGCGCAATACACAAGAGCACTCTGGTTTCAATGAAAACAGGCCAGTTAAGTAGGAGTAATTTTATAGTGCCCAAATGTGTGCGCAATACATAAGAGCACTCTGCGGGAAGCGCGGGAAGGGAAGAAGAAGCGGGAACTCTGTCCTTTCCCGAGACATAACGTATCTACATACCAAATATCATCAAAATCTATGTAGCGGTATGCGCAGAAATCATTTTATTTAACGCCTGGGAACCGTACATTTTTCCGAGATAAAAAGGATCCTATGGCCTTTTCCGGGACTCAAAGTATCTCCATACCAAGTTTCATCAAAATCTGTTCAGCGGTTTAGGCGCAAAATAGGAAATTTTATAACGCGGTAACCGTACATTTTTCAAGACAATAATTATCTTATGTCCTTTCACAAGAGTCAAAGTATGTGCACACCAATTTTCATCAAAATCGGTTCAGTGGTTTAGGCGCAAATCATTTTTGTTTATCATACGGGTACCGTACCTTTTTCCCGGATTTAAAGTATCCTATGTCCTTTCCCGAGACATAACGTATCTGTATACCAAATATCATCGAAATCCACGTAGCTGTATAAGCAGAAAACATTTTTATTTAATGCCTGGGAACCGTACATTTTTTCGAAATAAAAAGGACCCTATGTCCTTTTCCGGGACTCAAAGTATCTTCGTACCAAATTTCAGAAGAATCGGTTAAGCGGTTTGGGCGTGACGAGGTAATTTTATAACATTTTGTTAAAATAAGCACTTAAATAATTTGTATTGAAAGAACAAACCAGAATTTTGCATTTATGTGAAATATCACAAAGGACATTAATGCTATAATATTGTAATAAGCCCTATAGCAATATTGCATTAACCATTTTTATACGTTTTCTCTTAAAACTGAATGTAAAATTGAAATGTTTTTTCATAATCATATTCTACGCATTTCAACAAAAAAAAAGATACCGCACATAATAACCTTTTTTTGCTTAAAATAAGCAGAAAATAAAGATTATTCCAAAAAAACTTAAAACGCCGATTACTCAAAAGTAGTTCGATGTGGGATAGTACACGAACGTTTAATAGCATCCAATTAGGACTAAATAATTATTAATAACTAGACGTTCCGCGCGGCTTCGCCCGCGTAGATTAGATATTTCACAGACAAATCAGTCTACAAAAAATAGCCTATGATCCTTCACGTGGTCTACTTCTTATCTGACCCAAATAACAGAAAAAATTCTCTAGTAGTTCGTGAGATAAGCCCTTACAAATAATTTCCCCCGTTTTTTCCACATTTTCTTATATTTCTTCGCTCCTATTAGTCTTAGCGTGATAAAATATAGCCTATAGCCTTCCTCGATAAATGAGCTATTTAACACTGAAAGAACTTTTCAAATCGGACCAGTAGTTCCTGAGATTAGCGCGTTCGAATAAGCCCTTTTAAATAATTTCCCCCGTTTTTTCCACATTTTCCTCTGTTTCTTCGCTCCTATTAGTCTTAGCGTGATAAAATATAGCCTATAGCCTTCCTCGATAAATGGACTATCTAACACTGAAAGAATTTTTCAAATCGGACCAGTAGTTCCTGAGATTAGCGCGTTCAAACAAACAAACAAACAAACTCTTCCGCTTTATAATATTAAGTATAGATTTGACAATCAGCAATAAAAATGTAAAAGATTAAATAAAGATTTGTTGGCATACGTTTTATATTTAAGGTTATTCTTCCATTTAATGTCTTCAAACATTCTGGATAGATTTTTATATAATTCACTAGCTTTTGCCCGCGGCTTCGCTCGCGTTAAGAAGTATTATTATTATTTAGGTATCAAAGTCTCAGCCCGATCGGTATATCCTCTATTTTATCCCTTGGGGGTAGAATTGATCAAAATCCTTTCTTAGCGGATGCCTACATCATAACATCTACCTGCCTGCTAAATTTCAGCCCGATCCGTCCAGTGGTTTGGGCTGTGCGTTCATAGATCACTATGTCAATCAGTCACCTTTGAGTTTTATATATTATTTAGATTTAGTGAATAATTAAGTATTATTTAAATCATCATTTACTAATAGATCTAAACTCCCTCAAGCACGCGCACCCCCGCGCCGCCTTGGTGACGCCCACTTCGCAACGGGCCGTGCAGCAGAAATCGTAATATTTTAATTTCGCCATAACTTCAAAATCAAACGTCCAATTTTAATCATTCAAAGACCAAATATTATTTACATAAACTGTGCTTAGTGATGAAATAATTTATTTTGATAAGGATTAATTGCATGAGTAAAATAAATGCGTTTAAATGAAGTCCAAAAAAAATTCAAGATTTTTAAATAAAAAAATGGTTGTTGTGCCTCACTAGACATAGATAGGTATAGTGTGTCGCGGACTTTTTTGTAGATATTTATAAGATCTACAATTAATTAGAACATTTTATGGTTCTATCTTTTATAGTTTAGGCAGCGTACGCAAAAGAAGTAACTTTTCTGGTTGCTTTTTACACCTTGTGTCCGAAAAACCCAAATATCTTACGGAACCCTATTTTTTTCCAAAATAAAATTTATCCTATGTTACTCGTGGATAATATAGCTTTCGAATGGTGAAAGAATTTATATTTATATATATATATATATATATATATATATATATATATATATATATATATATATATATATATATATATATATATATATATATATATATATATATATATATATGCGATTGCCATCACCTATCCAGTAAAATACTATACCATTGTCTGGGGTCGCAGCAGTGCCCAACCAATTCTCGAGTAAGCTGGCACGGCCGTATCATACTTTTATCGAAGCAACTATTATATATATAGAGGGGGGGTGTCGTTGACGTTGTCCTCGTATATATATAGCTGGAAAGAGACAGAGAATGAATCATGTCGGGGGAACGGTTATTCTTACACGCTATTGGCCGAAAGCGATTCGATTCTACAGTTCGTGGCCCCCAACGGCAGCAAAGTGAATATATATATATATATATATATATATATATATATATATATATATATATATATATATATATATATATATATATATATATATATATATATATATATATATATATATATATATATATATATATATATATATATATATATATATATATATATATATATATATATATATATATATATATATATATTTCATAAAATACAAATAGGTACATTAAATAATATATATGTAATTTGGAGGTGAAGCTTGTTGTAATGCTTAATTTTGGCCCGAAAATCTTAATCCCTAGCTTTGATAAGATCCAAAATATAGGAGAGGTAAAATAGTTGCTTCGATAAAAGTATGATACGGCCGTGCCAGCTTACTCGAGAATTGGTTGGGCACTGCTGCGACCCCAGACAATGGTATTTCAATAGTATTTTACTGGATAGGTGATGGCAAACAAAAAACCCGAAAACCCGGGTTTTGAAAATTGGGTCCGGGTTTCGATGCCCTAATCATAGCGAATTAATAACATAACAAATTCAATCTTAACTCCAGAGCGTAATACACAAATTACTTCTGAGATTTTAAAAAGACGCGCGCATTCTCGCGACATCTGCGGGCGACCAACGCTGATTGGTCTCGCGCAGAATCGCAGAAGTAATCTGTAATGTGTACGTTATGCTATGGAGTTAAGGTTGAATTTGTTATGTTCAATAGTGGTAATGTCGCTTCGATGCGCTTTGCGACTCTACGCTAGTATAAATTGACGCGTAAAGGTAGCATTCGAATCAAGATGACCGCGACGCGAGACCGCGACTCGAGACCGCGACCGGCGACCGCGACCCACTGCATAATATTACGTAGGTTACACGATCAGTTTCTCATCAATCTGGCGTCAATCACGTCAGAAACGCGCGCGCTCCAACGGCGCTGCCGAAACCTTTAACGATAAAACCAGCCTATTAGAAATGTGAACGATAGGTAGGTATTTTACTTTTCTCCATTTTTTGAGGTTACAAAACTGTTCTGGGATTACTTCCGTGGAACGCTATTTTATTCTATTTATACGATTTTCCTGCCATGATACTTGGCCAACTGGACTTAAAAAAATGATTTTAATGAATTTCGAATTTCAAATACCGCCAGACTTGCAAAACTCTTGAGAGTGGTATCATGTTTTCCGTTGGTGGGGAGATTTTTACATAATAATAGAAGGATATCATCGTCTTCTTCTTCGTCATCCTCTAATAACTGTCGAGTCTTTTTCTGTTCATAGTTAAAACGCGTCGTGATGGAATATAACCGTTTAGTTTAGCAACTGCAAGAATACTGAGTTTCGTATGGGTCGCACGACTCGGTCGCGTAGATTCGTAGGTAGCTGTCGCCCTGCGACCTGCGACCAGTTGCCGGTCGCGGTCTCGGGTCGTGGTATCTCGTCTTGATTCGAATGCTACCTTAACTCGCCTTAGTGTTGCGGTTACCAAGGTGGCAATTTGATCAGGGGATCTATGAGGCATGTATAGGAAAGTCGTTCTTTATTGGGACATATTTACATTCTATACTTAAATGTAATTTTAAGTAGTTTAAGCATATTTTTTATATAGCTATAATAATAATAATAGCTACTTATAATAGAACGACAGTCACAGAACAGAACTCTAGAGCCTGTAGAGATAGGTGTTTAAACATTACATTTTCAGCATTGCTTGATAAACTCTAAGCATATACATAATATATGCTTGGAGTTCTTTAAGAAATTCTGAAGTGAATTTAGATAATGGGTTTTCACTTTTCATATTATGAAGGTGTATCCTGGATCCAAAGTCATTAAGCAGACCACATTAGTATTTACAGAAAGCCTTATAAATATGTAAAAAGAATGAAATTATTATTTTTAACAAAAAATTAAAACCGACTTCCAAGTGAAAACAATAACATTACCTACATATTCTAAAATGAACTAAAAAGTATTAAATAATTCTTACTCTTTAGTAGTGCCTGTTTCAGAATTTGCCTTAACCTTAACTATATTTTCTGTATGTACAATCTTCATAATTTTGAAGTCGGTAGTTACCAGTCCCAAAAATTAAAAATATTTTGTCATAGAATTCACGATTCTGAGCTGGTAACGACTTCAAAATGATGAAGATTGTATACAGAAATAGTTGAGGTTAAGGCAAATTCTGAAACAGGCACTACTAAAGAGTAAGAATTATTTAATACTCTTTAGTTCATTTAAGAATAAGTATAGGTCTACCAGAATCTGATGGCAAAAAGTGAGAAAGTAAATTGACTCTAGCAATACCGGGGTAATTGGGATAAAACATTTTGATCCTTTTTTTACCTTATAGCGGCTGATTCTGTGTGTTAAAAACATGCAAATATATAAATTTATCCAATGATCAAGGATATTTTTTGAAAATCTGCTGTCCAAATTTGCCATCAGATTCTGGTAGACCTATACTTAATGTTATTGTTTTCACTTGGAAGTCAGATTTAATTTTTTGTTAAAAATAATAATTAGAGGCAAAAGTTTGTAAGTGTGTACTTGTTACTTTTTCACGAAAAAATATTGAAGAGATTTTAATTAAATATGACATGCTCGTAATTCAGGCTGTGAATTATAACAATATTATAAAAATAATCTTTACTAGTTTTAAACAATGTTTGTACAGCAAATAGGTATTGTTTTATCTACAAAATATTAGACACTATATAATAATAATCAAGTGATTGATAATAAAGTCATTAATATACGCTAAGTTTTTTTAATCAAAAACTAATAATAATAGTAGGGGAGTCCAGGGTGCTATTCGTGTAGTCACTCGAGCGTCATGGAGACCTAGTAGGTTTTTTACATTAAGTAAAACTGATAAAAAATAATAAGAGCGTTTTTTATTTTAGCGGTGAGTTCAGAAACTGCAGCCATTTTAAAGTTATGTAAAAGAAAATATATTCAGAAAATTGCTTACTTAGGTAAATTATAACAAGATTTTAGATAACAAGGACTAAATCATTTATTTTAGTGTAACATAAAATATCTGCGAATCTTAGTTAGGAATATATGAGGCTTTACTTTTTTATATTTTAAAATGTCCCTACAGGCTTACCTAACCTTTGAATCGTCAGTGCTTTATATTTAAGCTTCTTTGGGGTATACTAAACATCCCCTATCTTAATCTGACAGATCGATGACATTTCAATATTCGAATTTTTTTTTAACCCACCACGTGAGAAATCTGATTTCTATACCATGATAACTAGACACATGTCGGAAGCATATACAAGCTTAATCTGACACGCTCGAGCTTGTCGCGAAATCTCCTCTTCCCCTCCCTTACTATAATTAATGTTTAAATACTTATTTTTAGGGGATTGCTAAAAATAACGTACCTCGATAAAGAATATTTGAAACGGCATCGCGGGCATTCGAGCCCATTTTCTTTTAAATGTTGCTGCACAGCAGCAATCGACCTCTCCGGGTCGTTATCTTCTAGCCAAGTCGCGTATTGCTCACAAGTCAACCCATTGTGATTAGCGGTCCACTGAAAAAATCAAGATGTCCCCATAAGTGAAATCTCTTAAATTTACTTGTAACACTTGAAACTATAAAGTTTTAAGTGCCATAACATAAGGCTCCAAATCTGAATTCAAATAAAAGCATAGCGCAAACAAGAGTTTACCGGTTTCCTACACTGCGAACAGCTGACGGACTTGCACTCCGGACAGCGAAGCTTTTTCTGCTTAGGATGCACAAAGAATCCTGACGAGCATTCCACGCACCATCGGAAGTTGGGGTCTCTAGCCAGAGTTCGATCACGAAGCTACATTTGAAACATAATAATGATAATATATTCTTATTTGATATGTGAATAATAAATACATATAGATACTAGATACTTCATCTACTAGAATTGGGCCATAAAATGTTTTCAAACTTCGTGTAGTGTCAGGCTTGTCCCACTCGCGCGTGTAGGACTGTAGTTATCTATCACTAGAAACTCACAAGCGAGCGGTGACGCACGCGCAAGATTTTTTCGTCGCTTATCTACGTACAGCCTAGCTAGCATGCGCGCACAACGAGATATCTCACTCTCGTGTGTCATATTGTCGATATGGACATAATGTCAAAATCATTTTTTGACATTATGTCGATAGATTTTGACGACAGATCTACACGAGAAAAAATGTATGTCATGTTAGGGTCAATAGAGATGAAGAGACAAGCCATCAAACATCGAGAAAACATGTAGACAAAATTTTCTCGTTTGCGCATCTTAGGCCGGCTGATTTAACCGCTGTGACAGAATCATTATTAATCTGATAAAAATGAACAATTAAAAAAGGGCAAAGAAATATTTAAATAAGGTAATTAAACACAAAAAGAAGATAAAAAATACACAAACATAGCAAATAAACCAATTTCATACAAACAAACACACACTACACAGAAATACACACATTAAGTTACTATATTTAAGTTTTAAAAGTTTCCTGACCAGCTCCTGAACTATAATCGAATATAAAACTACAGTCCAAACCATTTATGGCGACATCGTTTAGAACAACATACCGGTTAAATTGACCAAAATCAAAGGTCCTGGCCAGTGTTGCCAACCAAATCACAGAGCTAAGCTGTAGATATGCTAGAAAAAAACTATAGAAAACTGTACAGCTTGGCAAAGAAGAGTGTGGATTAAATGAGGGCGCTTTTCTTTAAATACAGGCAACCCTACGCTTCGCTTTCGACACAATATGTACTAGAGTTGACAAGTAATGTAGTGTTGTCATATATAAAAACTCTTAGTTCCAGCTGTCACCGCGTCAGACTCTTCTTTGCCAAGCTGTAAATATCAATTTGAAAAACAGTAAATCTACAGTTTCATCTTTTATGATTTTTATTATTCAATTATGGTAATAAATAGAAAATATTTAAGGAAGCCGGGAATTAAAAACTAGAAATATTATGAAATATTATGTCTGTTCAGACCGAGCTATCGATGTCGGTGAGGGGCTTCACGTTAGTAAAAGACGTCCTAATTAGGATCCTAAAAATAAGACTAATTAGAAGCTTCTAATTGCACCAACCAAAAGCCCCTATTCTTCTGATTTAGTACGCTAATATTAGGATCCTAACTTTCTACGACTGTCTTCAACCAACGCCATCTAACTATTAAGTCGATTGATGACCATTACCTCTGTTTCGATTTAAGTTAATATTTATATTTTCATTTTAAAGCAAATCAGATTTTTTTATAAGCTAGGTGTTTATACTTAAAGAATAAAAAATTAATAATTTTTAGTTATAAAAATATTGTATTGCAAACAAATGGCAAAAATTCGTTTTCTTAATTTTTTAATTTATATAGATAAAAGTAATACTAATATTACAGATTTTATGCATACAAAAATGATGGAAAAATGATATTGTTCTTTTATATATTATACGTTTGTATTGAAGTAAACAAAATATGGTTTAATTTCCTACATGAATATACATGTTAGGTATTATTTTTCCTATTAATACCTGTCACTGGTTGTTACAACTATCGGTTTTTACGACTAAATATGAGTAGTCCCTTCGATGTCGTTATAACAGATTTTGACTGTATAATAAAATATAGGTTGGGTTACTAAAATTTGATACTACTATAAAAGAGTTTGCTACTACTATAGTACAGTAAGTAAATGAAGATTATTTTATTTTCTAAAAAGGTGACAACCTTGATATCGTCAGAAAACGTACCTGTTATGCGATAGAAAGAGAACGCACTTAATATAATAGTAGGTGAATATAATAATTGTAGGCACTTAGCGTTGCGCGGTCGAAATTTGAACCTTATAGTATCGTAGCATGAGTCGTCAATTCTTTAAACGGGTTTTTGGAGTGGGTCTTCTGTACTTGTACTAATATGTATTCTATGGTAGTGTGGCAACGTTGTATAACTTGGGGTCGGAGAACATTATCTCCAGTATGGA
The DNA here is from genome assembly GCA_905187585.1 of Cyaniris semiargus. Classification (NCBI taxonomy): domain Eukaryota; kingdom Metazoa; phylum Arthropoda; class Insecta; order Lepidoptera; family Lycaenidae; genus Cyaniris; species Cyaniris semiargus. The sequence continues at coordinate 12,627,580 of LR994546.1, read as the reverse complement.
CTATGGAAGATCTTGGCCAATTTACCTTTCTTTGAAACAGCTCATGTTGTTGAACGTCTAGCAAGGATTTCAACAGTATATCCATATGTGCAAAGTAATCGAGCCAATCATCTTCTGGGAGGTTTTCTAGCTCTGGTTCTTTACAATATGGGCAAACGCAATCTGCAATACTGCGTTCAGTAATTTGAACTGTGAAATAGTGTCGGGCACATTCCCGACAACATCTATGCGTGCAACGAAACATGGACACCATCTGAAACAGTGATGAGTAAACATAATATTTTTTTTTTGTAAGTATGTTATGAGAGACATGTGGACTGTAAGACCAATGTGAGACAAAATAATACTACTACTTTTATAAACTTTACATATAATTTGCTCGAGTCGCTACGATAAAATCAACTATTTTAATTTTATTTTTTTCAAACATAATATGTATTTAAGTACCTCATGTTCAGGATATTTGGAGGCGCACAGTTCGCAATCTTGGTGTAAATAAACAAGAGCCGATGTAATATCAGAGCATTCCAACGCAGCTAAAAGTGCATCAGGTGTGTTATTTCCTTTTGATATAAGTTCAACGGCTAATTGAGCTTGGTCCCAGTTTTCCATCGCTCCTTCAGCTAATAACATACGCGCTTGTCTCTAAAACAAATAATTCAGTTTATGTCAGTGTATATACTGTATAGCTTAATATAGAAGCTTTTGATAATATCAACAAAGTTTAAACTTACCTCAGGGGATCCTTCTGGTAATCTGATTTTTGATAAATCAATAATTTGACCTGATACTTGTCGAATTGTCACGGGCTGGCATGGGGTGGGTACGGGTGGTGGAGCGTCTGTGTTCCATTGCACTTCAAACAACTCCTCATTCTGATCTGTATCACTTTCTGACCATTCGTCTTCAGTTCTGCAGGTTTCTCGGAAAAAAGGTTTCTTTTGCTCCTTCGCTGAGGTTTCTTCTGTTTTTGGCTCAAGCGAATTCTGTATTGGTGGAGGTGGTGCCTGTTTTTTCTTCGTTATAGCAGTAGATGTAGAAGCTCTAGCTTCATCGACGGTTGCAGAAACCTTATTATCAAATAAGCGAGTTTGCAACTGTTTGACATTTCCATTATTAATATTACCGAAGTGACTTTTTGGAGGAGGTGGTGCGGAATATTGCTTCAAGGAAGTTTTTCTAACTGGAACTTTTGAAGTTATTACTTTAGATATTTTTTGAACAGCATTTTGTTTACTTCTCTGTAAAGACCTGACTAGTTTAGGTATGTTGGATCTATTAAAAGCAGAATTTTTTGATTTATTTGTATCATGCACAGGATTTTTTGATAAGTTGATTAGACCACTGCTACTTAGTACTTCGTCACTTGCGCCTTTTTCAAATTCTCCATCGCGGTCATTTGCGAGATTAGATGTAATTGTTTTATTTGAGTCGGTAGTCTCATTTATTTCCGATATTACACTTTCTGCATCTTGCGGAACGTCATTACTATTTTCCTCAGGTTTCTCTTCTTTTATTTCTGTTATTGTGGCTATGACACGTGGATATATTGTTTCGTATGCGAAGATTTTCTGAGGCGTTTGAGGTTTTATTTCAATAAACATTATTTCATGTTTGGCATAAGCCTTTACTGTACGAGATTCAATTTTGGCTTCTATTTCGTTTGAATGGTTCTCTCTACGAGTTGGTATATCAACTGGGGAAACGGGAGTTTTGTTACTGCTGATTTCATCGTAAATTTCATCAAATGAGCTAACTGCAGTAAAGGCGTTCCTCTTAAAATTTACTTTATTCCAATTAGGATTTTTATCTGCTCTTAAATGGGAGTTGGGCGTCGTAGGTTGGACGTTATTTACTGTTGACTTTTGAGAAAAGTTATTTACAACCATGGTATTCACTTTACTTTCTTTACTCTCAATGATTGTCGGTGGATTTACATTACCTTGTGCTGATATTAAATTTTTACTAGAATCTGTAGAGTTATTAGTATTTAACAATTGCGTATGATCGGTTAACTTTAGATTTGTTTCTGATTTTGATGGTGACATGTCCGTCGCCAGTTCATTTATTTTCATTTGATTAACCTCTAAGCTTAAAGTGTGTTCTTCTTTTAAACTTTTGGCTATCGAGTCTAATATTTCTATATTTGATTTTTTCATGTAATCTATTTGAGTATCTAAATGGTCCATTGCTTCTTCAAATTCTTCATTATCATCAGTACTTGATTTTCTTTCCGAGTTTTGCAACTTTGTCATTTTATCAGTAAACTCTTCTTCACTACTAGTCATTTCTTTTTCATCTGATGTTACATCTGTTTCTACTGGTGAGTTTGAATAACTCGATTCTTGTTCCGACAAATTTGAAGAGTTATTAGAACTATAGTCTCCTTCATCATGTGACTCTACTTTGTCACTTATAGACCTGATATCTGTATTGATTTCATTTTTCATTTGCTGAATCAATTTTTGAGTATTATCAAATATTTCGTTAAGATTATTTAATTTTTCTTCTTGTACATTCGCTTCAAATTGATTGGTTAATACAGTTCCATTGGTAGTCTTTTTGGAATTATTGTGTAATTTATCATTCAATTTTGGGTCTATTGTAATATTTTCTTTTTCAGAATTGGAGTTAGTAAATATGTTCGAATTACTTATCGTCTGTGTATTATCGAATGAATTTTTGCTTGATTTCTTTTTAATTTTACTAATTGTTGTGTTGTCTACTTTTACATCTAGAGATGATAAATTTTGTGTACTACTCACTTGCTTAGTAGATGTTTCAAATTCTAACGGCTTTTCATAGTCAGATATTTTCTTAGAATTATTCTCATTTTGAGTCCTATTTATGTTGTTCTGTTCCAGTGTTGTACTGGTCACTGTTTGTGATTTTTGTTCATGAGGATAGTTGTTATTTTTGTCTAAATTTACCGATGGACCTAATTTGGCTAATTCATTATAGGCATTAATAAATTCATTTTCTTGCTGGTCGAGGTTTACTATATTTTGTTGATGCTGAATCTGATTTATTGTTGTTTCGCGACTCTTTTGTGCATCGTTTGATGTGAAAAAATTACTTGTTAATAAACTTTTTAGCAATGATTGGTCATCAATATTTGTAATACCCGCTTGATGTAAAATGTTTTTTAATTTCTTAGCAACCTCTGGGTTATTGTTATTTATAGTTGACTGTTCGCTAACTCTCTCCGACTGAGGTAAGTTCGATGCATTTTTAATATCAAACGGCAAATACATCCAATCGTCATCCTCGAGATTATTTATAGATTCTGCATATTCATCTGAACTGTCTTCTGCTGAAATGTAAATGTGAAAGTTATGATGACGATCAATGGTGATTGTGGATTTTATGAAACGTTATTTATTTTTGAGTTTGTTTAAGATTACCGCGAAGGCGGCGCGTTCGGCTGTGTCGATTGAGAGGGGGTATCGACTCGTCGTCGATACCGACTGGGGGACCCCAAACTTGACCCCTCAAACGACCTTCCTCACTGACGCCAATTACGTCTGCCTGAAAGGAAAGTCAACGATAAAGATAGATTGGCATAACAAGTAGCTTGTTACGAAAACAAGAACGAAAATGTTTCGTTACCTTGCGGCGAGCCCTTTCCACACACTCAGTGACTGCCGGCCACATTGCACCTCTGTGTTTTGCCAGGGACGCCCTAGCTTCTAACTCTGATACAGTAGCTCCCGGTGCGAGTCTAGCGGCGGCGGCGCGTACTCCCGCACAGAGACTCGGCCATCTCTCTCTGAGCCAGGCGAGGGGTGCGGCTGGATTTTGAGCGAGGGCTGCGTGAACTTCGGCTGCACTAAAACCTAATTTTTCTGCTTCCTCCATGAGTTGTACTAATTCTAAACCCCTTTCGATTTCTCTTCTCGATCCGGTCCCAGCCAGCGCCTCTAATGAAATTGCCCGATTGTTTGACAACGGCTCTGGAGAGGGTGCCTAAAAGATGAGTTATGGACTTATTGATATTTGAATTTTGATACCAATACTATATTTCATAATACAGAATAGTTCAGTTTACTTTTGTGACACTTTTTGGAAGGAGAAACTGTTTAAATAATTTAGAAGGCAACACAAGATACCTCCGATCCAAACATGCTAGTGCGACGAGACGGACGACCCTTCCTTACGTCCAGGTGTGAGGCTCGTCTAGTCAGACGGGAATGCTTCCTTTCGTTGTCACTCCAGTCCCCGTTGGGGCTACTGTCGCGGGGCCAATCCCATCTGCTTCCACTTGTGTGAGCACTTCTTTCGCTTTCCTAATAAAAACATAAATATTTTCATTTTACACACGATATTGCGTATCTGTAACTATTATTTGAATACGATTTGAGACCCTCGTCCACAGAAATAAATCAAGATAGAACGGCGACGCGCGTACGTTGCTAAGGAATCGCTCGTGTCGATTTTTGCACAAGCCACGCCCCCAATGTTACGTCATTGCTAAGGAAATAGTGATGTGACTCGCACTGAAGAAATCGGAGACATATCGGTATTATCGATAAACAGTAACCGAAATCGGTGTTTTACCGAGTCAGTAGATATTAGTATTAGGTGTGTAGTAATTATTAAACGTTATAAATAAAATAACAACATATTAGACAATGTTTATTTTTATCACATAAACGAAATATTAAAATTCAGCAGTAGTTTCGGAGCCTATTCAATGCAAACAAACAAACAATCAAATCTTTTCTCTTTAAGTATATAATATTATAATCTATACATAATAATAATACTTATAATAAAATCGTAGAGGTAAAATTGTTGTACATTGAAAATAAACTTGAAAAAACGAGTCAGGGGCATGTTATTATTATTATTTTTTTATGTAATAAGGGGGCAAACGAGCAAACGGGTCATCTGATGGAAAGCAACTTCCGTCGCCCATGGACACTCGCAGCATCAGAAGAGCTGCAAGTGCGTTGCCGGCCTTTTAAGAGGCAATAGGGTAATAGGGGAGGGTAGGGATGGGAAGGGAAGGGAATAGGGGAGGGTAGGGAAGGGAATAGGGTAGGGGATTGGGCCTCCGGTAAACTCACTCACTCGGCGAAACACAGCGCAAGCGCTGTTTCACGCCGGTTTTCTGTGAGAACGTGGTATTTCTCCGGTCGAGCCGGCCCATTCGTGCCGAAGCATGGCTCTCCCACGTTAGAAGTGTAATAGAACACATCTTGACTGTTTTTGAAATTTTTGTTTCTCTGTCTGTTTGTCTGTTTGTACAGGCTAATCTCTGAATCCGCTGGACCGATTTCAATGAAATTTGGCATGGTGATACCTTACATCCCCGGTCAACATCTTGGATACTTTTTTTTAACCGACTTAAAAAAAGGAGGAGTTATTGTTTACTTTGCCGTTTGTAGTCCGATTGTCAAAATTATTTTTTTGTTCTTTAAATTGTGAACCCGAATTTGATATCATGTTTACAAAAACGGTGACTTGATAATGATTCTCTCGGGATTCTCGAGGTATCGACGGAACTCCTTTACAACAAAAACATTACATTAATTTTCACCTTTTTATATGTAAAATTAACATAATATGCTACCAAAAAGTAAGATTTGCACCAAGGCATATCCCAGGGTATAGGGCTTCCGAAGGTTCCGTTGCTGAACGGAACTTCTGACTTCTTATTTATGTAGGGGTTATGTAGGGGTTTCAGCGTTGTTTAAAATACTGGAAGCACATGCCACTTTGTCAATTATTTTAATTATCATGATCACCACCATCATTACAACATCCATAACCACAATATGATGCTTTTATTGGGTTTTTTTTGTATTCTTTTGCATTGAAAGGATCTGAATCAAAATTAATAATTATTTTGCCGTTTCTGTGCGAATTCTTTTATTAATTTTAGGGCTATAATTTGTATTTGATGCTGTGGTCGTGGTCGTATAATTGGATCTATAAGTAATGGAATCGAAGGAACTCCTCGAAATTTACAACGACACACAAAGTGATTATCATTCAAATATATCCCGTCTTCTGTCGTCTATCCTCTATCTCCGTCACATGTTCCTGTCCCCTGTTCTGTGGCCCCTATCCCCTGTCCACGCCATGCGGTCTTCGAAGAAAGGATTTTTCAAAACGATATCTGTGGTTCAAGCCCCGCCGACGAAAGTTACTTAAGAGCTTTCAATGTTCCTGGGTCTTTGATGTAAATTAAAAAATTTCGTGTGTCATATAATATTAATCCTTATTCAAATAAAATAGTTGTTGATGGGTATTCAATTTCTTAAATCTCGATTATAATAACATACATTCACGCGGACGAAGTTGCGGGCAACAGCTAGTAGTTTAGATAATATACTATTATATAAAGAGTTAAAAGTACTATTATTTGATCTGAGATTACGGATACCTAATTATCGATACCTAATCTTAGTTTAAGTGTCGACGCAATACTAGTAGAGCGTTCGTATCGCACAATTTCATTTACATTGCGCGTTCGCCTTGAAACGAGGTTTAGAAAATATTTTGAAACACGTAATGGATATGAATAATTAGTCGTATTGTCGTTTTACATTGAAAATCGTGGTAGCCTTTAGTATTTTCATTTTTTTATCATTAAATCACGATTTTAGTCAAAACAAATGACTTACCCGTGGAAAGAAACACCTCCTTTTGGCCGATTCACTTTCGTACTTCTTTTTTTACAATAATTAGGCACTGCACTTTGAGGGCTGAGGCATTTTTGCACAACCGCTCCGGTGTAATCAAGTCGAGACGTGCGCGCTGACTGAATGAACGTTCAACGAATCTTGCACTACTACTCTACATTGCAAGATTAAAACACGCGTACTCCGCCCGCTCAGCCGTTCTATCTTGACTTATTTATGTTTATTGTGTCCGAAAAGGGACGAGCTTTTCGGATAAATTTCGAAAAAGCTCGCGGTGCCACAATTCACAAATCACTCAATTGAAACGCAAATTCTAGTTAGACAAAACTTATCTTATAATATACATATTTAATTACTAGAAAACTACGTAAAATACGTTGTGGTGTTCATTCAGAGTTATTTTATCTCTGAAAGAACATTAATGGTTAATGGTTATGACTGTTCTGCTGTAGAAACTTCAAGGTAAAACTATAACTCCAAATGGATTATGATATGCAAGCGGTCTACCAGCTTTTGACTCTGGGTAATAAAACGGTTAATTTACTCGTGTGTCGCTGGAGAGAGAGAGCCGACTGTGCGACCGCTCGCGTTGCGCGTCGTCGCGGAAACGACGACGTTGGCGGCCGCGCGACACCGACGACGCTCGCTCCCAATTGCCAGGCACTTCGTAGGTCTAAAAATTCAAATAAAGACGGTGTAAAATTTTGAAAACTACCTATTTACAGAAGTAACAGGTTAAACATAAAGTTCAGAGGCCTTAGTGCGAGTTTTATTCGATCATACGCATCGAGCACCTTAACGCGAATTTATATGGGATCAAAGCAGCGCCATCTACTGGCTAACGTGGATACTGCTTTGATCCCATATAAATTCGCGTTAACGTGCTCGATGCGTATGATCGAATAAAACTCGCACTAAGGCCTCTGTTCTTCAATCGATCAAAGTGAAGTAAACATTAATTTCGCTGAGTGCGGCCATTAGCAGGGGCGCCGACTTTTTAAAATTCTCGTGGGTGCTCCAGCTTTTTAATGACATACCTAGCTACTCATATTATGTACTTATTTTTGTTATTTATTAGACGCCAGAAAATACAAGATATATTATATTACACAGCAGTTTGACATGTGCACCTGTTAGTAAATATCTTATTTATCTTAAAAATTATTTTTATTCAATGCGAATGGATTTTGAGGAAGAGCGGCTAAGTTTGTTTTTAGGTGAGCGTATTACGTATATTATTTCGGTACCTATATTATTTAGATTTAGTTAAAAGATGAGAAAGAGAGTTATTTTAAATATTCATAATCGTGGGTGCTCGGCACCCACTATTTACCTCTCGTGGGTGCTGGAGCACCCGAGCAGCCACGGAGTCGGCGCCCCTGGCCATAAGGTATCTTACAGAACAATATATTTTTTTAATTTCTTAATATTAACTTACCTGGGTCGAAATATTCTGTGGGGGCGGCGAGGTACCGGTGTTGGAAACGGATGTGCGACTAGATCTGGACGAGGGCCGAGTGTCCACGTCACGCGAGTGTGTCACTTCCACTCTTTTCGTAGGCGTTTGTGACGTTCTGCTTGACGGACTATCGCGCGGAGGCGATGGACCGACGGAGACGCTGTGCTTTTGGGTTGCGGGCTTGTCGACTCCGTTTTTACGGTTTCTGTCCAATTCTTTAGGCGGAGAAGGTCCGACGGCTATATCTTGACGGATCGGGAACCGGACGCGATCCAAATTTTCGCTTTTAACGGTTATTATTTGCGCAGGAGGCGGAGGGGCCTGCTCGGTTGGCGTTTGCTTCTCGCGTAGCGTAGATGTAGAATGTGTTTTCGTAGCTCGTTTACTCGAGCTCTGCTTTTCGGTCGGCTCCCGCCGAGAATCCGAGGATTTTTCGGATATGTGCAGCTCCTTTATCCCACTGTTGACGTCCGCCGTGACGACTTTCGGCGTCGCTATGGGCGTTCGGCAGCAGACCGCGCAGACCCTGACGCCCGGTTCGTTGACGAACGTGCAGTGCTCGCACTGCCAATTCGTAGTCGGAGGAGACGGCGCCGGGCCCAGCGAGTCCTCGTCGGCCGCGTCCTCGGCGGCTCGAAACGGCTGGCTCGGTATAGTCTCGTAGCTGCGCTTCACGGGGGCACTCTTTTGGTTTCGGTCGTCGGCCTCGCTCTCGGAGTCGGCGTCGCTGGACGGCAGGGAGGGCGAGGGCGTGCGGTGCTTGGTCCGGCGCGACGCCCGCGATCGCACGCTGAGGGCGGGGGACGCGGCGCGGGACCCCGCCCGCGATCCCACTCGCGACATCGCCCGATGGTCTGCCAATACAGAAAATCAGTTGTAATTGAAGCGTGCTCGTATATTTCTCAAATTGACTCTCAATTGGGCAATCGTGATGCACGCCTCAGTAGGCTAGGGTCGGAGCCAGTGCTCGCTGTTATCCGAGTATCGACGTATCTAAGTGAACAATGCGTTTACTCACCTCTTCTGTACGGCTGCGGGGTCTGCGGTACGCAGTTGTGAGCATGCGGGTGCATCCTTGGATTGAGGGTGTGCGGCATACAGCAGTTCTGCCCCCAAGGGGTCGCGGGCCCCCACGGGTGATCCAAGTTGGAGCAGCTGTCGTATCTCCAGGCGCTGGAAGCGCAGTGGCTGCAGCCGGCGCAGCTGGTCGGGTTCGCACTCAATTCCATCACCGAAGTTCCCCGCCGCATCGGTCTTCCCCAGTTTTGTGTATTTTCCTGGTAACCCCACGTATCCATGTGGGATGGTGGCACCTGTACGAGCATCTAAATTATTAGTCTCGAATTAATTGTTATTAAAAACTTTTAAATAACGATTAAACAATATTGGTTTTTTTACAAAATCATTTCAAAACTAAGCCTTTATATTTGTTAATAGGAATTGTTTTAAAATTTATTTTGTTTTGTAAAAGAAATAACTGATTAAACGCACATTTTAATTGGTTACTAACCAAATTGACCGGGGCGTTAAAACCGGCATGAGATCCTCTCTGTTGGCCCCACGTCAAGAACTGTCTCATGCTGTCCGGATTCATCGGGGCATTATGTTGATTGGTTGCACCTGGCAGATATGGCGTGCTGCCCAGATGCGCGGCCATCTTGGTGTTAGGCTGCATGTGCGACATTTGTTGGCTGGTGACGTGCATCTGTGGTTGGTTCGTGATGTGGTTGGTGTTGGTGATGGGCGTCTTCTGGGGGAGCCTCGCGACTGCGACGCCGGGGCTGAGCGTGGCGCGCCGCAGCTCCGGCGTCGACGGCACGGGGCTCGGGTTGGAGCGGTCGCCGCTCATCTGAAATTGAAACATATACATTAATGTTGAATGCCCGAAACGCTTATATTTTGTAACAATATAATACTTACATACAAGGATCTGTACTTAAATGATAATATGTCATCATGGAACGTTAAGGCGTAAGCTGTGCCTTAAAATAACACGTTCGTTAGATTTCATCGGTCTCAAAATAATACTTGGATGACGTTGAAACAACTGGAAGAAACTGGAGGCGTAAAAAGCTGTACATTATTGTGCTTCACAATATGGCAGCATGAGTTCTGATTTTATTGCCAATACAATCAAGTAAAGCTGTAAGTTGATAGTCAAAAGGAATTTGTGAAGTATTTTTGTAGAATAAATTGAAACAATTGGCATTACTTTGTGTCTTCGCGGCGGAGGCACCGGTGGCGTCGCCTTCGGTGGTAGCGGAGGTCGCTCCTCCCGTAGCTGCGACATTGAAAGCGCCTGTGAAAGATAAAACAAATATTTATTTTTTTATTAACCGGCCAAGTCTGAGATGGTTTTTGCGGTAAGGGTTTTGTAGGATTAATTATTATTTTTACAACTCTTCATAGATTTCTTTGTTCTAATTAATGCAACAGATATTAATATGTTCACATCGTACTTTAGGCACCATGCCAATATTTTGGCGATTTTAAAATTAATTTAGGACCTGCCATCCTTAATTAACATGTAAAACGTAGGATATTTTTATCCATGATAGAGCAATGGTTGTATTAAATATGTAGGTATGCGCTTGAATAAAAAAAAAAAACATTACCTAGCGCATTGCATCAGCTAGGCTAGGAACTAGTGTAATGGGATTCCTCTATATGTCTCTTTTGCAATCTGAGCCAGCCCCTAGCCAAGACGTTTTCTTTATCGCTTCTTTAGGTATAGAATCGCCGATCAAAATGTATGGAATTGATATAAGCGTTCGAATTTCGATACATGTCTTACATTTTAAAAATGTCAACCAATGTCTGTCATACAGGTTAGGTTAGGATAGGTTATATAATCTTTTCTTATAACCAGAACCCAAAGAAAGGCCTAACGAACTAAACTATTGTACTTGTAGCACGTGCTACGTGCACATTACTCCCCGCTCTACCGGTGGGAGTGTACCTGTCGCTGATGATGGCGCCGCTTGGGGTGTCGGTGGTACATGTCGTCGCAGGATGCACAGAGCGCGCGGCGGCCGCACTCGGTGCAGCGCACGCGCGCGCCCAGCCCGCCGCACAGACCGCACGACGCGCCCGCGTCCAGCGGGTGACCTGAAGTTGTATAAACAGCCGTTTAGTGTTTAACTATAGACAACTAGATGACGCCCGCAACTCCGTTGCACCAAAATTCGTTTATCGCGTGGGAACCGCACAATTTTTCGGGAAAAAAAGTATCCTATGTCCTTTCCCGGGACTCAAAGCATCTCCATAGTCCATACTAAATTTCAGCAAAACCGGTTCAGCGGTTTGGGCGTGAAGAGGTAACAGACAGACTTCGTATTTATAATATTAGTATGGATTATGTGTTGTACCAAAACATAATACAAAATATTCTTTACATCACATAATATTATTTTTATGATTGGTATCTTTATCTTTCTTTTTATTTTAGGGCTTAGCTAACACGTTTTCTTTATCGAACATCGAATTCACATTACTATCGTCCTATGCCTCTGTTCATTCCATACATTATTAAGGGGCTTAGAAGAGCTAATCGAAATTGACCGACAATTGCATACATTCACAACGCACACGCACGTGCGCTAAGTCTACTCTGATAGTGGAAAATACTTGATTACTGCTAATTAAGGACTTATTAAAAAAAAAAAAACACTATAGCAGTAGTACACTACTAGCCAAATATTGTCCATAAATTAAATAATTATTGAGTGCAATTTACTACATATACTGAGCATTTTAAGATTTTATTAGAGGTATGTTTGCGATTTTTTTCTATCGAGAAAATAGTTGCATCGTGTTTTGAAAACACTATGGAACTAGCATATATTCTGAATAATATTATATAACTTTCTCAATACAAGTATCGTATTCTATCATACAGACATTCCTCTTCGAAATCTCGCATTTAGGTGTTCTAAGCCCCTTAATAGACGAATCTATTAAGAAGAGATAAAGAGAACGTGTTGACTGATGGCTAAACCCTCTATAGTATTTGTCTCTACATGTAATCTTGCAACAGTTAAAAGCAAGTCTCACATCTTTATCCCAAACCATAGAAACAAAAATTATGCCGTAGCCCACGGTAATGCACCATCGAGGAAATTGATTCCTAGGCAGTTGACGGACCTAGGTACGTCATGGTCATGTGGTCGACTTATGTCAATTCAATGGTAGCTGTGATCGGTCGGATGGGTTTGACTAAACTCGACCAAATTACTTATATCCGCCATTTGCCTAGGAAACAACTTCTCTGATATTACATTCGCCGTACCTGTCGGCGGGCGCGGGGGAGGCGGCGGCGGCGGCTGCAGTTTAGCGTTGACGTACTGCTCGGAGGGAAAGTCAACCACTTCGTAGTCAGGGTCGGGTTTAGCCAGGGGCGCCCGCGAGCCGGGGTAGCCCATGGTGCCCGGCATCAGCCGGGGATCTCGGCCGCGGCCTTTCAGCATCTGAAAAACCATTGAAATAACAAACTTTCAAACGTCATTTTTACGTCCGTGAGTAATTTGTATTCTGTGTTTTTACGTCAAATTTAGTTCCTATCCCTCCCACTGGGGGAGCTGATTCCGCTTCAAATAGGCACAAAAAATAGCTGTCATTTCAAAGGGTATCATAAGTCCAGCGTACTTGTATAATGGAGGTACGCCCATGCATATAATGTGTCTCGCAAATCTCAATACATGAGCCAAATTTGAAACGTTTATGTACAATAGTTTCTGAATTATGAGGGGGTCAAAAGTAGCTGCAAATGGTTCGAGTAATACACACGGTGCTGCTCGCCAGTTCTGTTATACTTGAACTTGGCTTGACACCGCGTGTCTAGATCAATAGAAAAGCATTGAAATTTGAAATTTATAATTTAATTTTTTATTTGAGGTCGAATTTCGACCATTGGTGATCTATAGTTTTTATTATAAGATGCGTGGTGAAACGATGTATTTGTGACCGGGATATGGCGGGCGTTGCCACGTCGCGTCGACCCATTTATTCCACCTCTCACATCCCAAAATACCGATAGCAATACAAATATTATACTGTAGGTCCAAATATCTGACATTAAAAGTGTATTCTACACACATCACAAACATCTTTGTTTAACATTCTGCGTTACAATTAATAACTAATGCAATACGAAAGTGACTTGCCTCTACTGGTAATCCAAATTTTTGTACTGTCACAAAGTGCACTATTTAATCACTGTAAAATCGAACACCGGATCTGTACTAGGGCACGCAGGCCCGGCGCTCCCGCGGACGACTCGGGCGCCGGTAATCTTGCGCCCTATCTGGACGAAATTGACAGCGCTCAGACGCGTACGCTGCGACTCTATTTTTATCCGCGGCCGCGTTGCCCTGATTCTACTAAAATTACTTCACGGATGCTATTTCCGCACTTCATCGATGCGTCCACTCGCTGGCGTTAAACTAAACACTTACACAATCTGTTTAATACAGAAACATTGTGTGTTTTAATCTTCTGTTATTATGCTCGTACATAACGCAACGTACATTTTTAATGTGTTAATTTCTTCACAATTAAAAGTATATAATATTATATACCTAATACAAGAAGCAACGAGACTTTTTTCTCTAGTGCTCTTTAACAGTTTTTTTAGAAACGACGAAAAAACTGCGATTCAGAGTATTTTAAGAATGAAGCTAATAGCTATATATATAAACCATTTTTAGGGTTCCGTGGTCATCAAGAAACCCTTATAGTTTCGGTCTGTCCGTCCGTCCGTCTGTCTGTCCGCGGTTTTGCTCAGAGATTAAAGGGCCTACAAAGCCGTAATTTGGCATGAATACACATAATATTAATAATATAGAATAATGCCAACAAAATGGTTTAAAAAATCTTAAAAAAAAATATTTTTTATGGTACCTCCCCTACTCATCAAGCGGGGATGATTTTTTTCGCGTCCACCCCACCATGTGGGATGGGATGTTGGATAGGTTTTTTAAAAGCCATTTGTGAAATATGAAGTTTTTAAGTGGAAAAAATCGTCACGAGTCCATGGATTATCCCCCCCTTCTACCAGTTAACGGTTGCTTCTGGAAATGTGAAAAAAATCACAGGAGTAGGAAATATGCTGAGTTCTTCATAAGCACTGACCTCCATTATACAAGTACGCATAATATTTTTTTACCCATAAAGTTAATATACCTAGCGGAGGTCCGCGTACTTGTATAATGGAGGTCAGTGTTCATAAGTTATTGAGTAATAGTCGATCACCTAAAAAAAAAAGTATTCGGAGAAGTATAAAGGAACTTTTCGTTCAAATTCCTTTGAAGTTATAAATGTACATTTATTGACCATACAAAAATTATCAAAAACGAGCGGTACTACCATAAAGTTAATAAACCTAGCGGACCTCCGCTAGGTATATTAACTTTATGGGTACTAAGCACTGACCTCCATTCAGGAGGTCAGTGGTACTAAGGAACCGCACTTGGCCGGTTTTATTAAAAAAGGTTATGATATTACTTCACTACTTTTTTTCATTCCGTCAAATAAACGACATGAATTTTGACATATTTATGTCAAAACAAATATATTTTCTTATGTCAATGATATGAATCGAATGATTGTTGTAAAATATTTAATTATAATATTATGGAAATATTAAATCAGTTTAAAGAAAATGGATATTTCACAGCAGATTTGTTTACTTTGCTTACAAAAAAGAAAATACTTAAAGCAGAAAAAGAGGTACATAAGTTTACTCATCCTATTTTTCGCCCTCCAAGGTACCCCATACAGGGTGCCCAACTGTCCATTGCAAAATATGCCACTGTTATTATTAGATTATACTTACTTACAATTAATATTATTAAGCTTCCCAAACACATGTTGTACAAACACCCAAAAAAAAACAATATAAACAGACGAACATATAACCTCTTCCTTTTTGGAAGTCGGTTAAAAAATTTAGAACATGTAAATGGATGATACGGCACAACCATGGCGCCATTACTTGTAAATATTTCTTGGCAATAATCAATTTTCTATGGTAATGTGAGGACGTATGCAACGACGTGACGACTATTCTCGAAAGTCACAACTCCTTTGAACTGTTAATTTAAATAATGTTACAGTTAACGCCATCCGAATATGAGAGAGAGATGAGAATGAGTACGGCAGAACGACTACAAAGTCTAAACAATATCGAACTAGACAACATAGTTGGAAAAGACAAAAACAAAGCTGTTTTGTCGTTTACTCCAAAGATAATTGTATTCCAAAATTTTGAGCCGAATAAAAAATATGTTGCAAAGTTTACTGTTCAAAATAAAAGCAAGGTAAGTTTGGAACTGACCTGAGCATAAAAGGTCACCTTTTGCATAATACATGACTTTGAATACAACTAAGTAGGTAAAAACTACTTGACTATAGAATATTATATACAGACGAGAAAAATATTTTTTTTACCATTGACTATACCATTTTGTCGCCTACTCGAATAAAGCTGACCTCTCATTAAACTGAGCGATAGGCCGATAAACTGATAATCTATTTTTAAGCTTTGATAAAAATAAAAGTAAGTATGTATTCAAAATGTATCACAAAAATATTTGCATCTCATCTGCATTCGTGTACGTCACGCACAAAGAAATCATACTTTAGTTTTACTATTGCTTTATAATAGGTTGAGTTTTTTTGCCAAGAATAATGACACATCTTCGAATGTACCTTATAATCTTCGAACGTACCTTACAATGTATGATATAGTTTGGCTAGTGGATAGTTCTGCATACAGTTTAATACTTAGCAAGTTAGGTATAGTGAATGCAATTGTTAGTCATATGTTCTTCTCTATCAGGCGTCAACATATTTGAATATGGTGAACGAGGAGTGTTCTTACTTCTCCGTCCGAGCCAGCGGCGAGCACCTATCTCGTCTAGCCCCTGGAATAGCGGTCACTTTCACTCTCACTTTCCTGCCAGAACAATACAAAGACTATATTCACGAAATTATGTTTTTCACTGATACAGATCAATATGTATTTCCTGTTATTGGTAAGTGATTGTAAAGCATAATATTTTTTTTAGAAATGTTGAATATTGTACAACATGTCATGAAAATGTACGCCTACCTAGGGTCTACAAGTGTCTACAAAGTGTGTATAGAGCCTTCGTAGACCCTCTACGTATTACGTTCCACACAAGTTTTAGGAACTTAAGAAGATAATATATAATAGTACAGACTTCATTATATTATTAATATTTTAATTGTAATAGTCAAAAAGTATATTAGTGGTAATAAACGATTTCTATATTACAACTACTGCAGTGAATAGTTAAGTATGTTTAGGAACCAATATGGACATTGTGGACCTAAGATTTTCCGACCCGATATTAAAGTCAAAATAAATGATAATAATATTAGCAATTTATGTTAATGTACTATATATGTGTCTTTTTAATTGTATCGACCACTAATCCGATAACTCGCACTCGTAATTTTATTATTCGTTAAATTATTATTATTATTGCTGTAGTCGGTTTATAGTTTTAAGTTGTGATTTTATTTTATTTCGCCATCAGATGGACAAATATCCCCAGTATTATTCTCTAATGTTTTAGCAATGGGACCAAGAGCTATATTCAATTTTCCGGACGAAGTAGTGCTTCCTCCTGGGCCACTGAAGGTCATGAACCACGCAACACTATCTATACAAAATGTCGGCGCAGTATCTTCTGGACTTACTTTTAATACAAAGAAGTAAAAATTTGAACATAGTTCTTTATTTTTTTTATTATTATTAATGGCCTGTTTATATCTGCTTAATTTTTCGACAGTCCCTTTTCAGTTCAGCCAAAGACTCTGAGTTTGAACCCGAATGAAAAAATTGATGTTCGAATTGGTCTCCAAACAATGCACCTAGGAGAAACGAAAGGAGTTCTTAATGCTTTATTGGAAACGGGTAAAACTTCATCACAATATATTAAATATTTTTTTATATGAAGTGGAAAGATTTGATTGCTTGCATCGAATATTATGCTCCCAATAGTTTGGGAGCATTTTAATTTTAATAATATGCTCCCAATCTTTTGGGTGAATTTTAATAAAGTCTGGCGAACACGTAAAAAATAATGTTAATTCCATCGTTTTTACGACAAAATATATGATTCTTATAGGATTGCCTTTTGCGAAGTTGTAGAGAACGTTTAAATAGTATTTTTTATTTTAAAATGGCTAAGAAAGTATTACGCTAGCACCTTTCGCGCCAAATCACAATTGATATAAAAAAAAATACAATTGCCAACATTAGCAATTGTAGTACAGATATAAAAAACAGATAATATTATGCCGGATTTATATGCGAACAAGAGTCTAGAATGCGGTTTTAGTTAAATATAACCGGCGAACACATTCTCGTTTCCCGAGTTAACGGCGGTGTTCTAGTTATACATTCAGTAGTCAGTACATATTTTGTGCAAACAATTAATATCATTATTAGCTGTAGTGGTTAATTTTACAAAGTATGTGATACTACTATGGAACAATTATTTTATTACATTAATATTAAGCGATATGCGACTGTAAAAACGTCAAACCTCAATGGTCGTTAATTCCTTCGCTGGTTGCCCCTACAATCTTACTTAGTAGGCGCAGCTTATGTATTTAATGCGTGTAGGTTGTAGGAATACCTTTTTTGATAATCATACACAATATTGCAGGTGAAAATTTCTGCATAAATTTAATTGGTGCAAAATATGAAGTAAATGTTGAATTGGAAAAGACTGTCATACGATTTCCGGATACCTTTAAAAAGTTACAGCGGCAAAAGACGATAAAAATATTAAACAAGTCAAATCATTCGCTCTCATACACGTGTATGAAGAACGAATGTTTCTCTAAAGGTACGTGACGTTGGAAGTTGAAAAAGACATATTTTACCAGCATCAATAAGAACAAAAGTGTTATAGCATGAACTTGTTTTGTATGATATTATGAAGTTAAAAAACAACACCTAAAACATCTATCTCTTGAAAAATAGTATAATTTATGTTGGTATAACACTTTTTTGATTACAGATTTTGAAAATAAACTTAAACTAACAGATATATTTTATAATGTAAAAGAACTCGGAAGTTTAAAATCAAATAAACTATTGTATTACGATGTATCGAGTAGCGACGAACATGAAAGAGTTTACACAAGAATTTTCTGTGACGAAATTGAAGCTCTGGCCGTCGACGAGTCTTTATATTTTAAACATCCACATTTTTCTATAACACCATTAGTAAGTAAAGGTTTGAAAGGTTTTTATGGTTTAGGTAAGTTGGTCTTTTTGTGTGGTACGTTGTGCTACGTAACGTCGTAGAGGCTCTACGTTATGCGATAACGAGAAAAAATTAAATCGTATTTGGATTAAGTCAATATTTATCTAATACTTTATGATTGCTAGTGCATAGATCAGTTCGTATGAATCGTGAGCGCAGAGTCTTTGTACTCTAAATAGGTCAGTATGTCATAAGGCCTGTCCACATGTCCACGTGGACATGTGGACAGGCCTTATGACATACTGACCTATTTACACGTGGCACGGTACGTTATCGTGACGTGAAAATTTACGTCAACGTAACGTGAAAATGCACGTCACAATGTAGCAACCAAGTAGCAACATTGTACGTCACCATGCCTTGTAAAACTGTTACATTCTTCACTACTTATCTAGATATGGACCGCACAATACGTTTTCTGCTTCTGCTATTGTTAAGAAGACGTAGAGAGAGATTTAAGAAAAAAAAAAGTCGTAAAATGTTGCTACACCGTGACATGCATTTTCACGTTACGTTTACGTAAATTTTCACGTCACGTCAACGTACCGTGCCACGTTACCGCACCGTTCCACGTTGACGACGTTATGACGTAGAGATGTGGACAGGCCGATAGACCCGACTCGCCGAATTTGCGTGCTATTTATAGACATCACATTCTCATGTTTCTTTTGTTATTGGCTATGAACTAATTACGTTTTTAGGGTTTTCTTGTTTTTGTACTTCGATGTCTGTCTGTCCGTCTATCTGTCTGTCCGTCTGTCTGTCTCCAGGCTGTATCTCAAGAAATTTTCACAGATTGTGTATATCTGTTGCCGCTATAACAAGAAATACTAAAAACAAAATAAATTAAATATTTAAGGGGGGCTCCCATACAACAAACGTAATTTTTTTGCTATTTTTTGCTCGATATCAATAATGGCAATAGGTAGGCACTTAAAATATTCACAAAATACTCAGTTGTATTTATAATTTAAAAATTAATAATAATATTTAAATAAAATAAATAATTAAGGGGGGCTCCCATACAAAAAAACACATTTTTTACCTATTTTTGCTCCATAATGGTACGGCACCCTTCGTGCGCGAGTCCAACTCGCACTTGGCTGATTTTTTATTTTTATTTAAACTACATACAATTTTTTTATTTAGCTTTAATATTTTTATGTAACTTTTTTTTGCAGTGATGTAGTGTTAATAACACATTACTAAATTGATGTCACGCACTAGGCTAACGGATAAATTGTATAGGTCTACCAGAATCTGATGGCAAAAAGTGAGAAAGTAAATTGACTCTAGCAATACCGGGGTAATTGGAATAAAACATTTTGATCCTTTTTTTTCCTTATAGCGGCTGATTCTGTGTGTGAAACATGCAATTATATAAATTTATCCCATGATCAAGGATATTTTTTGAAAATTTGCTGTCAAAATTTGCCATCAGATTCTGGTAGACCTATAGTAATATAATTACTTAATAGTTAGTATTACAACATTACAGAGTGGTACAATTTGGGCCAACAGTTCGGTGGAGCTCACTGTAACATTTACTTCAAGCGAAATAGGCGAGCTGGAAGCGATGACATACTTGGACGTGGATGGTGTTGTTAGCCGGATTCCCTTGAAAATTACTGGGACGTCCCTTCCCCCCGCGATCACGTTAAACTTACAGACACTAGACGTAAATCGTATTTACATAAAGAAGTCTTATAATTACGAAATAGTTGCTACGAACAAGGGTAAGTTGCTAATACAAGATTATTATTATTTCAAATCATGTTTAAGTATAAAAATTGTTATAAACAGGCGTCTCTTATCCTTGGAACCATTAATCACCATGATTGTCACTATGATTGGCTTACGATAGCAATATCATTGGACAATCATTGACGAATTTTCTACACTTGACTGCTTGTACTGGTTCATCATGAGGAAATGTGTAGAGGCATTTAGACGCATTACACTAAAGCCTTAACCATAGAGTTATCATTGCAGGACATATTAATGGGACAATCGGCTATGTAGAGCAACCTACCTTATTTGGTGGCAAAATTTCATGCCACCCAAAAAAGCTATGCTTACGTCCTGGAGAAATGGATACTTTTGTGCTCTCGTTTTGCAGCTCAAAACAGGGATCATTTTTTGAGGAAATACATTTTGCTATTCGTGATTCGCCTGAGGTTGTTAAAGTATTTTTAAGGTAATTTAAACTTAATAAAATCTTGTTGAATACCGTATGCATGTTATTATTAATTGTTTCATTTTTTTTTATTTCAGGGGCGCCGTAGTGTACCCATCATTAGCATTTAGTTTACCGCTCATTAATTTTGGACACGTCTGTTTAGGTGAGGTTACAATTTTGTAGATACTTTCGAATACGCATATTATGTTTCAAAATAAAAGTTTGTACACACTCTATAATATAAGATAAATAAGTTGAAGAACAAGTACATATTATGTGAATTAAAATCGTAAGGTATAAAATCATCGTAAGGTAGGTAGTATCGTGATAGCTTTCAAACTTCTGCGTACAATCACGTTTACTCAATGAAAAATAAAATTCGTAAGATTAAAAATATGCATTTTGTTCCGAATCTCGTTACAGGAGTACCTAAAACTTTGCAATTAGAAGTAGTCAATGAGTCTACAATAGACGTGAGTGGGAGTGTCATCGTGCCAACTGATGGGACAGAGTTTAACAGTATCACGCTAGAGGACTACGCCCATGCCGGGTACCCTAAACCAGAGTTGGCACATTGTCCTAAAGAATTCATAATTGAACCAAATAAGATCAGTATAAAATCCGAATCAAGTGTTATTTTACAGGTTAATTTTATGATTATTATTAAGAACATAGAACTTTGCTATAGAGCTACTCTAAAAGGCCCTTAAACGTTCCTAAGGCCCGATTCCTCAGAGCTTTCGTGCGAAATATACTCGTATCCGCGTGTGTGCTATATTTAATAATATAATTAGTTGCTTATTTTTTCGTTTTAAGATAACATTAACAGCCAATATAGTGAGAGAGTATCAAACCCGTCTTGAAGTAGAGCTGGACGAATCTGAGAACTTACCCATCACTTTACCTATCACTTTCAACGCGACTGTACCTGCAATACTTAAAGTACCCGACTTGATATTGGACGCATGTGTGCTCGATTATCCCTACAAGCATGTTTTGGACATAAAGTGTTCTAATATTACGGGATATTTCTCACTTTATGAATCTCAGGTAAATCGAACGAGAATCTTCATCTAAATTCTAATCGAACAAGGATTTACTATTTATAATATGAGAGTAACCTTTAATAAAATATATGTTTTGTCTTTGCGGTTTATGTTAATCTCTATAATATTAATCATATTCATATTAATATGATTTAAGTAAATCTCCATAATATTATGTATGTGCCACGATAATTTGTCTTTCTTCAATAAGTTTTTTTGACTCTTCAACAGACACAATCAAAAATTAAGATCGATGTAGACGTAAAAGAAGGCATTATAAAACCGAAGACAAATTTGAAGTTACCAATTTCAGTCACGGCTGTGGAACTCGGACGCAGGAAGGCCGCTTTGAGGTTTTGGTTAAGGCCGTGCGCCCATTGCGACTTTTTGTAGCGATGCAGTCGTGATACTGTCGCATATTTGCATCGATACAGTCGCGATGCAGTCGCTAGCTGTGTGTTTTGTATGGCGTTGTAAATGCGACTAACGCGCGTTACAGTCGCGCGACTATGAAAGTCGCGCGACTGCATCGCTACTAAAAGTCGCAGTGGGCGAAGGCCCTAAGCCGTCCAAAAATATTTTAATAATTGCGTGTTCGCAGTGTTCAATCATTATGTGAATGATAAAAACGCTGTCCGTTAAATATTGTAAACTTTCTCATTTAAAATGTACGGAGTGACGCCATTCCAAATAGACGGCCCGTATATTTGTATTTGTAAATTTTGAATTTTTGGGCAGAACTATATAAAAACCGGCCAAGTACGTGTCAGGCCACGCGCAATATAAGGTTCCGTAGTACCGCTAGTTTTTGATAATTTTTGTATGGTCAATGATTGTACATTTATAATGTGTTTTACACTACAACATTATTTCAGTTACGTTCAAAGGAATTTGAACGAAAAGTTCCTTTATATTTCGCCGAATTTTTTTTTAGTTGATCAACTATTACTCAATAACTTATGAAGTCTTCTTAGTCGTGATAATTTTCCTTTTAAATTCAGCATATTTCTTACTCCCATGAATTTTTTCACATCTCCAGAAGCAACTGTTTAGCTATTAGAAGGGGCGGACACCGGAATCTAACGATTTTTTCCGCTTTGAAACTTCATATTTCACAAATGGATGCCTAAATCGAAAAGTGATCTATGAATACTCGTAATATTTTTAAAAACCTATCCAACGACACCCCACACGGTGGGGTGGACGCGAAAAAAAATCATCCCCGCTTGATATTATGTAGTCCCCTACACCATAAAAAAAATATTTTTTTAAGATTTTATATACTTACCATTTTGTCGGCATCATTAATATCTGTATTCATGCCAAATTGCAGCTTTGTAGGTCTTACAGTCTCTGAGTAAAACCGCGGACAGACAGACAGACAGACAGACAGACGGACAGATAGACAGACGGACAGACAGACCGAAACTATAAGGGTTCCTTGTTGACTACGGAACCCTAAAAATGATCACACATTTATCAGTACGCACGCGCCGAACGCGCCACATTTTAGAATTCGTTGTATGAAATGATGTGAAACCTCGCACATTCATCCGCACCGTACGCGACGCATTTGCGCGTACGGCGCGTACGGTGCTGAGAAATATGCGATCAGCTTAAAATATTGTGCCTGTTTTGACTATATACTCGTTCAAAATATTAACATATTTCAGATTTAATATTTTCGGATTACCCGATCCCGTGCATGTGTGCTACGTGACAGCGACCGGCGTCCCGCCAACTGTCACTTGCTCCACATCATCACTGAGCTGGGGTCAAATAAAACTGCTGACGATGAAGGATAAGTCACTCACGCTATATAACATTTCGCCTATCGTCATACCCTTTTCAGTTCAATTGGTGAGTATATCCTTGACAATAATAGAAATAGTAGTTATGTAGTTATAATGAGCAACATACATTCTAACTATACTTCGAATTTATATTCACTAGATGACGTCCGCTCCGTTTATTGTCGGGAACCGTACATTTTTCCGGAATAAAAAGTATCCTATGTCCGTTCCCAGGACTCAGAGTATCTCCATACCAAATTTCAGCAAAATCGGTTCAGCGGTTTGGGCGTGAATGGGTAACAGACAGACAGACACACAAATTCGCATTTAAAATATATATTACTATGGATGGCTGCCCATATTGGTGAATTTTCTGTTCAGGCAAAAAACGACGATAAATTTATCATCAATCCTAGTGAAGGACAAATTGAGCCTGAATCAGAATTCACTATAACATTTGGTCTATATCTTGTGGACGCAGAGAGTTATTCGAATAAAGCTGTTATAAAAATAAAAAATCTCAAGGATTTGGTAAGTGATTAAAAAATCATAGAATTTAAAAAAGGAATACCAAGGACCACTGACCTCCATTATACAAGTACGCAGGACCTATGATACCCACTTTTTTTGTGCCTATTTGAAGCGGAATCAGCGCCCCCAGTGAGAGGGGAGAGAAGTAAATTTGACGTATCTTGCAAATGGCCGCTTAATCGTTATTGGTTGTCATCACTAGTATTAGTTCCAAATACTCCCGCTACTGCTATCAGCGCCAATATGGCGACTTTCAAACGTCATTTTTACGTCCGTGAGTAATTTGTATTCTGTGTTTTTACGTCAAATTTAGTTCCTATCACTCCCATTGGGGGAGCTGATTCCGCTTCAAATAGGCACAAAAATAGCTGTCATTTCAAAGGGTATCATTAGTCCAGCGTACTTGTATAATGGAGGTCAGTGCCAAGGACACACTTTATTATAATTTGAGTACGTATTAATCAAATTTAAGTACGAATGACTTTGACATAGAAGACGACGAACGCTTTAAGCAATCACTAGGCGCGGCGATAAATTTCATGTCACCTGCCTCATTACAGATCATACCTTTAACAGCGACTGGTATTGGTACCAGTATCATGATTGGTGAATTAAGAGACAGAGTGGAATTGGGGAAATATTTCACGAAGCTGCCATTTCAGTGCCAAGTGACAATGCAAAACTTTGGCACTCGCATTCATACATTGGAGTGGTGTGATTTTTACAAACTGGCCAAACCGAATCCGTTAAACATACGAGAAACGTGAGCATTCAGTTATTATGATTTAACAACCACAAGTTAGATTAAATAAATATTCAACTAAACTTAAGAAAAAAATTAATGGAAACCATTATAATAAAATTATTCATATTCAAAATTTACTTTTAAAGTTGTGGCAGCATCACACCTAAAGAAAGTTTTAAATGAAATCTGACTACTTGAATAATTAAATTGAGTAACATGTATTTTGATTCGTAGGCAGTTGACAGACCAACGTCATTTGGTCGGATTCAATGTTAGTTGTAATTTGTCGGCTGGGTTTGACGTAATGGCCCGGGAGCTGACAAACTCAAAAGTGCCCTCATAGCGTGCATGGATTTTTTTGATGAAAATAGATAGTTTAGAACTATAGGAACTCGAAACGTTGGGTTTGCGTGGATTTGCAAAGCCGGAAGTAGGTAAAAAAAATTTAAAAAGAAAAAAGTGAATAAATGTTTTGCCCTCACCATGTGCACTGGTTAGCCTAAAGTCTATTCAATAGAAAATATCTTTCTAGGAACAAATAAAAAAAAATACGGTAATCATGTTACATAATGAGGGCAAAATGACCTCCCTCATCACACACTTAAAAAGGCTTGCCCGACTCTCTTCCGGCCAAAAAAATTGGTTTGCGTAATTTTTTCCTGAAATGTAAAGAAATTTTCTATTGAATACACTTTAGGCGAACCAGTGCACATGGTGAGGGCAAAACATTTATTCACTTTTTTTAGGGTTCTCTATTCAACAAGGAAACCTTATAGTTTCGGTCTGTCCGTCCGTCTGTCTGTCCGTCCGTCCGTCTGTCTGTCCGCGGTTTTTTTCAGAGACTATAAGGCCTAAAAAACTGTAATTCGGCATGAATGTACATCTTAAGGCGAGCACTTACCTCAATTCCAAAACGATAACCTTGCGAACGCGAATGCCAAGCGTGTACGCATCGCAATAAGATTCATTTTAGATTAACATAAAATTGTAAGTTAGGACGGGCGGATCTTCTATTTTATTTTTCGCGTGTTTTTTTTAAATATCTTTCGAAATAAATATTAAGAAAAAAGATTATACGTTTCAGACCTTTTAAAATAGATTCATTGACAATTTATTAAAATAAAATGTAAGTTATTCTTGTTAATACTTATATTTCGATGGCAAAGAGTTTTGTCGGAGGTGAGTTTGTAAATTAATTACAGCGAAAGTATTATTTTTTATTAAAATGTTTATGATTTAAACCCTTTTAAATATTGTGCTCTATATCTCATATTTTTTACATTTTGTTATTATATTGGAACTAGGTAAATCGGGTATCAAGAAATAACAAAATGGGGTTTCAGCCCGCCTTAATGACGCCGACAAAATGGTATATAAAATAATTATATAATATTATTTTTTATGGTACCTCCCCTACACATGAAGCGGGGATGTTTTTTTTTTCTCGCGTTCACCCCATCGTGTGGGGTGTCGTTGGATAGGTTTATTAAAAATATTATGAGTATTCACAAATCATTTTCCGATTTAGAGATCCATTTGTGAAATATGAAGTTTTAAAGTGGAAAAAATCGTTAGAGTGTCCAGTGTCCCCCTCTTCTACCAGCTAAACGGTAACGGTAAAATATGCTGAATTTAAAAGGAAAACTATCACGGCTAACAAGACTTCATAAGTTTTTGAGTTATAGTTGATCAACTAAAAAAAATTTACTCGGCGAAGTATAAAGGAACTTTTCGTTCAAATTCCTTTGAACGTAACTGAGATGATGTTGTTAGTAGTGTAAAACACGTTATAAAATATGTACATTCATTGACCATACAAAAATTATAAAAACTAGACACGCACTTGGCCGGTTTTTTTTTTATTACTTTTTTTCACCTACTTACGGCTTCGCAAATCCACGCAAACCGAGCGTTTTGAGTTCCTATAGTTCTAAACTATCTATTTTCATCAAAAAAATCCATGCACGCTATGAGGGCACTTTTGAGATTGACAGCTCCCGGACCATAACGCGACCAAACTACGTAGATCCCCCATCTGCCTAGGAATCAACTTCTCTGATAGTACTTTTGTGACATTGCTAAATATTTCAGGAAAAGATTTGATCTACAGCCAAGAACATGGAAGATGTTAGCAGGAGAAAAAGTTGAATTAACCATTTCTGGTACATTCGATAAAGCAATGATTGTGGACGAAACGTGGTATTTGGTGGGATGTGTCGAAGGAATTAATAAAAAAGAACTTTTAGCAGAATGTCAAATATGTGCAACTTTTGTTGATCCAGAAATCATGCTATCTCCCCTAACGATAGACTTTCGTTTTGATCATGGACCGTACAATGAGTACTATAAGCTAATAGGTAGTGTACCTTTTCATAATGTTATTATGTGAATACTCTCTTGTCATTTTTCGGAAATTCCATAAAATAATTTCATGTTTTAGATACGGTAGCAATAAAAAACATCACAACGCTTCCACTCGACTTGGAAATAACTACAAAGCCTCCTTTTGCTATTATAAAAAAATCTAGCTCACATAAAATATATCCTTACGAAGAAAGTGTTTGTGATTGCTATTTAATTAATAGAGACTATAATAACGGACCAAATGGAACTGATTTGGAGTTGAGATACTCACAAGTGTTTATGGACTGTGTCACTCAGGAACACAACATCGTCCACAAGAAAAGTAGCCTTAGTCTTTTTGAAGACATTAATAAAATTAAAGAAGCGTATGAACTTATATATATAGTTGAAGAACAACTGCAGCATCAAGAAGTAATGAAACTACAAGTGTTGTTCGATACATCCGAACACACTTCTCCGACTTCGCATATCTATCGTGATCTGCTGAAAGTAAAACTAAAAGGACACAAGAACAAGGTTATTTTTTTTCTGTAAGATGATTCGAATTGAATTCTCATCCCAAAAATACATAATATATAAAAATACTGTGCACATATTAGTAGTTAAATTTAAAACAAAGGGTAAACTCGAAGAAATCCTATTCCTATAAAAAAATGTATATTTTATCTAAAAAGCGTTATTTTAAGGATGCTGTTGAATTAATTGGAGAAATTAACCACCCGAATGTCTCGGCACTGACACGTGATATAGATTTCCAATGTATTCTGAATAAGAGTATTACAAGCAAATCAATGAAGATACAAAACATGTCTCCTTTACTTGTTTGTTATAAATTGAAGTGGAAAGAATATTCAATTACAGCTGAACCAACGGTAAGGTTTTAATTAATTGAGTATGATTTATTGTTTTTAATTAGCGATCACGCTAACTGATATCTCATGTCCAAACGTATAGGAAATACAACAGGAAGTTCAGGAAAACCTAAATTCAGAAATACCAGTTGGTATTAATATTGGTGATGTAAACAGTAAGTATTTTATTAAGACGATTCGAATAGAATTTATTATTATAATACTAAATTTTATTATTTTTAAACCCTAGAAAATTTGAATGGAAATAATTCTGACAAAGACAGTAGTAATAATAATCATACAACGTTGCCAGATGATTTGTTTGATAGTAAAAATATCATAAATTACAAAGTTTTGGAAAAGATAGCGCCAATAATAGTTGGAGCCTATGATACAAGTTTTCATCGAAGAGCATCACTGTCCCAAAAAGTGAATCGTAATACTGGCATCATAAATAGAGTTCTACAAGTGGAACCCAACGGTGGACTACTAAAACCAAATGAAATTCAAGAGGTTCATATTACATTTACGCCGCCTGATAATATAAGCATTACAGCACTTTTGGAATGTATCGTCCTCGGAGGTCCATCTACATACGTATCAATAGTTGGGCGCAGTGCCAGATTATCATACTGTTTAAGTCCAAAAAGCATTAATTTTAAAATTCGTTCGTGTAACGAGAGCGCTTTTGAAAAGATCTTGTTGTCCAACCAAGGTTTTTTACCATTTCAATTTAACGCCCATCTCAAGGAAGGTAAAAATGCAAACGAGCTTAATATGACTATCGTTAATATAAAACCAAAAGTAAAGCTGCTGAAGCCGTCGGAAGAAGTAGAAATTAGCGTCGAGGTTAAACCTGGCCTCATGGGATACTTCAACAGATCATTCTCTTTAGAAATAGGACATGTTCCTCCGCTGCAAGTAGACGTCTACGGATGGGGTGTTATACCACAGGTGTATCTCAACTTACCGAGATGTAAATTTGAGGTATATTATTATTAATTTATTGCTTATCATAATATCGATATTATTAAAGAGTAGCTGATAATAATTTAAGTTTCAAACCTTTTGCTGTTATTTGTTTTTTGATGAAGCGGGTATTTTACAATCTGGTAAATGACTTTTGATGTATTTTAGAGCGATTTGGAGTTACAATATGCAGCTATTGCGACACTGACTCTCGGGTATATAGACGCTGTTAAGGAGTTATATAGCAAGAACACTTTAAAACTTTTAAACTCACCACATAACGAGAAGTTTTTTCAAGACGCTTTACTTGACGAAACTTGGCACATTTGTTCAATAATGGTAAAATCTAATTTACCAGTCTTCAGGAGCGTATATAATATATGTATTATTTTTTTATTTCAAAAATGTCCAAAATCTATTTTGTTTGTATTTCAGGACGAGTACCCGTCGACATTAGATATTGATTTAGCAATAGAAAGAGAAATTGTGACAAGATATTTGAAGCAAAACCCAAATGTATTATCTACTCCAAAGATGAGTGGAAAACATTCCACTATTACGGGATTTGAAACGACACCTTATTTATTAGATCTCGGAGTCGTAACAAATGGTGCTATGGTATGCACATTTTTTTAAACAAAAAAAAATCTAAAACTAGGGTATTGTTATAACTCTCGAAAAATATAAATTTTCAAAAACTTTCCAGACATCAACGTCCGTAGATGTTACTAACTACGGACCAAATCCGACAAAACTAAGTATTTCAAGGAAAACTATTGTACCCCCTAATTTAAATTTTAAGCTTTGTGGTAAAATCAATTCAGGTGAAATAGGAAAAATAGAAATTACTTACACGCCCAATGTCAGTGAGATCAATGAAGCAGAACAAAAATTTGAGGCGCAAATTGTTTTGGAGGTAGGTGTACAAGAAATACACTAGTAAAACAATACTTTATGGTTAAGATGATTTCAAACTAAGAAGGGCAAACGGTGTTTTAAATGCTTTTTATTTCCTCTAGATACCATTTGGGATACCAATACCTGTGCACGTAAAAGCACTATGTGCCCTGCCATATCTGCATACTAAAGTAAAGTCTGTATATTTCGGCTCAGTGCGATGCGGCGATAAAATATTTTACACGATACCCTTGAAAAACATGTAAATATATATTTTTTAAATAATATGTATTATTAGAAATACCAATCGTGTTATGTTTATTTCAACTTGTATTTTTTGGAATTTTAGTGGAGCGCCTCCATGCATTTGGTATGCTACAGTCAAGATGAAAACGAAAGGTCCAAATGCCCTGAAATTGGAAACGACGTCCGGTAGATATGGGCCGGGTGAAGGAGGACTGTTCCGAATAGCTTTTTGCCCTACAGTAGAGGTGATTGTTTTGTGCGAAACTGTCCACATATTTCGAAGGTTTTTCGCAAGAGTTTGTTTACGTTAACCAATCAACAACGCTTTTGAATAATCAAAAGCGTTGTTGATTGGTTAACATTTAAGGCTTATAATAATAATAATAATAATGTGCTAGTGAATAGATAAACTCTTGCCAAAAAACCTTAGTAACTGTGCATTTGTGTGTGTATTACCCTTAAAAAAAGTGATACTTTTTTTTGTGGTGTTGGAACTTTAGATAGTGGGTTTTTTATGACGGTCGCTAAGCAATTACGTTGAAAAGATAACGTACATAATATTATGACAAAGTGTACTTTCAGAATGTTATACAATCCATTTTCTTTAAGTTACTTATTTAGAGTTACATAAATTTGTTCCACAGGCGAAGTTTGAAGCATTACTTGTGTTTACGTTTCACATGAACCCCAACAAACTGTCCATACTCGTCGGCGGCAAGGGGATGGTACCTCGGGTGGTCGTCATCGGACCCCGAGTGACCTTCCCCCCTACTTTGCCGTACGCTGATACTGCACACAACTACTTCGGCATCACCAACCCCTGCCCATTTCCCGTTGAACTCATATTCGCTCATAACGACGTGTAAGTACAGTATCTACCGTATGTAGACAAAGGCCGGTAGCGTATTCCTTGATTTTATTATTGATATCAGGATACCGTAAACGATAACAAATTGTAATATCTTATATCATTTAAAGTATAGGTTACAATTATGTACAGCTAGACTCTAGAGGTTAAATAGCACATGGCTTTAGTACACGTAGTATACTTGAGATACTACTATTACTTACAATAGACTGCAGGGTGAAGGGCCACTTTACAATAAATCTTTTACAACACAACTTTTAAGGCAATGGAAAGAAGATGAGGAAATTTATGCCCTACTTAATAAATACTATGACGAGCCTAATGAAATGCTTATAGCGATCCAAAAACCTGGAAGTGGTTGGCCTGAAGAGATAATCAGATTTTATACCAAATATAAAGAAAGCGTCAAAAGGTATCTTAATTTTTGGGGTTCCATAGTAATTACTGTTTTCAATGTAAGTAAATACTTGTCGTAGAAAATGAATTCTTATAAATAAATTCGTTTTAGACTCAAAGAAGAACAGCAACAGGGCCAAAAACTTATGATTAAACCTTCCAAGTAAGTCGTTTACAAAATAAAATATTATTTTTTGTTTTATTATTATGTCATTTTAATTCTTCCATTGTAGTAAGTAAGTGTGTAATTTCAATTCTTCCTTTATTTATTAGTTTATTTAATAGGAAAATAAAACCTACAAAATCGTTAGCTGATAAACCAATCTTTCCGCCTGCATCTCTAGAAAAAATACGAAGTGATTCTGAAATTGCTAGAGGTAAGACTTCAATTCCTATTGTTGAGTGCTTACTGGACTTGTTGTATGTTCATTGTTCACTAAATTATGTTTTTATACTTTAGATATCATGCAAAATATTATGAAGGCACAAAAATTAGACCCCCTTGGACTACTGGAAAATGAAAATAATATATGCGATATCGAGCAACGTGCGAAAGGCATTCTCCTTATATTCCAAGGACCTCCATGTATAGGTATACTTTTTACTTATTGTAATTTTATTCGTAGGAATTTTATCTTATTTTCAGGCTTGAAAAGTTTGCTTCCTTTTTAGGGTTCCGTAGTCAACAAGGAACCCTTATAGTTTCGGTCTGTCCGTCCGTCCGTCTGTCTGTCCGCGGTTTTCCTCAGAGACTATAGGACCTACAAAGCTGTAATTCGGCATGAATGCACATATTAGTGCCGACAAAATGGTATATAAGATCTTTAAAAAAAAAAAATTTAGGTACCCACCGTCTGGGGTGTCATTGGATAGGTTATTTAAAAATATTGCGAGTATTCAAAGATCATTTTCCGATTAAGGGATCCATTTGTGAAATATGAAGTTTTAAAGTGGAAAAAATCGTTAGAATCAAGTGTCCCCCCCCTTCTACCAGCTAAACGGTTGCTTCTGGAAATGTGAAAAAATTCACGGGAGTAGGAAATATTATGCTGAATTTAAAAGGAAAACTATCACGGCTAAGAAGACTTCATAAGTTATTGAGTAATAGTCGATCAACTAAAAAAATGTATTCGGAGAAGATAAAGGAACTTTTCATTCAATTTCCTTTGAACGTAACTGAGATATGATGTTGATAGTAGTGTAAAACACGTTATAAATGTATATTCATTGACCATTAAAAATATATCAAAAACTAGCGGTACTACGGAACTCTATATTGCGCGTGGCCCAACACGCACTTGGCCGGTTTTTTGTTTTGTTGAATAGCACGTTTTAAACTTGGCTGAAACTTGTATGAAGTCGGTCTCTATCCACAGAAATGGAATGTCAGGAAATGGCGTACTCGGTAGGGAAAGAGCTGAACTTACCTGCGGTCACCATCGACAACTGCATCGTGGAAGCGTTGTGCACCAGCGTGAGTGCGGCGCGCTCGACGCTGCTGCGTACCCTAGATGAACAGTACGCGCGCGTTTCAACGCACCACGCGGAGGGCGGTGAAGAAAGTTACGGTAGTATTTTTAATTCCTAGAAAAACATTTTGCAATGGATCAACGACAAAACTATATATTAAAACTTGTGACTTGACAATAGGTAAATGAAAGTTTTAGCCCTCACCGAAAGTGTTTATGCACAGTTTACATGCAATATGAGGCGAGACGGTACACAAGAACTTCTTATTTGTTTAAATTAAAGATAATAATTATTGTAAAGAAACATTGATGAGTCAACTAATTGCTTTTTTCATAAAAACAGTCGATGAGGCGGATGATGACTTCGATATTATTTGGAAAAAAATTGAACACACGGTACAAACAATAAGCAAAATGTCTTTAGCATCAGTAGTAAAGCGAACAAAAAAGAAGAATAAGGAATCTATATCTAAATTAGACGCGATAAGCACTATGAACACCACATCTATGTTTGATTTGGTAAGTTTAAATAAATTATTTTCAAAAAAACAATTTATATAAATGTTTTGTATATCCTGTAAGTTGCAACCAGCCTACGTTTTGTTTTTAATTTCATAATATTTTATCTAGTCAGCATTATTTATAGCTTTAGAGATAACAATATGTAATGTACTCGTATACTTAGGGCCTCTTTCACCACTTTCTGATAAAGTGCCGAATAGGCTATTCACCACTTTTTTGTCAGATTCTCCATACTTCATCTGTCAAGTTAAGTGGTGGATAGCCTATTCGGCACTTATCAGGAAGTGGTGAAACAGGCCCTAAATAACATAATTCCTTAAGACATTACTTTTAATACAAAATTTTTCACAGGATTTAGTACAAGAACTTTTAATAGAATATTTTAATCAGCCAAAGTATGCTCTAGGCTTCATAGTAGTCTCTCTGAATAGTAAGGTTATAAAACATCCGGATCTAGCCCTCTCTATGGTATTGAAGTGTAAGCCCACGATCCACACCATACGTTTGGTGTTGTGTCACATGACTCTTGCCAAATGGATAAATCACCAAGAGATGAAACGAGAAAAGGAATTGCTAAAACAGTAAGTTTTTTTTAATTCAACTTAGCTTTACTCAAGTAAGTTCCATAATAGTGCTTTAGCCATTGCAAAGTTGAATGAACTAAATACATGGCACCAAGCAAATTTAAAAGCAAAAAAAAAAAATCATTCAAGAATAAGCTACACCAATAAGGCTATAGTTACTTGAAATGGGAAAACGCCCCCAAAAGTAACAAGGTGGCTTTAATTCTGCATTTTGAAGCAAATCTTCTTTACGGCACGCTTGACTTGGGGAGTAAGCTGGCAAATGCGTGACGAGAGCGTTACGAAAAGTGTGATCGGATGAGACGAACAGAGAGATGCGCGTGCACATCTTTTTCATCTTCTTTCAATATACATACAATAGATGGAGCTCAAGAAGTTTTACTTCAGTTGTGTGGTCTAAAGCACACTCGTTATTTTTTTATTTTGTAAATATAATTATTTATCATGTACTCAGGAAAAACTCCTCAAAGGAATACAGCGCGGAAGAAATAAGTGAGATAATAACAAACTTCGAGGAAATGAATGACGCGGACTACGAATCTACAGATCCGAAATTAAGGGCACTTTACATCAAATATGGTTTAGAAGACAGACGAAGAAAATATAATGAAAAACATGTGTTTGCATCTATATTATAACATTATATTTATTTCTTAAACGTTATTATATAAAACAATAGCTACATTGAGAAAGTTACATTACAATCAATAGGCTACTTGACCTATATTTAATTTCATTGAACTAATGCATATTACTAGTAGAACTGGGCCTAGGAAACCGTATTTCACCCTTATCATCAAATAAAAGCTTATGATTGATAAATAAAGTCGATTTGAAAATATGATTTTATGAAAATATGATTTGTACTGACGAAAACGCTTTTGCGGTACTTCCGATTTGGATGTGACGTCATCGCATTCGTAATTTAATATCTTTTATTTATCGCGCTCGTTATATGTAAGTTTATTTGTACATAAATAATAAGAATAAGCCTAGAAAGATTTGTAAAATATATTTTCTTGAATAGTTCAAGTAAAACATCAGTTTTATATATTATCTCCATTTATTGTAGTTGGGAAATGAAATGGCCAAAACTTTTCTCCAAAAGTGTTCAACATTACAAATGATTTCTAAATTATTTTCTAATTTTTTGGCACTGTTAGACTCGAACGCTTAGCACATAAAACTTTTTTCAATAAAGAAAGTATAAAAATACAAAAAACATGACGTCACACTATGGCGGCACAATGGCGGGCAGTGTTTTCGGCGCCATATAAAAGGCATATTTTTCAATCAACATTTTTATGGGTTTCTACTGTTTAAAATATTAAAATATTAGTTTTTTTGGTGAAAATGATTTAGAAGCGTTTAGAATGAAGAAAAAAAGTAGGTCAAGTAGCCTATTATTTCAAGTATCTAGTAATAATGTTGAGCTACTAATTTTAATATATAAAAATATTTTCATATTAAAAATTCTGCAGACAACCTATTGAAACGCCTATGAAGACGAAAAAGTCTCTTTACGTTAAAGCCGCTGGAGTTAAAAGTCAGATCAGTAAAGAGGAATCAGTTAAAGGTTGAACGTCATTAAAACTTACTTACACATTAAATACTTGTTTTAGTTTACCATTTTTTTTTATGAAGTAAAGGGGGCAAACGAGCAAACGGGTCACCTGATGGAAAGCAACTTCCGTCGCCCATGGACACTCGCAGCATCAGAAGAGCTGCAAGTGCGTTGCCGGCCTTTTAAGAGGGAATAGGGTAATAGGGGCGAGTAGGGATGGGAAGAGAAGGGAATAGGGGAGGGTAGGGAAGGGAATAGGGTAGGGGATTGGGCCTCCGGTAAACTCACTCACTCGGCGAAACACAGCGCAAGCGCTGTTTCACGCCGGTTTCCTGTGAGAACGTGGTATTTCTCCGGTCGAGCCGGCCCATTCGTGCCGAAGCATGGCTCTCCCACGTATAACAATAATAAAAAATATTAATTGAATATTGTCTAATTTGTCACTAGGTCTTACATAAGCAGTCAGTTTCGCCTAAAATTACTTAATTTTAAATATCGTTCAAAGTTGAACTTTTAACACTGTAACGATGGCTTAATATTTTCGTAAGTGGTGAAAAGTTTTATAAAGGAAATGACAAAAAGTACATGTACTTCTTACCCCACATGTGACAGTGGAGCCGGTGAGGGAAGTGCGCGACAGTTCGGAGTACAACGAGTACGTGAACTCTGTGTACTCGCAGCTCGTGAGCGTCGCCACCAACTGGCTGGTGGAGAGGGGTGAGCTGGCCGCGCCGCTGTACAGCCTGGGGGGACTGAGAGACCCCAAGCAAGGTGGAAGGAAGAAAACAGAAATACAACCACAGGTCATTTATAAAAATATAAAAACTTATCGAATACACGGATATGTTTGTAAATAATCAACAGAATCGGTTTATTCATAAACACAGCATTAACATATTAGTTTCTGCATGTATTTGTTACGTATTA
Organism: Cyaniris semiargus; assembly: GCA_905187585.1. Taxonomy (NCBI): domain Eukaryota; kingdom Metazoa; phylum Arthropoda; class Insecta; order Lepidoptera; family Lycaenidae; genus Cyaniris; species Cyaniris semiargus. The sequence continues at coordinate 12,591,216 of LR994546.1, read as the reverse complement.
GCCGTATGATATATTATATTGTAGCACTTACTTTTTCAGATATCTGAAACAGGTTTAGCAAAAAGAGGATTTCCCTTAATAATAATCAACTGTCCCTGTTTGATATATAAGGAAACCATAAAAAATATGTTCTTAACATGTAAGGATATTCAAGAGGCATTACATGTAGAAAAATATGACGTATTAAAAGTACCGCCATCGAAAAAGGATTGCAGTATATTATTCCCGCGAATAATACCACCCATTAAACACGAGGATTCACTAGAGTGGAGATTTTTAAGAGAGAAACCGGTAAGAAATATTCTGTTCGGTCAGCAAAAATAATATAAGTAATTTTTATAATTTAGCTTTTCAAACTTGGAACTGATTGTATATTGGTTCACTAAAATTGTTAACTTAACGCGGAACTTCACAAATAAATGCTACGTGTAGGCTACGAGCAGTCTATCTTCGTAGAGGTCTCGTAGCACTGCTACGCTTGTAGTTTCGTAGCTTTACATGCTACGTGTAGGCTACGAGCGCAGTCTGTCTTCGTAGAGGTCTCGTAGTGCTGCTACGCTTGTAGTTTCGTAGCTTTACATGCTACGTGTAGGCTACGAGCGCAGTCTGTCTTCGTAGAGGTCTCGTAGTGCTGCTACGCTTGTAGTTTCGTAGCTTTACATGCTACGTGTAGGCTACGAGCGCAGTCTGTCTTCGTAGAGGTCTCGTAGCACTGCTACGCTTGTAGTTTCGTAGCTTTACATGTTACGTGTAGGCTACGTCCTTCCATCTTGAGAGGATACACCAAGGGCTAGAGAAATGAAAAACAAGTTTTTGTAAAATCTATTGCTGTCTCCCTAACCTCAAGCCTCCCCTTGCAGAGCACGATAGAGACAACTACAGCTTGAATTGAAAATTCTGAACAGAAAATCAACGATTCGTTGTCCCCTGATTTCTTCTCTAAAATTTAACCGATTTAAGTACTTTTTTCATTAAAAATTAAAACGAGGCTTGATCTGTGTTCCTGTTTTTTGTTTTTGTATAATCTAGCCAAATTTGTTTTCTGGATGTTTGATGACAGCGGAAAATCTGGCCATTTTTTTGGGTTTTTGAACGTTCATATCTTTTTTAAAAATTAAATTATGAAAAGAAAGAAAACATAGGGACATGCTAACAGTGGCCATAGATATTCAGGAAAAAAATTATAACTCTACCGGCATTATCCAGGGAGGAAACAGGGGACAACGTTTGTATGGAAAAACGGCCCTAGTGTCTCCTCTTAAGTCATTTCCGTAGACCGTAACTTTCTACATGCAGGTTACGTGCCCACAAGACCCATAGAGTATGCGTAGCAAGAACTTAGCTAGATTAGATACAATGAAATACTTTTTAAAAAGACAATAGTTCCTAAATTAGTTTTATAGTGCCACCATACTATTTATATAATATTATATTATACAATATTGCTGTAGATAAAAAAATGTGAGTGTAACGACGTTCCTGATTTGCTAAACAACGATGATTTTACACAAGAAAAAATATTAAAAGTACTATCACAATGGGAATGCAAATGCGGAAAAAGGGTAATTTTTTTATTTTTTTATTTTGTCTTCACACATACTTATTAGTATTTTAATTCTAACATTCGTATATAACTTCAGGTGAGGTCTTCACTAATGAAGGATATTGCGTCATCGGGTGCAGGTAAAGGGAGACATTTTTTAAGCCAAAAGTATGTTTTATTTATTAACAAATTACTCAAATGATATTGCTCTTTTATAAAAAATTTAAGCATTCATTTATAAATACAACCAACCAAACCAAAAAATTAAAAATAATGTAACAGAACTACGAAATCGCATCATACTCCGGCCGGGCGAATTGTTAAGGTGCGCGTACACGTTCAGTCCGCGGGCGGAGGGCCAATACAGCGCGCGGCACTACGTCGAGGTGGCCGGCTGGCCCCCCTCGCGCCTCGAGATATGTGCCAGCGGGGTGTGCGACCTACCCAGGTATATAACGAACCTACTATATTATAGGAGTACTTTTCTCCTACGTTGCTATAAAATTTTAACTGCAACCCGATCGCAATAACTTGAGACTCTATTATAGAGACGTCATTACGGCCCGGCTATATAATCACATACCAGCCAAGTCTCAAGATATTTTGACTGGATTGTATGTCCGCCTAGAAACGATTATCAGAAATTCACCCAAGTTTTTAAAGGGCTAAATAAATAGCATATTACCTATGTTATTTTTAACTACTGATAACGAATGCAGTTTTAACCTTAGTTTATGGTTTTGCTTACTTTACAGGTTAGATACGCGACCAAAGAAAATGTTCGAAAATTTTGTGAGACATTCTTTTGAGGACCAAACTTACAAAGGAGCTTTCCTAGACGATAAGAAAATTTTCGAGTTGGGAGATATTTTCGTGGGAAAGAAAAGGTAAAAAAAATAAATATTAAGCCATTATAATAGAATACGCCATATTTTTACTACTAAAATATTCTTACCACTTACTTATATTCAGAGTATTTGAAGAAAGCTATCAAATAACGTTAAGAAATACTTCGCTTATGGGTACTGCCATCGAAGCCGATATTTTAGGAGACCATAGTACATTTCGTATTAGTAATAAAGTTGTGGAATTAGAGGTAAGATTTCCGTATAAGTTATTTACATTTTGTTTCACTATATAATTTATGTTCTGTTAATTAAAAATTTAATAAATATTTTTAACTTAAAGGCTAGCTCCAAAAGTCACATTTTGATACAAGCGGCACCGAAAGAAGTCGGCAATCATAAGTGTACGTTGCTGTTGAGTATCCGTGACAACCCTGAGATTATAACTATCCGGGTTTCCTGTACCGGGATACCTCCTCTCATGAAAGTCCTACCAGACACTAAAATCTTAGGTAAGCAGAAAGTTTTCAGTACTGTTAGCATTTAGTTAAACATTATAGTAACGAAGTTACGAAGATAATCTTTTACATTTTGTTATGTTTACGTTTTAGAAATAACAAAATAAATTGTATCATTGATGTTTTTAGAATATGGGAAACATTTATTATATCGTAAAGAGGACAACAAATTCGTCATAAAGAACAATTCAGTATTGCCCATCAAATGGAAGATAAGAAACACAGAAGAACTATCACGTGATTTTATGATAAAACAGTCGGAAGGGATTTTGCAGAGAGATGAGAGTGTGGCGGTCAAAGTAGTTTACAACGCGTGTAGGGTCGGCGTTATTGATAACCAACAATTAATCCTCGATGTGAGTTAAAAAGTTCCTCTCTAGTAAAGTCCAAAAAACACAAGAAAGCTATCTATATAATATTAATACGCGAACGAAAAACTTTGTAACCCTTTTGACGAAAAATGGGAAAACGTAGGTGAATGTAATTTTGCACAGTTATAGTTTATATGGTGAAGAAGTGCATCGAGCTAATATTATTTTGAAATTATGCTTTTATCATACATTTTTTTGACAAATAAAACATTACACACACTACAACACACACACTAGGAAAGATGACAGATTTTTGAGTGACAAGCCTATACATACGAACTATACTCTTTTATTTATGGTTGAAGTCTGTTGACCAATGATATTGCTGTTGACAACAAGTTGACAAATTGAAAATGGATTATAATTTTTTTTCTCGAATCTTAGATACTATTAGACAATGCTTACACGGCCAGTCTGAGATCAGCTGAGTCCCATGAGACAAGAGTTGAAAAAAAAATATGATAAAGTCAATATTTTTTTTACAAAATATAGGTAGTAGTCCTAATGTCGTTGAAACTAAGGTTCGAATTTCGACCATTGGGCGATCTCTAGTAATTAAAATTATGTAATACTTATGTCTTATTAAATGCTGATAATAATTGAAAATAAAAGGTTTACGATTTATTCTAAGAGAATCGAGAATGTATAGTGTAATTAAAGAAAATCGAGAATGTATAGAGTGATTATGAATCGAACTATGTATTTAGATTTAGATTCACCTTAGTCGTCAAAACGACATTCACCAAAGCATTTAGCATTTTGTTTTTTAATAAATGTTTAGATACTACTACTTTGACCTACACCAGGTTTACGACGAACAATGTAGAGGTGACCCCATTTTAACGGAGGTGGTGCTTTTATCCGCTGAATGCTACGACGTTCTGGTCGACTACTCCTTCGATAATCCCAACGATTACATACTTAACTACGGCGACGTCAAAGTTCGATCGACAGTCAAGAGAAGAATGTTCCTACTGAATCGAGGAAAATATAATGTTTATTTCAAGTATGTTTTATCTGATATGTCTATTATATTCTGATTACGAGTTGTGACAAAACAAAAGGATAACGCCATACCGGCAAAAATTAACAGTCGTGTAACGTGTAATAGCTCAAAAAAGCAATATGCAACAAATATCAAAACTTTTTGCTCTTGGTACACAATACCAAGAGCAAAAAGTTTTGATATTTGTCTAAATTGAAATTTTATATCATGCAACCTTGCTTTATTTTCCATAGATTGAGGAAAAAGAAAGGCTTCCCTGATCCGGTGTTGCTGCAATCATTTAACGCAATTCCCGATCATGGCGTCCTGGTGCCGAACCTCAAACCTGTCGTCATAGAGTTTGAGTGTACTCCCACCGCGGCCACTGACATTACCAACGCCCCCATCTACGGATGCACTCTCCTGGACGACAGTGACAACCAGACTATTGTTGCAACGTTCCCAGTAAATACTACGATCACATGTGCCTATAATACGTAAGACTTCTTTTATGTTGATCTTTGAGTTTTTTTTAATGAGCCTATACTATCCCACTGGTGGGCAAAGGCCTCCCCCAAGGTCTTCCATCTGTCTCGTTGTAGCGCCACCGCAGGCCAGCGGATGATATTTAAGTTTAGCAATGTTTATTTAAGTTACAAACTACATTCATTGGCACTTTAATTTTCTTTCATGTATTTTAGATTCACCTTGTTCCCAGCGAGTGAACTTAACTTTTACGTTATACCGGTTGGTGGCGAGGTTACTAAAGAAGTGGTCATTACTAATACTGGCAAATCACCCTTCACATACGAAATAGTGTTGCCACCACAATACAGGATCGATCTCGATACACTTTCAATAAGAAGCAAAGATAAAAACAAGTAAATATACTTCAAACATATACCTACTCAAAAATTTTAAATGTGCACAATCTTACGAATAAATTAAATAATTAACTTAATACCGTACCTAGTCAAAAATTTTAAATGTGCACAATCTTACGAATAAATTAAAGAATTAACTTAATACCGTAATTTTTAATTTTTCCAGATTTAAAAATATGATTTTGAAATGTGGAAATTTCACAATTTTAACCAGCGACAATTTGGTGCCACCAAAATCGAGTAAAACCATAAGAATACAATTTACGGCATCCACTGATGAAAAATGTGAGGAAACTCTTAAGTTTGTGATCAGCGACTCGTCACCAGAAGAAGCTGAGGGTGTCCCATTCAAACTGATGGGAAGAGGTGCAATTCCCAGCCTTGACTTTTGGAACATAGACGTGACGTTTAGAGAACATGTTGTAGTTAAAAAGTTGAGCGATTATACGATAGATGAGGTAATAATATTAAGTATCTATCAACTTAATTACTATGATTTAATAAAATTTATTTAATCCTATAAAACAATGTAAACAGCCAACAGCACAGTGCGTTTTTGCGGAGGAGTCTTTGACGCTTCACTTCCTATGTGCGATTGTGAACACCAGCCATGCAGCCAATATCTACCTCTACAACAACGGCTTGGTCCCCTGTTATCTGAAAATGAAGCTTCACTATCTCTCTAACAACTGTGATCAAGATGTCTTTTGGCTAGATAAGTATGAAACGAAAATCGAATCCCTGTTTCATAAGCCTTTGTGTATACATTTTACGCCAAAAGCGATGACGGTAAGCATATTTCTATATTACTATTAATGCTTAATTTCAGTACAATTGCCCCCGTAAGGCACAAAAATTATTAATTGCAGGAATATCGTGCAATGCTTGAAATAAACCTCAAGTTAACAGAAACTGAAACTAAATCTTATAAAATATTCCTACTGGGTGAAGGAGCGATACCCCGCATAGCTCTAATATCTCCGCCGATCATACGACACGGACTCGCACTACTCGAGTTCCCTCTCACGTGCGTAGAGTCAGTTACAAGTCAAGAAATCCGAATCAAAAATGTTAGTTCCATAAATGCACTCGTCACTGTGGATGTGATGCGAGCTCCGAGTGACGAATGGCAACAGTTTTGGGTGGCTTCTGTCTCAAACTTACAACGACAAGGTAGGTAGGAAATGTTTTTATTTATTTAATTAAGAACGAATTAATTATTTTTTAAATAAGATCAAATATAATTTATAATAATAATGATTTGCATAGGAGTGAATAAGAGTATACAAGTTATTCTAAAACCGAATGAAGTGCGGTCATTGTTCGTACACTTTAACCCAAACGAAAAAGGAAGAATAAGTTGTGATATCGAAATGAAAATCTACAACAATCCTTTTGAAAGTTTCACGGTAGGAACATTGTGCATTGTAACGAGTCAATATTATTCTTATCAAATAAAATAGTATTATATTATAATCAAAGCTACTTTTAGATATTGTGTAAAGCTGAATCTTTTTTGGAGGACATCACCATTAAAGATCTAGAAATGTTGCCAATGGACACTGATCTTGATATTTATAGAACTTATGTCGATGGGTAATAATTTTGTTCCGATATTATAAAGCTGGTAAATGATATCATAATTAACCCTAAACTACAATATATATTTTATTTTAAGCACATTTACTTCATCGACAACCATAAGTGAAAGTAAGAGGAAAATTCGGAGTGCCCCGTCCCTGAAAAAGTCGAAGTCTAAAGTAGGTGACATTAAAAAAGGCAAGCTACAGTCACGGAGCACCTTTTACGCCGAGACCATGTCAACGTACAGCACAGAACGGTCTTCTCTCAAATATATTTTAGATTTCGGTAAGTGTTAATAGTTGATACGTTTTTTTCAGTTCATTTTCTGGGTGTACTTGCGAGTTCCGTAAGGTAATTTCATACTCAATCGTCACGTAAATGTCATGTCACGCTTTGTTATTAGTGACCAATACACATATAGATTTTGTATGGCAATCACAACACACATACAGGATGTAACAAAACCAAGTGATAATACTTTAGGGTGTGTACGTATTCCTTGTCGAGAGTTCACTGTGAAAGTATCAGCGCTGAAAGACTATTTTTTTCACTTTTGTATGGACAAGGGCCCGTGCGTCACGAACTCACGAGTTTCCCCATATAAAAGGGAAAAAAATCGTCTTTCAGCGCTGCTACTTTCACAGTGAACTCTATACGACTTACGAGGAACACGTACACACCCTAAAGTATTATTACTTAGTTTTGTTACACCCTGTATACATTTTGTATGACAATCATAGAGTTAATTAATTTTTTAATGTCATGTAGGAGATTGTGAGCTATTCAGCATCAAGAAAAGGTCCATCAATATGGTCAACAATTCGAAAAAAGTATACAAGTTCCAATGGGGGGAGGTGGAGTGTATAGTAGTGAAGCCGTCGGCCGGGTATATCGCCCCGGAGGAGGAGAAGGACTTGGAGGTCTGGTTTTATGCAAACCAAGTTGTTACTATCAAAAAGGTGATATATCATTGTTAAATAAAAGTTTTTAGTTTTACAGGTGTTTTCTAGTGTCTAGTTTCATTATAATTCACATAAATATTTCGATCCAAGAACCTTGAAATACTTTCGAGAATGATATTTATAATTTTCATTATTTAAGGAGTTACTTTATTTACACCTAGAGGCAATTAACGATGAATCGCTTATTAGTGTAACAAAGAAAGACACTTCCTGGGATTGCAGACAGACAATTACAGTTTTTGATCATAATCAGTAAGTAATTAATAATAATAATAATATCTATGGACGCTTCACACCACGTCAGTCTGGCCCCGTGCTAAGTACCTGAAGGACTTGTGTTACGGGTACCACACAACGGAAATATATTTAATACTTTTATACTATACATATATTTAAGATTTTTATTATATCATACACATATTTCATAAACATCCATGACCCAGGAACATTGAAAACTTTTTGTTCCGTCGGCGGGATTCGAACCCGCGACCCCCGGCTTGAGCTGTCACACACTCTTAACCATTGAGCCACAGAGGTCGTCAAATTATTTGGCTATTGATTGATATGCCGATTAAATGACAAAGTAGATTAGTGCATTTTTTTATTGAAGATCCTGTATAGATTGTAGGTACAATAATAATAAATACATACTTAGATATTACAGTATAAGGCTCTGAAAAATACTGTAACATCTAATTTTATTATTGTACCTACATTCTAAGCAAATAAACGATCTATCTATATATCTATTATAGGGTATATTGTATAGCGCTACGTAGCACTAAAGTGTAGCACTGCGTAGCGCAGTGTAGCACAGTTTGACGTGACACATCACACAGCGCTAGACGATATGACCAAATAGTATAGGAGGTAGCAACGTTTTCGAGAAAGTATTTCAGGTCGGCTGATTTTGTGATATGTCGTCATTCTTGCTCTTCTGGTTAGAGTCCGGGCGGTCTGGCTGCCTGAAGTGGTTGCGTTCATTAGTGCGCATTTCATTTATCCAGGTGATGGTATTAATATAAGGAGCGCCTGATAAAAAGAAATGGCAATCTCTCGCTTCTGGCTCTTGTCATTTTAAAGGCCAGGCTTTAACAATTATTATTAATATTGTCATAATTATTACGTTTGTGTTAAGCACTCCTTGCTCGCTAAAATGATTTTAAAATCATTGAAAATCACTTAAAATCATTTAAAATCATTTTAGTATACAGTATGTAAATGTATACTAAAATGATTTTAAAATCCAGGATTATAACCTGGACAAAAAGGTAGCGCACTAATGAACGCAACCACTAGCGGCAGCCAGACCGCCCAGACTGTAACCAGAAGAGCAAGAATAACGACATATCACAAAATCAGCCGACCTGAAAGGCTGCCTTCACATTAAGTCGCGCGGCTGCCGCAGTACTCGCGACTTAATGTGGAGGCAGCCAAATACTTTTTTTTCTAACGTTGCTACCTCCCGTACCAAAAGGCCTATGACCATAATTAATCATTATTATCTTACATTTTCTATAATTTTTATCTCGATCTGAGTACAATAAACTTTTCTTGTATAAAGGGACGTCGATATAAACGAACGAAGAGTAAAAGTTTTAGATATAAAGGAAAATAAAATAGACAATTCGATCTCGAAACTTGTATTGGATACAACTAGCATAGTTGTTGTTTGTTCCGCAACGTCGGAGTACTCCAAGTACTCGTGTGACTTGACGGACGAAATAGAAATCCCCGACACATTTATTTATCAAGTAACTATAGTTTTCTTATATTTTAACGCTTTATTTTATTTACTCTCTATATTATAAGATACATTAATTAAATTTAATATTTCGTTTTTCAGTCAAACAAATATGAATTTCATTTGGAAAATATTGGAAAAGTGCCTTTCAAAATCGAATGGACTTTTAGCGTTGATGATAGATTTCCAGTAAAACCGGAAACTATCAATGCATGTGATGTAAGCTATAATAGGCTACTTGACCTACTTTTTTTCTTCATACTATTCGCTTACTACACCAAAAAAAATTTTTTTAATATTTTAAACAGTAGAAACCCATAAAAATGTTGATTGAAAAATATGCATTTTAAATGGCGCCGAAAACACTGTCCGGCATAGTGTGACGTCATGTTTTTTGTATTTTATACTTTCTTTATTGAAAAAAAAAAAATTATGTGCAAAACGTACGAGTCTAACAGTGCCAAAAAATTAGAAAATAATTTAGAAATCATTTGTAATGTTGAAAACTTTTGGAGAAAAGTTTTGGCCATTTCATTTCCCAACTACAATAAATGGAGATAATATATAAAACTGATGTTTTATTTTAATTATTCAAGAAAATATATTTTACAAATCTTTCAAGGCTTATTCTTATTATTTAAGTACAAATAAACTTACATATAACGAGCGCGATAAATAAAATATATTAAATTACTAGTGTGATGACGTCACATCCAAATCGGAAGTACCGCAAAAGCGTTATCGACAGTACAAATTAAAAAATATAAAATCATATTTTCAAATCGACTTTATTTATCAATCATATTAAGCTTTTATTTGACGATAAGGGTGAAATACGGTTTCCTAGGCCAAGTTCTACTAGAAATATGCATTTGTTCAATGAAATTGAATATAGGTCAAATAGCCTATTATGATTCATTGTTATTAATAATTAGATACATACAATACTATATTATTTCTAAACTATTAAATCAAACAAGCATTTTAATAATAATTATTAATAATAATAATTATACAACTGTCGGCTACCGATGCCGCGATGCTTAAATAAAGCTGACTTAAAATATTACAGGTGGCTCAAGACGTAGTTGCTGATGTTTTGGAATACCTTTTAAATAAGGGTGCCGTTCTTCTAGGGCATAATAAAAACAGCTCGGGTGAGAAGTTTTAATAACAACGACTGTTAATTAATTAGCTGCTATACAAACTAAATAGAGTTTTTGATATAATTTTGGTGGTGGCCAGTTTTTTAAATAAGACTCAAAACATTCCACACATTGTAAATTCCAACTGTTACGCCAAGTACAGGTAGGCAGACAGGCTAAGTCAAGTTGTATTTTCAGACGATTCAAGTACAGGTACGCTGTTCAGCGAACGTGCAGACTCCAAAAGTATTGACACGTGGATGGACGTCGACTTGCCCTTCAGCATTGAACCCCCAGTACATTGCGTTAAACCAAAGGAAATCTGCACTTTCGTCATAACATTTTCTCCTACTGATGCCTTCGTGTATAATGTAAGATTAAAGGGCGCAATAGGTAAGTATCCATACAAACCATTTCTAACAACAATGTCTTACAATAGATAAATAAGTACAACTTGATTCGTAAGATTGAATCAAGTAAGATTGATTAGAGATAAAATGGTAGCTAGAAATCAAAAATAAGTTCTTTTCGGAATGAACTATGATGTAAAATCCATTGTTTTATTTCAGATAACTTAGATCCTAAAGACGAGGCGATATCGTGTAATGTCAAAGCCAAATCCTTAATACCTTACGTTCATTTGGCTATAGAGGACAGCGATGATTTTGGATCCAGATTTAACATACGTTCAACGACAGCACTATTACCCAATACATCACTTCTACAATTTAACGTTTTGGGAACTGGCTGCTTCAAAAAGTACAATTTCGCGATCTATTATAACATATTTTTATTGTATTGTCACTTTTTTATTAAGTTAAATAATATTTAATACATTTTGTTACAGGAATATCAAAGTAATAAATCCTACAAAATACGGATACGAGTTCGTTTTTGAGATGGTCAAATCTAAAACTACAAAATTGACACCAATTCATTGTAATATGCTCAAAGGCTACGTCGATGAAGGTTCTTCAACTGAAGTCACGTTTACGTTTGCACCTACGAAACCCGATGTAAGTACATATATTTTCATAAAATGTAAAGACTAAAACTAAGAACTAAAGGTAATACTAGTTCCTACATTATAAATTGATTGATATTTTAATGTATAAACCGCCAGCCAACCTTTTATTTCACTTTCGTTATCAAAAATATTTACAATTTCCTTTAAATTGCAGGTATACGAATCTCAGTGGAAATTTTCGATACCAAAATATTCTGTTACGCTAAATCTACAAGTTACGGGTGCAGTTCGGGAGTCTGACGTCACATTCCAACCCCCGCTACTCATCATCAGGAATTCAGTGGTCGGCGTCATCACCAGAAGTACCGTGATTCTCAAGAACAACGAGAATGAGAATATTAATTTCAACTTCAAAGGAAATTCGCTTGTTACGGAAAATCATGAACAAAACCCGGTAATCGTGAAACCGGAGAAAGGGGTGTTGAGAGCAAATTCCGAGATGCCTATCACGTAAGATTGTATTTAACTTGCACTTGATTTACACATACAAGTAAACTTATACAAGTACGTTAAATTATTACTTTTAAATACAACCTCCAGATTATCTTTGTCTAATAGTGCAGCGCCCAGAGGTTTTAACCTCCTAAAATTGTAATAGTGAATGGATTTTTGTTTTTGAGGTGTCATTTTCTTTTTTACACTATAACTTGCAAAGTTTACCAAAATTTTTTTGTGCTCTTAACTTTTTAGTTATTTAATTAAAAAATAATATTTCACCATAAAAAACCAGCAAAGAAAAAAAAATATTTCTTGTTCCTGTTATTTAATGACTCTTATCCGATTGTTTACATTGAAAATTAACCAAAAACATATTTTTAAAAAAGAAAGTTTGCTTTGCTAAGCTAAATAAAACTATAAGATTTTTGCAAAGTTTTTAGAGATTAACGCTCGTCATAACCAAGATAAAAGGGTTTGGGAGGATTTCGGGATTGTAACAAAAAGTGTGTTACACGCACTTTTGGTGCGTATTTCATTTTTAGAGAAATAATGAGTTTTAAGTACTTTAAAATTTTTTTGCTACATTTGTTGAGAATTTATTGAAGTAAGAGCTAAAAAGTTAAACGCATCGACAAATGAAAGGCTTTTTCTATTAATTGTATTAATTTCCTTTTGAAATATATTTAAACTTCCTATTAAAAGCCAGAAAAAAATTTGGGTGCTATACATATCTCACGTAGTACATACTAAAGAGTAAAGACGCATGCTGCAACCTATGTTTGGAAAATGCTTACCTGAATACAAAATATATCAGTTCTTAACCTAATTTGTTTCTTTTTCTCAAAGTATATTTTAGAGAATGTAATTAACGAAAAAAAACCGGCCAAGTGCGAGTTGGACTCGCCTATGAAGGGTTCCGCAGCAGCAATAAGGTTTATTTTATGAAATTAAAAGGTTTTTGATTTATTTTTATATTTCAGTTGATTTAATGAAAGCTAAATTAAGTTTACCATTTATGACGTATAAAAAAAACTACTTGCTAGATTTCGTTCAAACCAATTTTCGTTGATAGTTTTTATAGTAATTAAGGTTTACCATTTATGACGTATAAAAAAGTACTTGCTAGATCTCGTTCAAACCAATTTTTGTTGGTAGTTTTTTTAGTAAAGGACATCATATATTTTTTTTAGACTTATCATGCCCCTACTTTAGAAGTTAGAGGGGGGGGGACACACATTTTACCACTTTGGAAGAGTCTCTCTCGCAAACTATTCAGGTTAGAAAAAAATGATATTAGAAACCTCAATATGATTTTTGAAGACCTATCCATAAATACCCCACACGCATAGGTTAGGTGAAAAAAAATTTTTTTTTGATTCAGTTGTACCTAAAATTTTTAATAATTTTTCCATAATTGTATCAAAATCTTAATGCGGTTCACATACTACATCTACTTACCAAATTTCAATAGTATAGCTCTTATAGTTTCGGAGAAAAGTGGCTGTGACATACGGACAGACAGACAGACAGACAGACATGACGAATCTATAAGGGTTCCGTTTTTTGCCATTTGGCTACGGAACCCTAAAAAATTTTGTTAAAATCTAACCAAAAGAAATAAAATACAGATTTTCTTCGAAATATACGTGAAAAGTTTGTGCTACATTTTCGGAAAATTTAATAAAGTAAGAGCTAAAAAGTTATAAGCATTAACAAATAGAAGGTTTTGTCAAGCATAAGTAATAATTTTAAACTTCCTATTTAAAAGCAAAAAAGAAGGACCACCATTTATCAGGTACTTACTGCCGAGGCATACAACAAGTTTATTTTGAGGTATGCTCATCTAGATACAAAAGTGTTAATTTTCATCTAAATTATATATTTTTTCAACTTATTTTCTTTTTTTTTTGGAATATAAGCAATGATATAAATCAAAAAAATAATAGTTTATTTTATTATTTTGCTACATAACTGAAAGAAAGAAATATGCAGGTTTTCTTCAAAATTTTACAGTTTATGAGTTTACTTGAAGTGGAAGAGAATAATTTAAAAATCAAAAGCACAACTTTTCAATAGGTAAACTTTTTTATTTAAGTTATCAGCTACACATTCCTTTTTTTATTTTCAATTTTCATCCACTATTACAAAAATCGGAGGTTTGCACGATTTTTACGCTCTAGGCACTCCACTATAAAGGTGATCGCACATTTGTCAGCAACGTACGCGCCGTATTTCGTGTACTAAATGAGGCGCGTACGGCGCGTGCGGCGCATATTGTTTTAAGATAATATCTATTGTTTAATGATATTTTCAAAGATATCAAAATTGTCATAAGATCTACTGTGTAAATATTGATATCACAAGCTTTTATATTAGTAAGAATAAATGTTTACATTATACCTGTATTTAATATAATTCTTGTTCGCGGGGTTTCTAGAATAATGTACACGCCAGCACAGGAAGGACCGCTGTCTTTCAAAATATACTGTGACGTCACTCACATGACCAAAGGCCTGGCGTTGAGTGTGCACGCTCTCAGCCACGCCCTCAAGCCCGCTTTGTCGTATTCGCTACTCGGCAACGTCCACAATCTGAGCAGTGATATCGTCACGGATATTAACTTACATCATGTATTGTATTTATTTTAACCTTATATTTATATTAATATTCATTATTAGATTTTTGATGTGAAACTTTTTTATCGATGTATTTAAAGAGAACATTTTTAGAAAATCGTGGCGTTTTTCGTTTGCGCGATACGCCCCATTTTTGTTTTCTCACACTTCAACTGTCTCGCTCTATTTTCATGTAAAACCCTTGAAAACCATGGCCTACGCGATTTCGTGGCGTCTTTCACGGACAACTCGATTTGCAGAATATTCTAGAACAATTTCCACCCAGTATGATGAAGTTATAAAAAACAAAATGAAATCTCTTATGGAACTTTAATTTCTTACATGTGTACCCTGGCAGAAACACCTGTTCTTAAAACCAATTTGTATAAACTGTCATAATAATAATATTATTTGGAAATTTTACTATTGTATTTTTCTCCCCTTTGAACTTATCATATCAGAAAAAATCTGACACCTATATTATGTAATTTGCAGTGTCAACCGCCGTACTCGGAAGAGATACCCTTTAACTTAACAAACGAGGGCTCCACATCGTTGAACTACAGCTGGCGTTACAGCACCGGGAGGAACGTACAGTGCCAAGTCGAGCCGAATGTTGGTCACGTGGTGCCGGGTGAGGTGCAAGAATGCGTGCTGCGTTTTACACTCAAGAGGCTTCCTGTTCAGACTATATCCGTCACTTTATCTGTGAGTTTTTTTCTTTTACCTGCAGACTGCGTAGGTTTATATTATCAAGTGTATTGATGTATAGTTATATTATGTAACTGTATGTATGCCTTAAAGGGATGACGCATAATTGAGCTATTTCGTAGCGAATATCCAAATTTCAGTTCATTTAACCGACTTAAAAAAAAGGAGGTTATCAATTCGACGCGTATGTATGTATGTAATATTTCCAGAACTGCCCAATTTTCGAATATGTTAGTCTATATCAGCGTCTGAACAAATGTGCCAAATTTCAATAGTGTATGTATGTAAGTATGTATGTATGTATGTTTTTATGGTTGTGTTCGCATATCTCTGGAATTACCATTCCGATTTCAGTAATTCTTTTTTTGTCGTACTAGGTATAGGTCAACTTAGGGAATAGTGCAAGTTTCATCAAAATCGGTTCAGTAGTTTCGGAGATAGGGACTTTTAATTCTCAATTACGTAAAACTTTGAAGTCGGTTTTATCTTTTTAAAATACAGTTATTCTGCGGTAAAAACTATCCTATGTCCGTTCCGATAAAAACTATCAACAACCCAAAAATATGGATGATTATTGTTATTACACCGTCATATTAATATTACATGTAATTTCCGATGTATAGATTTCTGATGGACCGGAGTACAAAGTAGTTTTGCACGTTCACATCGACAAGCCCGCCTGTTACTTCTCGTGTAAGGAATGCGACTTCGGCAAATGTATAGTAGACGCCCCCGACGGCAGCTACCACAAGATTATCACGTTCAGAAACGACGACACCAAACCTGTTACGTATGTAATGTTACATATTAAAACAATTTTATTGATATTTTACGGAGATTTTAAAATAATCTGTTTCTATCTAAAGAGAAGCTATACCTCGCCACCTTGGATAATTTTTTGAAAATCCTCCACGATTTTAGAACAAGTTACAATAATTTTCATTGCTGTCTGTTTGCTGCACTGATTTTATATTATTATTGAACACATTTTTTTCAGATTGGATTTCAATTGCGATGATCCCGAATTATCAATAAAACTGTCTCAAGAGGGTCTTATAAAACCAAACCAAAAACTTAACATCTCTATAACCTTCCGACCAAAGGAACTTAAGAGATACGTCCTTCCGGTAGAATTTTTAATAAATTCGTTATGCAAAGAAACAGTTACAATAATAGGGGAAGGTATGATTTTTTTTATTAGTTACGAATTTAAATTATTCTAAATAAAAACCCCAAGTATTTTTGTGTGTACTTATGTAATGAATAATGTACTATCAGAAAAGTTGATTCATAGGCAGATGGCAGACCTACGTTATTTGGTCGCGTTACGTCAGACCCAGCTGTCAGATCACGCGACTTATATTGAATTGACATAACCCGAGTCCCGAGTCCCGACCAAACGACGTAGGTCCGCTATCTGCCTATGAATCAATTTATTCAATGGTAATTAAAAAAAAAAATGTTAGGTAAGCTATAAGTAAAAATTTTCAGGGGCGCGTAGCACCGCTACGTTCGTTGCGTAGCAGTACGGCTATGCACTACGCGACGTAGTACTAGTAGCATTGCTACGTAAATTCTTCAATATTATATAGCTTAAGGCAGGGCTTCCCAAACTGTGCGTCGCGACGCCAAGGGCGGGGCGTCGCGACATTGTCCCAGGGGCGTCGCATGTCAACACAACCAAATATGTCATTCACACATCCCCGGTTTCAGAAGCTATGCTCAGAAAAGCAAGCGCATCCTTCACATTAGCCAGCCTTGCTGACTTTAATAGCTTTCATAAATTATATCTATTTTAATTTTTATGCTTATGTTTTGATTTGGTAATTATTTCCTAGTAAAAATATAAACGTCCAAATAGTGTTTTTATGATAACCTATGTAGGCTGGTTCTAAAATTGGAAAGTATTTTTGGGGGCTGGGTTGAGGGGCGTCGTAAGGAAATGGAAAAGTCCCAAGGGCGTCACAGTACAAATAAGTTTGGGAAGTCCTGGCTTAAGGCGTATGAGCCTGAGTAATGTTTTTAAGTTCAAGCCAACTAATATCCATGTGCGTGCATTTTTTTCTCTCTTCTTATATACAGGTGTACCACTCTTATTTGACCTTTACGAAGGATGTCAAAGAAGTATCAATCTAGGTCACGTTAGATTAGGCAAAAGTGTTCTCCGTCAAATAGAAGTCATAAATCATAGCAAAGTTCCCATCGACGCTAGATTCATGTTCAAATGTGTGGACGGCAGTGGAGACTCAGTGAGCGCAGTCTCTAAAGATATTAGTGTCAATATTAGCAGTGGAGATATGGAGGAATCGAAGAAACTGAGGTAACGTTATGATAATCAATCACCTATAGACTAAAGTACACGTTTATGATATAACTAGACGTTCCGCGCGGCTTCGCCCGCGTAAATTAGATATTTCACAGAAAAATTAGTCCACAAAAAAGCCTATGATCCTTCACGTGGTCTGTTTCTTATCTGATCCAAATAACAGAAAAAATGCTCTAGTAGTTCGTGAGATAAGCCCTTTCAAATAATTTCCCCCGTTTTTTCCACATTTTCCACTATTTCTTCGCTCCTATTAGTCTTAGCGTGATAAAATATAGCCTATAGCCTTCCTCGATAACTGGGCCAGCTAACACTGAAAGAATTTTTCAAATCGGACCAGTAGTTCCTGAGATTAGCGCGTTCAAATAAGCCCTTTCAAATAATTTCCCCTGTTTTTTCCACATTTTCCTCTGTTTCTTCGCTCTTATTAAATTTAGCGTGATAAGATATAGCCTATAGCCTATAGCCTTCCTCGATAACTGGGCTATCTAACACTGAAATAATTTTTCTAATCGGACCAGTAGTTCCTGAGATTAGCGCGTTCAAATAAGCCCTTTCAAATAATTTCCCTCGTTTTTCCACATTTTCCTCTATTTCTTCGCTCCTATTAGTCTTAGCGTGATAAAATATAGCCTATAGCCTTCCTCGATAAATGGGCTATCTAACACTAAAAGAATTTTTTAAATCTTACCAGTAGTTCCTGAGATTAGCGCGTTCAAACAAACAAACAAACAAACTAACTAACTAACAAACTCTTCCGCTTTATAATATTAGTATAGATATGTAATTGGACTGCGTTATGTAAGAACGAATCAAGCTATATAATTGAAAGAATGAGTTATGAATGCAGATCGATTTCAGGCATTATTAACTACTAGACGTTCTTTAAATAAATACATCTAGTAAATTAGATATTTCACAGACAAATTAGTCCACAAAAAATAGCCTATGATCCTTCACGTGGTCTACTTCTTATCTGTGCCAAATAACAGAAAAATTGCTCCAGTAGTTCGTGAATTAAGCCCTTTCAAATAATTTCCCCCGTTTTTTCCTCATTTTCCTCTATTTCTTCGCTCTTATTAGTCTTAACGTGATAAAATATAGCCTATAGCCTTCCTCGATAAATGGGCTATCTAACAATGAAAGAATTTTTCAAATAGGGCCAGTAGTTCCTGAGATTAGCGCGTTCAAATAAGCCCTTTCAAATAATTTCCCCCCCGTTTTTTCCACATTTTCCTCTATTTCTTCGCTCCTATTAGTCTTAGCGTGATAAAATATAGCCTATAGCCTTCCTCGATAAATGGGCTATCTAACACTGGAAGAATTTTTTAAATCGGACCAGTAGTTCCTGAGATTAGCGCGTTCAAACAAACAAACAAACAAACTCTTCCGCTTTATAATATTAGTATAGATCTATTCAGCTAATTTTGTATTCAAAAGTCAATCCTAGTGCCTTATAATAAGGGGTGAATTAAGCGACATGTCAAAAGTTAGAAGTTTTGCACAATTTAGTTACGTATTAAAGAATTATGCGCCTAAGTTATTGTTACAAAATACACAAACAAGAATTTAAAATGCATAAACGAATTATATCCACAAAAGTTGTAGATAATCCGTTTCAATTTATTCATTAAAACGCAATTACGAACTAACCGCCTAAAATGGCAGCAGATTTAGGTATAGAAGATGAAGATTAGAAAAATAAATTGATTACATTCATTTTTTATCATTGAGCGGTAAGTTTTTTGTTTTTTTTTTATGTTGAAAAAGTGTCATTTTAGTTTATTACACTAGATGACGCCTGCAACGCCGTTGCGCCAAAATTCGTTTATCGCGCGGGAACTGTCTATTTTTCTGGGACAAAAAGTATCCTACGTCCTTTCCCGGGACTCAAAGTTTCTCCATACCAAATTTCAGCAAAATCGGTTCAGCGGTTTGAGCGTGAAGAGGTAACAGACAGACATACTGACACACTTTCGCATTTATATTAGTTTCATAAAGGATAGCGAGACAAGCAAATAATTATGTTATTTTGAGGTATTTGACTATAAAAAAACTATTCAAATTTATGTGAATTTCGTAATCATTAAAGACATACAATATCATCTTAGAAAAATTTTACAATTTTTGTTTAATTTGTGAAATTTGCATTAAAATATTTGGATTTAATCTTATATTGCACTTTATTTCACCCAAAATAAATCGTATTAAAGAATCAAACGACTATAATGTCGTATAGTACGTTATTGACAAATTTAATTTATCTGAATATAGCTATAAAACATTAACGAATTAAGCGGAAAAATGGCTATATCTTTTAAAGTATATTCTACATCGTAATATATTCCATATTAATCAAAATTTTATATACATCTTAATTTACAGTAAAAAAATCATACACGTAACATAAATAATGAGCTCACAGCGACAATAGGGATGACGACAAGGTCAATGATTAGCTGATTTTTTAAATAAAATAAAGACATAGTGATGAAAAATAGGTATTCCCAAAATTTCAGCTTCATAAATTATTATATTTTTTTTGGTTTGAGCCTTCAAAGTTTTTTCGTCAAGTTATGTCAAGTTGAATATTTTTTTATAAAATTCCTTAATTTTTGTGTACCATTCGATAATTTATGCAATTTTTAACATTTTTTCTTACGAAACCACTTTCATAAACTCAATATTTAACATAGCTATCGAACAAACTAACTAGGCGTGACGTCACAGTTAGCTGACATTTTGTATGGAGCGTTTTGGGAAGGTCTATTTTATGTGAGTTTTGAATTGTGATATCTTGGAGAGTTTTTATGCTATCAGAGTCATTTTTTCACTGATATTTCTATTTTTGAATGGTCCTTCACTTACCAACAAGAAAAAAAAATTTTTCGTCATGCCTATTTTAAGTTTAAAATCTTTAAAGATTATTTTCTCGAATTCTCTCAAGTGTCGCTTAATCTGTTCTTACATAACGCTGTCCAATAATTCATCAAACTCAAAAACTCTTTTTAAAATAGGGTATTACTTAAATTAATAGCTGTCTGTGTACTTAATTATATATTAATTGAAAGTATAATTTATCTTATAGCAACATGGAAAATGACCAACATAGAACTGCAGGACTTTCTGAGAGGGAGTTGGAATCACTTTTGTCTTCATTCAAAGTAACGCCAAAGAAATGCAAAATAAGACCATACGAAAAGGCGTGTGTTAAAATACTATTCAAGCCAGTACGCGGTTTTAAAGATGTTAATGTTGAGGTAAATAAAATGATGTTTCAACAATTTATGTCACACTGATCACCTTTTTTGGGCAAAAAACTACTCAACGGTTATTGATGTTAGTCTTCGTTATAGTTTAGGCCCTAGACGAACATATAGGTTGCTTTTCTCGAAAGAATTAAGCGTTTTCATGAGATACTATAACAATTAATTTTACTTACCTGTTCCTTAAATTAACATTTTTTACAGTTGTTAATGAACGTGCTACACATATCGAAGCCCCTAGTTCATGTGAGCGGCACGGTGAGCGGCATGAGCGTGTGTCTGAGCACTAGCACCCTGCAGTTTGGCTGCCTGCGCAAGAAAGCCTGCAAGACCCTCAAAGTTATGGTACAGAATAAAGGCAACAGCCGTGCTAGGTAAAGAAGAAAACAATTTTTTGAATATGGATATTCGTATCGGCAATTATTTATAATGTATCTTATTTTAGTATTTTTTTTAATTTATTCACATTTAAATTTAATTTAAATACTATATGTCTCAGTGGCAAAGGCATGCTTCTTTTTGGCACAAAATCAAAAGGTAACGGGAGGCCGATAGGAATTGAGTTGTAAGAACCCCGCTTGATTGAAGAATGCTGCTTATAATATAATTATAATCCAACATAATATAAGAGTACATTTTGTTACTGATAAGAGTAAAAGTTTAGACTAGAAAAACTCATCTTTTCTGTTTTTGTTATGTTTAAGATTCAGTTGGCAGCCATTCTCTAGGAACGAGTTTACAATATCACCTATAAAAGGAACCATAGAACCACAGTCTAATACTGCTGTTACAGTTACCTTCCAACCTGTGGAAATTAATCCTTTCGTTGATGTTAAGGTATGTTGAACCCTTAAACCTTATAAAAATATATTAACTTTGGGTATTAGATATCCTTCGCACACCTTGTTGTGTTTCGGCATTCTCGTTTTCCTATAATACTATGTTTCCATGCTTGCCGAGCTTCGGCAAGCGTCCACAAGCACGAGCGTGGAAAGAGATAAAATGGCTTGGCTTGCGTGAGCTTGCGGACGCTTTTATACGATCAAAGGGCATTTGCGGCAAACGTTTGCGACGCGTTCACACGTTGGCGCGCGCTTAGTAGCCGCTGTGAGCTCGCGACGAACGCACGTCTAGTTCTGACTCAATAATCAGCCAAGTGCTAGTCGGACTCGCGCACGAAGGGTTCCGTACCGTTATAGAGCAAAATTAGGCCAAAAATTGTGTTTTTTGTATGGGAGCCCCCCTAAAAAATTTATTTTATTTTAATATTATTATTAATTATTAAATTACATATATAATTAAGGATTTTGTGAAATTTTCATGTCCCTACCTTTTGCCATTATTGATAGCGAGCAAAAAAAGCCAAAAAAATCACGTTTGTTGTATGGGAGCCCCCCTTAAATATTAATTTTATTTTGTTTTTAGTATTTGTTGTTGTAGCGACAATAGAAATACACAATCTGTGAAAATTTCAGAAGTCTAGCTATAGCGGTTCTTGAGATACAGCCTGGAGACAGACAGACAGACAAACAGACGGACAGACATCGAAGTCTCAGTAATAGGGTCCCGTTTTTACCCTTTGGGTACGGAACCCTAAAAATGAGTAGCTGGTATAACGAAAAGAGTTTTTCGTTTTTGGAATATTACCAAACCGAAAAAATGTATCTGGAATCCCAAAGATGTTAATAGCCGACAAAAGTTCGGTGTCCGCCATGCTTGGATGTACGTAATACACTGACGCGTTCACGAGCGTGGAAACGACTTCCAAATGCAAAGCGAGATTTGTGGAGGCTTGTGGCTTGTGGACGCTTGCCGAGGCTCGGCAAGCATGGAAACAGCATAACAGTTAGGTACATTGTCAAAGATAAGATTCGCGTCCACTGAATCGGAAATCAGAATCAAGCCGTATGGAACGTCAGAATTCATCGCTTTTGTTTTTATAGTACAGCGTACACAGCATTGACAAAAATCATTTTGCATTTTGTAAGTACGATCGAAACCCGATACATTGGGAACGCAGCTTTAAGTTAGTGAATAATTAAAATATGTTTTTAGGCAAAGTGTAACATCGAAAATTACAAAACATTAGAATTGGCATTGAGCGGTGCTTGTATGGATGTCGGTGACGTCGAAAACAAAGTTCTTTATATTGAGTGCCCCGTCAGAGAGTCGAAAACGGAAAACTTTACTGTGACTAATCCGTATGTTTTCATTTCACGTCTTATTTAATCAAAAATTTCTGTACGTTTAGCTTGTCCTCCATAGAAAGGATTTTCTTTTTACGGAAGAGTTGACAAAATGACAGATCGAGTAAGGAAATAAGTCATTTTATTCCGAAAATCCGTCGCATTTCTACTGTGGTCACGGGCCACAAAATTATCTCGCGTAATATACGAATGTTTATGTGAACATCTAGTTTATTATAATCTCTGTTCGTACAGGACGGATGAGGAGTGGGTAGTGCACTCGGAGATGTCTGACGGACCGTTTGAAACTCTCAAAAAAGTTCGCATACCGCCGAACTCTACATACGATATACCGATACATTTCAAACCGAAGAAAATGGGAAAACATGAGGTTTGTTCGAGATTTTTATAAATCTATAAGTAATATCCATTGACAATCACCTCACTAAAATAAAGATATTCAAATAATAATAATTATTGAAGATTGATAAAAAAACACTCAATATTTGTAAGTGTAACTTGAAAAACAGCTGATTTATTCATATTATCATACACGTCCTCATGACTACGCGCCGAAACATCAATTTAGCCATTGTAAATAACATTTCAGAGTCAAATTCTGTTCTATCCTATTGGCGAAAGTACCCTTTTCGTGACAGTTGTTGGTATAGCGCAGGAACCGAGTCCTAACGACACTATTAAAATCACTGTGCCAGCCAAAGATTTTCATACGGAAGAACTTCTCGTCTACAATATAACGAAAGTAAGTCAAAACACTCATTAGTATTGCCATAATTTATGCCACTTAAAGCGGCCGGCGATTTTTAGGGTTCCGTATCCAAAGGGTAAAAACGGGACCCTATTACTAAGAATTCGTTGTCTGTCCGTCTGTCTGTCTCAAGAACCATTATAGCTAGACTTCTGAAATTTTCACAGATTGTGTATGTCTGTTGCCGATATAACAACAAAGCCTTTTTTGCTCGGTAACAATAATGGCAACAGGTAGGCACTTGAAATTTTCACTAAAGGCCTTATATGTGTACTTTAATAATTAATACTTAATAATATTTAAATAAAATAAAAATTGAAGGGGGGCTCCAAAAGCACAATTTTGGCCTATTTTTGCTCTATAACGGTACGGAACCCTTCGTGCGCGAGTCGAACTCGCACTTGGCTGATTATTTTAAATATCTTTGTGCACTCATACCTACCGATAAAGATTTTTTTTAATTATAGCTTCCTGAAACTTATTCTGTGGTAACGGAGGTTGTAAAGACTTATCCAGACAAATTCAAAGGGTACTTCGAAGTGAAATGCCCAGACACGCTCCAAGTGTGCGGGCGAGCCGCCACATGCAACTGGACTTTCGTCTGCTACGACGAATGTCGAATAGTCATGAGAGTACGTACTTACGATATTATAATTTATAATAATAATAATATACTTACTCGTATATAATATGTAAAAACAAGAGAACGATATACCTAGTCAGGTTTATGAATTTAAAGTGAAAGATCAAAATTCAAAACGCAAAATACCCGAGAGAACAGCTAGAAACGTCTGAAACGAAAAATCTTTACTTCGGCTAAGACCCACTAAAATGTCTTGGATTTAGTAGCTGCGCAGCTCTCTACGGGTTTAATCTGATAAATTATTAATTTAAGCATCTGTCTAATTTTTTCGTAACGATGAAGGTGATATTCGTGAACGAAGAGGCTCGTGAGTTGCAATACTACGACGTGGAAGTGACGGTGACGCCGAGCAACGTGAAAGACACCCTGACGTTTGTGTCGCGTGAGCGGGAGTCAGTGACGCAGGAGTTGGTCGTACAGAACCCGCTGTCTGTAGAAGCCGATTTCGTGATACGCTGCGACAAACTGGAATGCCCTAACGTGTTGAGAATTCCAGCTAACTCGCAGGTAGTTTATACCTCCACTTACCACTAAATGTAAATTTATTTATGCCTCAATTTATCGCGCGTACATAAAGCTTGAATATTTTCCGGGATAAAAACTATTAAATATTTTCTTTCCTGGTATTTGAAGTACACTATACCCGACGTCCCGCGTTGCAGACGCTCCCGCTTCGCAGTCGCTTTGGTCGCGTAGGTTTGGCCGAAGCCTAAAATCTAAATCGGATTAAGCATGTAGTCAGGACAATTTAAGGTGGCACCAGCGGTCATTGACTTTTCTACTCTAGGAGCTATGTGAAAAATACTCGCACTGCATTCTGTTAACTTAGTGCTGCGTCCGCACATACGTAGTGCTTCGTGCTTGAGACGATACCATTGGACGATCTGCGTATATCGTCTAATAGTATCGTCTCATAGCACGAAGCTTCGTGACGATAGAGTATACACGCATGTGCGGCCGCGGCATAAGAATAAAATTGAATTCTTGTAAAGAAACAGACTATTATATTTTTATCGGAACACGTCTTGGTTACCTCTTCGTATGATAATCTCACTTACACACGATATCACCCTTAAGGTCAATTCAGACCGCAACGTGACGCGTAGATGCATAATATCTAAATTGGTATGGATTTGAAAGATTTGCAAGACGTCTCACGCAATTGAAATCTGTCAATTCAGTACAAAATTAGAAATGCATCTGCGCGTCGCGTTGCGGTCTGATTTAACCTTTAGACTAGAAACATCTGTCACTTCATAGTTTTTTGACAGGGAGTCAATGACCGCTACAGAGTACAGAATTCCGCGATTTGAGAATAGCATCAGATACTGACAGACACACTTAACAATAATTTTAATACTGGAAGTGGCCCATTCAAAAGTCTTTGATAAATAACGAAGTCATTTAGTATTTGGTTTTTATAGGTCTACCAGAATCTGATGGCAAAAAGTGAGAAAATAAAATGACTCTAGCAATACGGGGGTAATTGGAATAAAACATTTTGATCCGTTTTTTTTCTTTTAGCGGCTGATTCTGTGTCTTAAACATGCAAATATAAAAATTTATCCAATAATCAAGGATATTTCTTAAAAATCTGCTGTCAAAAATTGCCATCAGATTCTGGTAGACCTATACCTCTGCAGTTTCCAAATTGTCACAAATATACACACCTAAATCGTAACCAAAGATGGAGTAAATCAGTTCGACTTTTTTCAGGAAACATTACCTATGGTTTACTCTCCACTGTTTGCTGGCGAGTGGCAAGATCAGCTGAATATAAGTAATAGCGTCATCGGGACTATATCTTATAACTTGGTATTTAAATGTCTTCCTGCCGACGAAAAGAATGTGGAGATCGCTGCGGCTATTGGATCGTCTGTGCCTTTGACACTCAAAGTGCAGAACGAGGCTAAATCTCAAACGAATTTCAAAGTTTCGGTAAATAAAGCTATTTTTTTCTCTACAACAGAATTTCCAATTTAGAATGAAATGTTTACAATCATTTCATACGTGGGAGAGCCATGCTTCGGCACGAATGGGCCGGCTCGACCGGAGAAATACCACGTTCTCACAGAAAACCGGCGTGAAACAGCGCTTGCGTTGTGTTTCGCCGAGTAAGTGAGTTTACCGGAGGCCCAATCCCCTACCCTATTCCCTTCCCTACCCTCCCCTATTCCCTCCCCTTCCCATCCCTACCTTCCCCTATTACCCTATTCCCTCTTAAAAGGCCGGCAGCGCACTTGCAGCTCTTCTGATGCTGCGAGTGTCCATGGGCGACGGAAGTTGCTTTCGGGTGTGATACCTAAACAGATTTAAAATATTACTTTACTTTTAAATCTGTTTAGGTATCACACCCGTCTATAATACCGGAGAAAGTTTATACCCTAGGAGGCCATGAAAAAGGCAAATTCCGTGTGTTGTTCGAGCCAACCGAGCTTGGTGTGCATACGTGTGTCGTCTCCTTCGATTCTCCAGACGCAGGCCACTTTAGGTAAAAGCCCGTAAGCGTAACTAAAATCATAAGTTTTCCGACGTTCTATCTTTTAGTCCATCTTGTTGTGCTAATCAGCTGTCTTATCTATATTTTTGCTTTATGTTCTCTAAGATTTGCCTCTTCTCTACCTACTCATTTTACAGGTTTAACGTAAAAGGCACAGGCTTGGAGCCCCAACCGCAGGGGCCATACGAAATAAAAGCCGGTGATCACATAATAGTACCATTTAAAAATGTATTTACGGAGACGCGAACATTTAAGGTGTCCGTAGATCGCGAGGAATTCCATGTGAATAAGGAATGCGAAAAAATAAGTCCAAAAGCGGTAAGTGGGAAAATAAGTCTATATATATAAATAATTACCAAGAGTCGTTCCATTTGAAAACATACAAGAAACATAATTTTAGGTTTTGTTTCGGGGTTTGAAATTCCTGCAATAGGGATGACGACAAGGTCAAAGATTAACTATTTTTTTTAATAAAATAAAGACACAACTATAAAAAAATAAGTATTCCCAAAATTTCAGCTTCATAACTTAAGTATTTTTTTGTTATGAGCCTTCAAAGTTGGATAGACAAGTCGATTTTTTTAAATAAAATTTCTTAATTTTTGTATACCATTCGATAAGTTATGCAATTAATAACAATTTTTCTTATGAAACCACTTTCATAAACGCAGTATTTAACATAGATATCGAACGAAATCTTCCCGCGATGCGTACAATCTAGCTAGGCGTGACGTCATAGTTAGCTAACATTTTGTTTGGAGCGTTTTGGGAAGGTCTATACTCTATTTTATGTGAGCTTTGAATAATTGTGAGATTTCGGAGAGTTTTTAAGCTATCAGAGTCATTTTTTTACCAATGTTTCCATTTTTGAATGGTCCTTTAAGTTTACCAACCAGAAAAAAAAAATGTTGTCACGTCTATTATCATAAAAATCATTTCAATTTGATCGTGCACACTAACTTCTACTACTACAACTAAAACTATCTACATTCTACAACCTACTATAAGGTTTACTAACTAGTAGTTGTACTGCACAACCTCTATAATTACTGGCTGGTATGCTTTGGACAGCAGAGCCATGATGCCCGGAGCAAATTCAATCAAAATTGAAACCATAGCGCACATGGGAGACGCATTCCTTTAATCGACATTGGCTCATCCAAAACTAAACTTCCCTAAAAGTTTAAACATGTTTGTAGAGATTTTATTTTTGATTTTTCGAAAATTGATGGATTGATTGGGCGAACAGTTTTGTCTCCCGTGTGCACACGACTTAATGATTATATTCTGATTGTCAGGAAGTGAAACTCACAGTGCGTCTGTGTAAGGAGCCGGCGCGGGGCTGGGCGACTCCGCCCACTGCCTGCCTCACCGTCCAGCCGCTAGAACCACCCGAACCTAACATACATTGGATATACTACTTACAGGGAAAAGTTTGATTTAGTTAGCTATATGAAAATATATTGTTTTGTGGTATCACTTGTTTTTATGCTTGTAGACTTTCCAATCTTACCAATGCTTTTCATAAATTTTATAGGTATATCTTACGTAATAAACTAACAAAGACAACAGTGTGTGAATAACAAAATTAAAATTGCCATTGTCATTTAGAGTTTATTGTTTTAAAAATATTACCAATCTGAGACGCTAAAGTCTTGGACGACATCCTCTTTGTCGGGAATATTGTCAGTGTCTGTGTTGATCTTTGACTTTGCACCCTTCTCCTTGTTTGCCTTCTTCTTCAATTTCTTCACTTTAGGTTTCTCTTCTCTCTCTTTCGGCTCATCTTCTTCGTCAAATTTGAAGTGGTCCTTTTCATCCTCGCTGTCGGACGGGAACAGAATCGGTGGACCATTGCTTTCGGGTTTTGTTACTTTTTCTTCAGTTTCTAGTATTTTGGGTCTCTTTATCATGGGAAGTTCGGTTGCCAGCTGCTCATTCTTGCTCGCCTTCTTACGTTTCTGAATTTTGTTCACTTTACTCCAGCTTTCGTAGAATTTAAGCAGCGGCGTACCTTTCGCTTTCATATTCGCTTCCCAAGCGGCGATCATTTTGTCTTCGCTCAACTTGAACGAAATCTTTGCTCTCTCCTTTTCAATGAACCTTGCGTTTTCTTCGATCTTTTCTAGCAATTGCTTTAGTCTTTTCGTATAATTTGCCACTGAGCATGACTTCAGGAACTGTTTTATCTAGAAATTATGAATTATTTTTATAAAATCATATTTACTTTATTACCAAGAATACTATTCAAATTCAATTTCAAAAGTTTCTTAATAGGCACACATACCTGTACAACTGCCAATAAAGTTGTGTCAGGGAATGCAATGGTATGAGACTCATTTGCAGTATATTCCAGAAGCAAGCCGTAAATTCTATCAATCACTGAATCCTTGAACCCATTCTCAGTTAACTGGGACTTGGCCAATCTTAGAATGCACGAAAAATCTAACGGCTTCATAGAAACTTTCTTGTGCTTCTTGTTAAAGTCATAGGATGTCAAAACCTGCAATATTAAAGTATTTTAGTAATTCTTTTAAGACTTATTTAGTAATTCATTTAGAAATGTATTATCAAATGAATCCTTAATTTAGGTTACTACTTGTAGTTATGTAGTCCTTTACCCATCTTTACGCGCGAGCTCCGAAAAATCAGAGGCAGAGGTCGAGCGGGTAAATACGATGCCGTGGTAGACTATGAGAAACTATGCCACTCTCTTTGCAAATCTTATTATAATACTTTAAAGCTCGCGTGCAGATTAGACTGTAATTATATCGAATTATATATTATGATATTATAATATTCAGAAAGTAAATAACTTACCTCTACAATATACGGCAGAATTGGTATAAATGTGTTCGTTTCTTTTGATAGGTTGATAAGAATTTCGACACAATGGAATCTAAGTGGATAGTATTGGTGTGTCGGCACGAGTTTGATCGTGTTCGTTATGACCATAACCAGCGGGTAGAGCAGCGGCTGGAGCTGCGGCTTGTTGGACGTCGCCGATATCAAGTCCGCCCACAAGTGTAGCGAATTCACATACTGCCAGTTATACACTGCTTGTCTGTTCTCTATCTTCTGCACGACTATTGCATTCCTCAAATGTATAGCTAACTGTCGTATATACAAGAACACGTGCTGGTACGAGGAATTCAAGTCCAACGAAAACATTTCTACGAGTGATCTCCTCATAAAGTTTATTCCGGGCCACGTGGTCGGACTCACAAACTTACAGTTCTTGACATATGTTAGATACATGGCTTTCAATACTATATCCAACAGGGCCGACTGTTGATTCCTTGTTATTCTTAGGATACATAAAAATGCCAGGACTCTGACTGTCTCCTCTCCGTTACTCCATAGGGTGATTAATCTTTTCAGAGCTTGTTTGGAAGTTCTGTTGAAGCATGCTACATATACTGACATTTGATGCAAATGCTTGAGAAGCACTGTCAAAATATTATCTGATGAGACTCCAGTTAGGAGTTTGAGAAGGTCTTTGAGATAAGCAATAAGAGACCCCTTT
Organism: Cyaniris semiargus; assembly: GCA_905187585.1. Classification (NCBI taxonomy): domain Eukaryota; kingdom Metazoa; phylum Arthropoda; class Insecta; order Lepidoptera; family Lycaenidae; genus Cyaniris; species Cyaniris semiargus. The sequence goes on along the minus strand of LR994546.1, from coordinate 12,560,631 downwards.
ATCTTAACAAAATGTTTACACTTTTGTGGGTCCTTGCCACTTGATTCCATTCCCAAATATTTCTTTATTGCAGGAGGTAAATACAGCACACACATTTGTATTACAGCATTAAAAACTGAAGAGCCTGGAAATTATTAATATGTATTAAGGAAAGTTAGACATCATAAGTTATAGTTTCACATTTGAAACATCATAATTTAACAAATAGTTTATAGGAAAGCTTTTAAATTTTTTGGTTTACCTTCCACTTTATATTCCCCACCAGAAGATTGTCCATCATCGCTGGTGGCCCTCAACATGGCTGCATTGAAGGCTTTAATAACAGCATTTAGTGTTGACAGTTTGATTTTGTTTTCACTTTGCAATTCCTCTTGCCATTGTGAAACCATTTTTAGAGTTATTTTGCTTTGTGATCTGCTTTCGTCCTGTAAAAAACAAAAATTATTAATTACATTGCTAAAAATGTATATAGATATTATCTTTACATAATATCTATATACATTTCCTCTATTGAGCCTAACGGTGTTGGTGCCCAAATGATCCTAGTACCATGACTTGCCATCAGTACTATTAGTATACAATGCCTTTGGTATATGAGCTCTTAGAATAGGAACCTTGTCTGGTCTGTGACAATCAAGCACCTTTAACAGAAAAGTTAGGACTGTGGCATCTGTTACAGGCATTAAAAATTAAGCAATTTGGTCTGTACAGATAATTTGGTCAATGCTAATATTTGTACTGATCATTCATTTCTTAACACGTTGATGGACAGTACTTACTTCTGTACTGTTGTTCCTAGTTTGACAGTACTTTTTTCATCATCATATATATATATATGTAGCACGACAGTTATGCGTCCATAGGCGTCATCCGTCAGACAGCTATTGTCAGCAAAAGGGTTTTCGCTTGATCCGGGAGACGAAGCCGCATCAAATAATTCCTATAAGTCTTTTTTGCTGCTGTTCATAAGAATCCCTACCCGCCAGCTACAAAATTTTATTTTTATGGAAACCATTTAGAAACCCGTGATGCACCGCCGCTGCGCAGTACTGGGCTAAATGTATGAAAAGATGACGTCTAGAGGTGCAGTGTGCGGTGTGGGACAACGAAAAATTTTCAATGTGTGCGTGACCTTTGTATTTACGTCTATGGGCGGTACTGTCCATCAACGTGTTAACAAGAATTGACTGGCACTACTGTATTTACCTCATAGTCACTTTCGTCACTATCTCCTTCAAGAGGCCCTGGGATGTGAACGGAATCTTCATTTTCATCTTTTTCAGAGGCGGCATCATCAGAATCATCCTCAAAGTTTAGAAGGTTTTCATCATTTTCTTCTAAGAAGTTATAAAAGTCTGGATCTGTTTTCTTTAAATTTTCTAAAGACTTCTTATGGCTTTCTGGATTGATATCTTCTTCAGAATCTAGAACAATAATAACTTATACATGTGACATCCAGTAAAAGCTATTTGAATTTTGCTATTGAATTTTGCAAATCAAATGCTATTTGGAAATGCTAATTCTCTACTTGAACACTATTTAAAATAACATTAATGTAATACACAAAATGAAATTTCATTAGTGTATTAGCTTCTGCAGATGACTCTTATGGTCCATTATAAAAAAACTATTATTTTAATAAATATAGACAATGACATAATGTTAGTTTGTACTATTATAATGTTGGGGATTAGTTTAAATGCAAGTAAAATACCTGAATTATCAGAAGCATCAATATCTGAATCATTATTTTCTGAATCTTCAGGTGGTATATTATCTTCTTTTAACTTCATTGTGAACTTTTTTTTACTTTTCCCCACTTTATTTTTTTCAATACCTGAAAAAAATGTAAGATCACAATTATTTACTAAAGTAAATTATATTGATATCACGAAACATAAAACACCCTAAGGTTAGGAATGATGTATAACTGAGGGTTAGGCTTAGTAGTAAGTCCTAAACTTAGGTTGCACATATTATACAGACCTGTATTATTAACATCAGTTTTACTTTTTAATTTTCTCTTCATTTCAAATTTAAGACAGTGTTCCTAATTTTTTGAAACGTAAATAGTTAATTAATTTATATAAATCGCAATATTATTATGCGTTTCGTAAGAATTATAACCAAAAAATCAACACGCTTTTTTGACTTTGACAATTGACACAAAACTCGCACTCCAACTTTGACAACCTGTTTCTTTACGAACTTTGCATAATAGACGAAAAGTTACGTTATGAGGGCAGAGGCCCCTTCCCAGTCCCACTATCGTCAACGCGGGCGTGATCGAAAAACTTGTTGTTTCATCCAGCGCAATGTGAGTTAAGAGGCGCGCAAGTGAGTGCGCACTGCGCGATAACATTGAACGATAAATAGTGTGCAGAAATTTCATAAAACTTGTTTCAAGAAATACGTGTTTATTAATAGGCTTTACAAGTTTGTAAAAAAAATGTTTGACATTTAGAATCTCCATTACATTTTCAAGGTTTTTAAACAAATATTTCCTTTCCTCCCTGATTCACTAAGCTATTCCTCGCGGAATGTTTTCGATGGCGGAAACTTTTTCACTTTCAAGCAAATGACAAGTGAAAACTTTCCGATTTTGCTGTCATTTTGACAGTAGTGACATTTCTTTTGTATGAGTGAAATAGTTTCCGCCACGGATTCGAGAAGATCTCACCGCGGATGGGAGTTTGACATCCGACGGCGGAAAATTTTCCGAGGATTAGAGCCGTTTTCGCGGAATGTTCCCGCCACCTCAGAGACTCGTGAAATCTTTTCACTTCGAGGTCTTGTCACTCATGGCAGTCATGGCGGATATTGTTAGATGAAATTATTTAATGATAAGAATAATAAAAGAAAGCAATAATTATTAATAGTCAGTCGTATCTTGTTTAAAATAAATGTCGTAAGTACTGTCATAATTATGTGTTAAAGCCATTGAGATGTACATCTCAATGGTTAAAGCTTTAGGAAGTGTTCATTGAACAATAAATATTTTGATTAAAAAGTCATTTTATACCGTACAAAATTTATACAGGAGAATATTTATACTTTGTAAATAATAAAGAAAACCGTCAGTCGTTAATATGACGGTGGAAAAACCGTCAGCCAGCGATATAAGTTATAACTTATTACCAAAATAACCATACTTCGCGCTCAATGTATCCTAGGGCGTCGCGTAGACGACATTTCCACCTACAAACATTCAGCTGACGGCAATTTTCATTTGAATTAACTATAAAATTGTCTCACATACCAATTTTATTTGGTAAGTAATTAATTCGATAAATATTGATTTATGAGGAAGAATTATATAGATTTTACTTGTAAGGCGCCATCTGTTGTTACATACTAAAACTAAAATACCACCTACCGAACCTAAATGTCTATAATCTAGATATGAACCTTTATTGGGTGCGAATTGGGATCTTTATAATGTCAATACAATATGATTCCCAACAACAACTTTGAGATACTCTCAATTTTTATTCTACTCATACTGAAGTAGCTAACGACCAAAACTCTTATGTATTAATAGAATACTATTATAGTTACAATTTTCGCTCGGTATGAAATGACTTTACAAAATGAGCACTACCTCCTCTACTATAAGTTCCAACAATGGCGGGCATAGCAGCCTTGATTCTTTTAGAAAGAAGAGCCCAAAATGAGGAAAGGGAAAGCCGGCGAAGTAGGAGTTTGGTATTTAACAAAAGAATAAGAGATATGTGCGACCCATATCGCGACGCCAACTTTAGTCGCACATATCGCCTAAAGCTGCCTCCCCACATAGGCGAGCGCACCGCCAGCGCGTTGGCCCACGCGCTGGCGGTGCGCTCGCCACGGCGCGGCGTTTGTGAGTAATCCACACATAGGAAGGTCGTTAAGTATGCTTTGGATCGCGCCAATGTGCGGACAGATTCAAAATGGATGTTGAGTCGCTAACAGCTGCAGCTGTATAATTATTCACAGCTTATAATTACTTCGTAAATGTGGACAAGAAAAAGTTTTTAAATGGTATTCTCGAAATAAAAAAGTAAAAGGCGAGAAATCGTAACAAACAAAGAAATAAACTGACTTTTACATTTATAATATTAAAATAATATAATTATTTTATTACTTATTATTTATTATATATAATTATTATTACTTATTATTGTAATCATCATGATTAATATATATTTATTATATACTAAATATTTAATTTATTTTGTTTTTAGTATATTTTGTTGTTATAGTGGCAACAGATATACAGAATCTGTGAAAATTTCAGAAATCTAGCTATAGCGGTTCTTGAGATAAAGCCTGGAGACAGACAGACGGACAGACAGACGGACAGACAGAAAGGCAGACAGACATTGAAGTCTTAGTAATAGGGTCCCGTTTTTACTCTTTGGGTACGGAAACCTAAAAAACATCGTGAGGAAAATAGCATGTCCAAGAACCTTATTTTTTTAGCACTTTTGGTATGATTTTTTGGTTCCACAGGCAGTTTTTACTCTGATAGAGCTCAATAAATTTAAATGTTTTCTCGATACTCATATTGTTCGCCATTTCTTCAAGTTAGATATTAATTCGCCACAAGAAGGAAACGTGCACTCTTCATCGCCGCTCCGGGCGAACTGATCGCGCGGCCTGTGTGGATGGAGCGCAAAGCTTGCGACAAATGTCCTTTGATCTTTCCGACACCGCGCGGCAAGCTCGCAAACGCGCCGGCCATCTAAATACCTACCGCCAACGCGTGAACGCCCGTTCTACACATTGGGCCAACGCGCCGGCCAACACGTCGGCCAACGCGTTCGCCTATAAGTAGTGCCGACATAACGCCCGATATAGCTTTGGAAATGGTCCGGGAAGTGGGAACTAATGCCTGTTTGGAGGGTGCATCCACGCAGAAGCTCTTTGCCAGCAGAGCTGAAGGTATAAATTAGTATATTACACAACGGTGACGGTTTGTGTCACATACAAATACACAAATCATAGGTCTGTGCACAAATCTCGCAGATTTGACAAATTGTCACAAATTTGTCACTCGGCAGTCGGCACATTACACATAGACAATCTTATTTTTTTGGTTTAATTATTTTAATAAGACGTAGCAATTTTTGTAATATTCAAAATCATTCGCTCTGTCGCTCATTAAAGTTTAATGAGCGACAGAGCGAATGATTTTGAATATTACAAAAATATTATGAAATATATTTCAGCTGCGTTTAATGGATAAACGCAGGAAATATATTTTTTGTAAGGTGAGACTAATCAGTCTTAAAAATTTAGTTCATTAAATTAAGAGGTGCAGGAAAATTTGGAGAAAATTACATTAATTTTTTGGTCTTTTATCTTGATACTGACAGCGATGAATATCCAAGGCTATATACCGTAGCACTTATTGCCAAAAAAAACAGTTATTCTCTTTGGTTTCGGATTCATTTCCGCGACGGAAACTAGTTTGTGAATCGCTGTGATACTGACAGAAAGTGAAAATATTCCACGTGAGATCTTTCCGACGATCGTGAATCGGTCGGGAGCCTCCAAATAAACCTTTTGGCCCACAATCCATGTTTAGCTCATGTTAAGATCTTCAAAACAACACACCTTTAAAATGAAAATACATTGTTTTAGTAATTTTACTTAAAATTATGAATCTGTTAAATTATAAGTAGTTTTCATTATTCTGTAATGTTTTTGATTTCTTTAAGTGTAATTAGAACCTAAAATATTGAATAAATCGTTTTTACTGTGTCCAGTGAGTAAATACTCATACTATAAAGTAAATACTCAGTATTTACTTTAGGTGAGTTTTTACTCTGACTCAGTTTTTACTGCCTTACCCATTCCTGGTTTTATTGCCTCTAATGGCCTGAATTCACTATGATTAGTGCGAGTGCAGGTGATTAGTGCAGATGATTTGTGATTTGGAGATAATTGGCAAGTCCATTAGTTTCTCTAAATCACTATAAATCATCTGTACTAATCACCTGCACTTGCACTAATCAAAGTGAATCCTGGCCATTAATTTTTGCATCAAAATTATTATTTAAATCCGGTAGATATCGCTGTTTATTATCAAAAACGCAATCTAGTTGACGCCCAGGAATACTAAGTACCTCTCAACTAGATGGCGCTGCTACATTACGTGTCAAAGCGCCATCTTAAGTCGAGTTCAATAATCTTACCTATACTTCTGCTTGTGTCTCATCTATCTCAGTATATATACTGTATTATCTATGCCTGTATCAAAGAGAATATAATCACTACGTTGCCTGTATATATATCTGTATTATCTATGGTTGCCTGTATCGCCATTACTTTTCGAAGGAAAGTTTTTATCAATTTCAATTTGAAATATTTCCGAAGACTTACCGGTGAACCCACTTTTTTTTGGGCTTAAAAATCGCAAATCGTACAAAGAAACTAATAGCAGTTTTTTAGCTGACAAATTCTCAAAAATTGTATCACTTCCGACAAAAACTACGTATGATACATGGAAATTTTATAATGAATTATTTCACATAACTTGTCGGTAAGGTATTGATTTTTTGGTATCAATCGATGCAGGATGTTTTATTCTAGTATATATTTCGAACTTAGGTCAGAATCTTTGAATTTATAAATGTTATACTATACATCCTTAAAGTGGTTACTGGTTAGTTCATTAATCGTTTTTATTTTCCACTTTCATTCAAACGTGATTTATCTGTCACATGTGTGTGCCGCACATAATAGAATTGAATGGAATCTTATCGGTCATCGGCCATCGCCCATCGGCCATATCTCCTGTACTTTACAAACCTACAAATTTTTTACAACTTTATATTTAGCAAATTAGTCTGCGGTCCCTTCCCTTAACGAGGAGGAGGAAAGAACAGCGAGTGAACTGTCAATGTCAACCAGCCGTCAGCTATTTTCTAGAAAATCGCATCGCAATACATAATAAACTCGAAAATTCAAGAATTATTTAATCAATAAACACTGAAATTAAACAGAATTGGAAAACCCAACGAACCTTAACAGTTTCTGAAACAAAAGCAGGAAAAGTTTTACATTTTGGATTTGAAGTCGGCTATATCTCAGGTAAGAAACTCTCAAATCCAAACGAAAAAAGCATATTACATTAGATTTTAGTTAGTTTAGGTGTTTCCTTTATAATTTACTCTGATTTTATATGATGGATATTTTTCCTTAGTATAATGCAATTCAGTTAAGTAAAGTAATGTCTTTTAAAATTATGCAATTTGATTTTGCAGATTGCATCATGTTGTCGCGAATGTGCGTCGTCCGTTCGGCGTTAAATGTTACGCACACTCTCAAGACCCCCGTTCCACAAAGATTCGTGCCTAAAAACTATGTGGTACGAAACTACGCCCGTGAACCTCGTTCTAGAGTGGCTACAAGAACTCAACCGACACTATGGGAAAAACTTATGGCCCCAGCTGGTCCTAATGGTAACATAATACGCTATCATAATCTATTTTTTAATTTTAAATTATTTTAAACTCTTATTGTTTTATTAAATTTTCAGCATTCAGTTTGGGAAAAGGTGCATTGGCAGGAGCATCTGCTGTAGGCTTAGTAGCCCTTTGCTACTATGGGTCAGGAGTGAAACCCGGCACATTGCAAGAAGCACAGTATGTTCAAATCTTAATATCTTGTTAAAGTCTTATAAGATCATAGTTGGAACTACTTGGTAGCAGACAGATTGAATGTTGTTTGTGTTTATTGTTTGCTTATCTGTTTTACTCGAGATCGACTTTACTCTTAGAAACATTTTGATGAGTCATTCTTAAAACTTTGGTGCCAAACTAATATAATAGCTGTATGGGAAGTACAAGCAGAATGCACTTCTAGTAGTAATTAAAATAAAATTATTATGTAATGAGCATTTCGTTATTCAGATTATTATGTTAAAATTTCAGTCTATGGCCACAATATGTAAAGGACCGCATTAAAGCCACATATGGATACATTGCTGGTTCACTTGTGTTGACTGCGGGCAGCGCTATCACAGTATTTAGGACTCCAGCTCTTCTTAACCTAGTTGCTAGGAATGGATGGATGGTAAGTTTTGTACAACTATAGAAATTGATTTACAGACAGATGACAAACCTAATTTTAGTGGGTTATGTCAACCCAATATTAATTATTTTGATCTATCTTCTGGATTTGACAAAACCCAACACAATTACGTATGTCTGCAATCTGCCTGTCAATCAATTTCTCTGATAGTACCTAAATACACACATTACTTACATTTTAGATAACATATTATAATAGTAGAGGAGGTGGTGCTCATTTTGAAAAGTCATTTCATACCGAGCAAAAATCGTAACAATAATAGTATTCCTCCCATACATAGGAGTTTTGATCATCAGCTGCTTCAGAACGGGTGGAATAAAATTTGAGAGTATCTCAAAGTTGTTGGGAATACATATTGTATTGACATTATAAAGATACCAATTCGCACCCATAGAGGTTCATATCTAGATTATATATATACATTTAATTTCAATAGGTGTTATTTTAGTTTTAGTATGTAACAACAGATGGCGCTTTACAAGTAAAATCTATATAATTCTTCCTCGCAAATATTGACTATCGAATGATTTACTTACAGAATAAAATTGCTATATGAGACAATTTTATAGTTAATTGAAACGAAAATCGTCGTCAGCTGAATGTATGTAGGTGGAAATGTTGTCTACACGATGCCCTCAGATACATTGAGCTCGAAGCATGGTTATTGGTTATATCGCTGGCTGACGGTTTCTCCACCGTCATAATGACGACTGACGGTTTTCTTTATTATTTACAAAGTAGAAACATTCACCTGTATAAATTTTGTATGGTATGAAATGACTTTATATTCATAATTTTTTTACATATTCAGTAAGGCGACTGACATTGAATCCCCTGTCTGCAATACGGCTGACGGTGATTTTTTGGTTAAACATGACCTGAATAATCCATCAAACTTTCATACAGTATAAACTACGAATAATAAAAACTAAGGAATCGTAACTCCCATACTCTCCTGTTTTAAATTTGGTTCCTTTTGATCTGTCATGTAACGTCAGCCTAGTACCGCTCAAGGCCACCTAAATATTGCAAATGTATTGAAATGTGTACCTAAGGTACACTTTTTTGACAAGTATTGTGGAGCATGTTTTTTGACGGAGTTACTTTTCCTTATTTTTTAATATTCGTAGGGTATATAATTACTTTTAGCAAAAATTTGTTCGACAACTTTGAGACACTTAATGTACAACCCACCACGTTTGCGGCGACTGACGCTCATTATGTTAAATATTAATCTACTACCTGGTACTGGACAAAAATTTGGTTGGTATGTAATGACTTTGCAAAAAATAGCATCACCTCCCCAAGGAAACTTACTATTTTTTATTTATTATACTTATTTGTTATTTTTAGTCCATCATTGCAACAATGGCATTAATGATTGGATCTGGAATGGTAGTCCGTGGTATGGAATATAAGCCAGGCTTCGGAGGAAAGCAACTTGCATGGATGGTGCACACCGGTATCATGGGAGCGGTTATTGCCCCCATCTGCTTTCTTGGGGGCCCAATTCTGATGCGGGCAGCATGGTAAATATTTTGAATTTTTTATATTAGTTATTTAATTATGTGCTATGAATATAATGACTTTCCATAATATTTCATACTATGTTTTTTTTTAATTATTCCAAATTGAAGAACACTCGGAACTTATACAGGGGTTTTTTTTTAATTATTCCAAATTGAAGAACACTCGGAACTTATACAGGGTGTAACAAAACTAAGTGATAATACTTTAGGGTGTGTATGTGTCCCTTATATAGAGTTCACTGTGAAAGTAGCAGCACTGAAAGACAATTTTTTTTCTTTCATACATCTTTAATTAAATACCACTTCGTACAAATATTTGTCAACCCTATTAAGAGCGCGCTGCGCGAGCACAATGACCTCGATCAAGTGATCGGAAGTTAGGGTTCAGTAACAAGAGATATTTTATTTTTGAAAGAGAAGCGTGTTAGATGCATTATTATTTATTAGGTTAGACTTTAAAAAGTGTAACACATTTACATATTTGATTTTTCATTTAAAACAATGTAAAAGTAATAGATTTTACATCATTTTGTACTGAAAATAATTATTTTTCATTATTAAATAATAAAATTATTTCATACGATTAATCCAAAACAATAATGTAAAAAAGAACAATAAAATAAAATCATAAGAATAAACTCAGAATCTTATTTTCCTTAAGTTAATTATGCGAAACCACAAAATTAAAAAGTATGTGGGGCTAGTGAAAAAAAATGAATGAAAAATTTTCGGCGTATTGATTGGTTCATGCACTCACGCGATCCGCTAGCGTTAGACCAATTTATGCGTTCGAATCTGAGTCTGAATGAAAGTCCACGTGGAGTAGTGTACAGTAGTGGACAGGGCTGTAACTCAAAATTTTTTTCAAAGATTTCAAATGCGTTTTTCTCCAAAATCGGGTTGCGGACAAATATTTAGTACTGCTTTTTGGATACACCTTAACCCAAGAATTACCTCAGTTAATTATTATCACTTAGTTTTTTTACACCCTGTATTTCAATGATGATTGTAATATTATAGATTAAAGGTAATTGTAATAATTTTCAGGTACACTGCAGGAGTTGTTGGTGGACTGAGCACAATAGCGGTTTGTGCCCCATCTGGTGAGTTCCTAAACATGCGGGCTCCACTGGCCATGGGTCTCGGTGCCGTGTTCGCGGCGTCACTCGCTGGAATGTTTTTGCCTCCTACATCTGCTCTCGGTGCAGGTATGTAAAAAAAAACTAATTTTTACAGAGACCCAAGTAATATAATATATGTTGATTATTAACATTAACATTAATGTTGATGCCAACCTCATAGGTTTAATTCTACAGGATGTAACAAAACTAAGTGATAATACTTTAGTGTGTGTGTGTCCCTTACATAGTGTACACTGTTAAAGTAGCAGCACTGAAAAACATTTTTTTTTTCCATACATTTTTATTTCAATACCTTATCGTAATTTTTTTTGTCAATACTACTACATAACGCGAGAGCGATGACCCTATCAGCTGACAGGGTCAATGCGCGCCGATCGATCGATCGATTTATCGATTTATCACTTAGTTTTGTTACATCCTGTATAAAATCATAATTTTTAAGCATATCCATAAAAATATTTGTTCCATTATGGGTGGGTTGCACCAACTTACTTCAGCTATAACAAAATGTCAAATGAACTGTCAAATCTCTTGGTACAGCTCAACAAGGCTTTATATGAACGTGGCGAAAAAAGGAACTAACGTCATTTTTGACAGTTTTTGACAGTTCTCCTTTACGAGCAGCGCCACCGCCCACGTTCATTTAAAGCCTTGTCGCACTGTATATGGACGCCATATTTGACGATAAGCTTAACCTTAGGTGCTGCGCAGACGACAGACTATCCGTGACGCACTTTTTAGTCTGGAAATAGAACCTATGCAATTATATGCAGTAACGCACACGACGCGCAAAAGCCAAAAAGTCCGGCGCACAAAAAATCCGTGTAATTCGGACAGACCGAGTCACACAAAAAGTGTGCGAAAAAAATTGAACGTTTGCTTCAACACGCGCTAACGCAGACGGCGGACACTTTTAGAGCCACCGCACATTAGAGACATGACAGTTTTTAGACAATCTTGTTTCACATAGACGAGTCAGCTTTACGATTAAAGAGAAACAGTTGTGTCTACCACGCGGCGCATGCCAAGACGAAACTGTTTTGTCTACGACGACGCAACGCATACAATTGTATATTCATCAGTAGCAGAATGGAGTTTATCGAAGCTGCTGTGATAAGTATCACACATGATTTATTATAAAGAACATGTCTTTTTTCAACCTCGTCAAACAATTTTTCTACGAGTTCTTCGTCAGTAAACATGACGGGACGTGTTTACGCTCTGAACGCTCGGATCAGACTAGGTACACCGCTAGACAGTTTTGTCGTTGATGTGCGCGCTCGCATACACTTCAAAGGGATGCCGACAGTCGTTAGTCAGACTTGTCGCCGTGCAGTTCTCGTACGCATTAGACAACTTTGTCTATGAGACGTTTTGTTTCAAATGTGCGCGTCTAGTACTTTTTATTATGCGATAGTCTGTCTAAAAACTGTCTTGTCTCTAATGTGCGGTGGCCCTTAGTCTGCGATCTGCATTTGTAGTGACGCGGACGTCACGTACGCGATCCACCAGATATCGATATAACGATGTTAATTCAAGAAATACAAAACAGACCAGCAATTTATAATACTTCTAAGGCAGAATATCATTTAAATAGACATTTAAAAAGAAAATAATTGTGGGAAGAAGTGTGCTGTAAATTGTAATGTATATTCAGCTCCTGTTTGGACATAGTTGACGTAAATTTATCCGGATGTTGTTTCAGAATTGAATGTTTAATATGGAACTGTCTCTTCAGTAATCTTTCCGAAATTATAGGATGTACCCAAAATTTTTCTTCTTTCTTCTTTTTCTGTACTTCAAGTACAAAATAATACTTCGCGATCTCTGCACGATTTTTATAGCGTTTACATCCCTACTATTCAGCAGACAGAATGATCGAAGATGTGCGTCGTGTGCGTTTAGTCTGTGAAAAATCCGCGAACGACTTTTTGCGCGCCATGCAGACTTTTTGTGCGCCGCAGACTCGATCACACAAAAAGTGTGCCGTCTGCGATCTCCCTAACTTTAACAATGCCTCTGGTGCAACCCACCCTAAAAACATCTTGAGTTTTTTTTTTTATGAAACACCTGTTAGATAATTATAATAATACATATTTTAATTTTTTAGGCTTATACTCTCTTAGTTTGTATGGTGGTCTCATAGTGTTTGGTGGGTTCTTACTGTATGACACCCAAGCAATTATCAAGAGGGCAGAAACCCACCCAATGTATGGACTCCAACCTTACGACCCGATCAACTCGTGAGTATTGTTTGAATAGTAATTTTAATATAATTTATAAAAAGTTTAACATGTCAAGCTGCATTATTAGGGTTCCGTACCCAAAGGGTAAAAACAGGACCCTATTACTGAGACTTCAATGTCTGTCCGTCTGTCTCCAGGCTGTAACTCAAGAACGGTAATAGCTAGAGACTTGAAATTTTCACATATTATGTATATCTATTGCCGCTATAACAACAAATACTAAAAACAAAATAAAAATAATATTTAAGGGATGGCTCCCATACAACTAATGTGATTTTGCTCTATAATGGTACGGAACCCTTCGTGCGCGATTCCGACTCGCACTTGGCCGATTATTATTAATATTAGTAGTTAAACTGATTACAATAAATGCAAAAGTAGTTGTCAAATCGCAAAGTGTGATATTGATCTATAAAGACTTTGTTATATTTAGCTTTCGGAATCCTATTTTTTATTTTAAGATGTATATTACAATGTTTGTATAATATTCTCTTTTACAGAGCCATCTCAGTTTATTTGGACGTCCTCAACATCTTTATGCGCATAGCCATGATCCTGTCTGGTGCTGGTGGTAATAGAAGAAAATAAATACTAATTTTGATGTTTCCAATATTAATTTATGAAACTATGAATAAATTATTTAGCTCACACTAAATTCAAGTAGTGATCTAATACTAGTAGCTTTAATGTAATATTCTTCGCGATCCCGAGTCGGCAATGTGATATTATGGATACTGTTAAGTTTTTGTGGTTCTAATGATTTTGGAATAAAATTATCTAAATCATTATCACATAGTTTTTTATTTGACATCATTTGTGTCCTTTTGTTATAAATATAGTAATGAGTTGGTAATAAGTTTACACAAGCCCACAGCACGCAAAGTCAAACAAGCGATGCCTTTTATACACATTTAGCAGTTGATATAATTGTAGTGATAAATAAACATACCTAGTTACTAGATATAATTGGATTAAAGTTAACCGAGTTTGTGGACATTCATCAAGCCTTTCCTAGGATGATGTATTATTTTGCTCAATGCCTAGAATGTTACGTTTATTTTTGGGAGACCGCTAATCACGATTTGTGTTTGACTTTGGATATAATAAAAAAAATAGGATTAAGAATGATTTATTTACATTTCAGGATTTAAATTATTTAGTAAAGTAATGATTACATGATACAATTCATTATAATACTTATCGTATTCTTACAACTTTGGTAAATGTAAGCCCAAGATACTGTCTTAAAATTGGAATGTTTTCAGAAATGCTTAAGATATATTAATTTTTTAACCATAGAGTAACAATATATCATAGAAAAATAATCGTCGACAAACTTGATAAAAACCACTTGTAAATAATATTTAAAGTAAATGTTTAACTTAAAAGGACATAAATAAAATGCGCATAGGTACTATCAGAGAAGTTGATTCCTAGGCAGATGGCGGACCTAAGAAATTTGGTCGCGTTACGTCAAACCCGTCAGACCGATCACCGATCACAGCTAATATTGAATTGACATAAGCCGACCGAATGACCTAGGTCCGTCCACTTCCTAGGAATCAATTTCCTCGATGGTACGATGTAACATAGACAAATTAAAAATAATATCACAATTTCGAGGCTTTAGAGTAAGGTACAAACCGCAATAAGTAACTTGCTGAAAATATTTCTTTTTGCGCGTTAAAACAAATCACATTGAATTTAACTTTTGAATAGAATAATTTACAATATAATTTACTTTTACAGGCCTTTACTTAATGGCTAATTTAATATTTGAATAATATGCATCGCAAAAATTTCTACTCTTAACTAAGGACTATAAGGCTCATATTTTAACATCACGTAGAAGCTCACCCAAAAATTAATTATTGCAATGCATATTAGAACAACATAATTATTCAAATAAAGGTATCGTAAAAGAAATTAAGGATATTTTGAGAATATTATGATTTGCTTGTGAAGATATTTTGTAGACATTAAGGCGAACAGTTATTGTCAAATATAAATTAAAAAATATTTTTTCTCAATTCAATGCCCAAAGATTTTTTCTTGATTATTTTTATGCCTAGAAAGGTCTCATTATAAGTAGATGATCCCATGCCCCAAAATATCCTGAATTGATTTAACCAAACCTTATGAAGTTCATGATTCTGACTCGATATCTATTAAATATGCATTACTTCTATTATTCATAAAATAAAGTGGTATGAGCAAAAATACTTGTATTTTTAGTTCCTAATTAATTTCTAACGTAGACCTAAGTACTAACATCTCCAGTCTTATTAGCTTGTTGTTTCAAGTAGAGAGCGTACATTTGCCGCGCCTGATTGAGGACCCTGTTCACGTTGTGCTTCCTGACCATCTTATCGAAGTGCATAGCTAACTCGTTGTAGTCCATGCGATTGCGCATGATATAATCTCGGTGCTGCAACAATACTGTCAAACATAAGTACATCAGGAACGGATTGCCGCCCCCGAAAACCGTCGGTGCAGGAAGATTTCCGATATTACTCCTCGTTGAATTGTCGCTACTCACAGTCACACTCGCAATTTTGTGGGAGGGGGGTTTGAGTGCCTCATATTTCTTCTGAAAATTGTTTATCGTGGAAGCCACACTATGGAGATTCGGTTGCTTTACATTGAGTAAGGATTCGCAGTTTCTTTTCGCATTTTCTAGCTCCTGAGACATGTTGGAGAAAAACTTGTGGGACTTGGAACCGCTCTCGTCCTTGCGGTCTTGACTTTTGCGGTCGCTCTCGACTCCCGCCGGCCCCTTCTCCGAGGAGTCGGAATCACTGGACTGTGTTTCCGATTGGCGGTTACTTTTAGATACTTCGGTAGTATCCAATGAGTAATTTTTTCTTAGCAGCCTTATCGGAGTTATCGATTTCTTTCCCGAATGCTCCTCGAATATTTCGCCGGTGTCGATGTCAAAATCCAATTCCGCCTGTTCGTCCGGCGTCTGAGGGCAGCTAGCGGTGGTTCGAGTCGTGGGGGTGTTACGATGCAAGGGATTTTCCCAGAGGTAAATGTCCTCGGCACTTCTAGCGTTCGATCTCATGGTCTCGAGTAGCAGGGACTTTTTCACCAGCCCCACTTCTTTCACCTCCGTCTCTAGCTCCAAGGCGTCGGTCGGTGTGTCCCGTTTGGCTTTACGATCACAGTCTGGTGGTCTCTCCTCGGTGCTGGTGGAGTCTGAGGGGGAATCACACGTCACGCTGCATCTGTTCACGTAAGAATTTCCAAACACTTGTCGGTCCAAATGTTCTAATTCCAGTCTCAGCTCCCTGGTCATTGAGGTCGTCATCGGATAGTACTCTTGCGAGTCGTCGGGACTGCTGCCGTCGTTGATTTCTAGACTAGTTTTGTTTATAATATTTTTCAGTTGCGGTGTTTTGTATTTCGGTTCTACGAGGTCGTTCTCGTCGTACGACGTTTTGTTGACTGTTATTTTGGGACACTCGTCGGTTCGGTTGTGTTCTATCGCCGAGTTAGTTCTTTGTAATTTATCGTGTTTGATATTCGATTTGCTACCGGTCGCAAAATTTAAAAATTCGTTGAGGTTCTTAATCATTTTAACTTTTGGTGCGTTTCCATCACCACTGGACGAGTCCAATTTATCTAAGGAGGAGAAGAACCTACTATTGTGAACTTGTATTTTGTCCCTCAGAAGTCTTATTTGACTACCGAGCGGCACATCCTTGTCCGCGTGCACCGTCCCGTTTGTTAGGTTGTCAATGCTCGACCAACCGGTAGAAGCCGGCTCCTCACTTTCGACAACTTTTCTATCTTCGGGTACACTCGTCATATTTCTCTTCGGTTTAACATCTTTGTCCTTATGGTTTTCTAATTTATCGTCTTTTACGCTCCTATGATGTCTCAACATAGCATCATCTAAGCTCTGAAATTCCTTCGCATTTTTAAGAGACGCGTCGTTGAGCTTTTTTCTGACTGTGTTCTCGTCTAAACTGTGGTTGGTCTGCTTGATCGTGACGAGCTTGGGCGCTTTCATGTTAGCTATACTGAAACTCGAGCTCTGCCTCCTTATCGCGCACACTTTGGTATAGGCGTTTTCCCGGGGCGCTTTGATCAGGGGGCTCAGGGGAGGCGGGTCGATGCTGACGCCGACGTCGAGGTCGAATTCCTTCTCCTTTAGCATGAGCTCGACGGTAGGCGCTTTCTGGGGCAAGGAAGCCCAAAGTACTTCGAGCATTCGGAGAGCGTCGTCGAAAGCGAATTCTCTTTTCATTTCTAGGAGCAACCATCTATAACAGAATAGGAGATCGTCCGCCTGCTGGGATTTGAGGTAATTATAAAAATCGGGGTCATAGACCTGAAGGGATTCGGTTAAATGCGTAAATTTTTGTGTCATAGCTTCACCGTCTAGAAGAAAGTTGGGGTAGAGGCGCGTCATCAGCGCGCAGAGACAGATATAGGCGTGGGCCTCGTCACCCATCGTCACGAGCAGCGGAGAAGCTAAGTCCGACATACCTTGACAGTAGCTCACTGTTGGATGGTATATGGCATACCTGTAAATGATATTACTATTTTAAATGCAAGTAAATATTTGAATATAAAGTTAAATAACATTATAAAATAGTAGTTATACTGTAGCTTAATTATTATTTATTAATTTCTCAAATAACTCACGTTGTAAGAATGTTAAAAAGTGAGGCTATGTTCTGGTTATCATCACTTCCAGCATAGAAATTATGATGCCTGTCAGTTCGGAGCACATCTTTGCGTACCATACTTGTAACATAGGCCAAATCTGCATTAACCTAAAAATAATTTCTTGCATTAAGTTTTATAAAAATAATTTATAATACCAATGAATCTAAAAATTTTTCCATAGAAGAGAAACAAAATAAGAAGAAAATATTGGACTCAAGAATGCTCTTTATTCTTGAGCTATTCATTTATTATAAGTAATTCCAATGAATAATCATATTATCATAACAATCATATATTTAAAAGAGATTTTAATTGATTGGGATAATGTGATAAACAGACCTTTCCTTTCTGTATACAGTCCTTCCACTTTGCTCTTAACACATAATATTCATTGGCTTTCTTTTTAATATAATCCATTCTTTCTTTACCAGTCATACCATCTGGGTATACATTCAAAATATGTTTCCATACAACTTTCCTGTAATTGTAAATAAAATTGTTAATTTTGAGTTATAACAATTTATATTAAATTGTTATTATGTATGTCTACAAGTAGGAAGTAAAATCATAAAACTTTCTCGCTAATTGCTGATTTTTTTTTAGCCAACATCTGTTTTTGTACACTATCTAATGGGCTAAAAGGACTAGAATCCAGGCCCGTAAAATTTAATTAAAAAAAAAAATACACTATCTAATTTTTTTTGTGGTTCATTATCATTGGTTTTCAAATATTGTGTAAGTCAAATGATAACAATGTGGTTAGTTATAAAATATTTACAAAAAACATTTTTACAAATTGTTATTTGCGAAGTTTGTAGCCCGAGTATTAAATTATTACACAAGTAATTTAAATAGTTTTGTAACTGAACATTATTGTGTATTAAGCTTCTAGTAATAAAGAAATATTGTTATTCACCGTAAACTTGGTTCGATTCCTCCACAGTAAATAACTTCTCTTAGCTTTGATGTATTATTTATTTGTCCAACAGCATCAAGGAAAGCACGAAACTCAATATCGCTTAGTGGTGGTCGAGGAGGAGTGTTTGGATCTTCATACAAATTAAGTGCTCGAGTTACCATGTTAAAGGTTTTTTCAACCTTAAAAAAGAAATGCATATCACAGATATCTGACACGGGGCCTTAATTACAACTAATTATTTAACTGGAATAATATTTAGGCCAAGTTATATGCAGCATAACAGCCAAAAAACAATAGGCTAGTTTCCTATGTTTTTTCTTATTGGTAATTAAAGGAACTCTCATAAATAGAAACATCGGTGGAAGATTGACTCTGATATCTCAAAAAATCTTCAAGATATCACAATTCGAAAGTCACACAAAATAAACTTTCCAAAATGTTAAATGCTCCATACAAAATATCTGCACATTATGACGTCACACTTTGCTAGTTTGTATGCATTGTTTCCCACAACTTTGTACGATAGTTATGTTAAATATTGCATTTATGAAAGTGGTTTCATAAGAAAGATAGTTATAAATTGCATAACTTATCAAATAGTATACAAATATTAAAAAAAAATATTGAAAAAACTTTGAAGTTCCGACTTTGGAGGCTCATAAAAAAAATAATACATAAGTTTTTTACTGTTATATCTTTATTTTATTTAAAGAATCTGCTAATCTTTGATCTTGGCAACATCCCTATTACCACCTGAGTAAGCATTGACCAAAGACTGCATAGTGTTTGTGAATCTGCTTTGAATGGGATAATTCCCTGTGAATCTGCCTTGAATGGGATAATTCCCATGAATAACCCTCCAGGTCAGGCCCAGGTAGACATAAAAAGTAATTTTGAGGGCTTTTAAGGTATTTAATTTAAATTAGTAAAATAATTGCTTTTTACCTGGTTCATGATCAATCCTTGAAAGCCAGTTTGTGGTTCTACTTTTTCTGATGTAGTTGGTTGATGGACAACCGGTTGTTCTCTGGTGGCTTGGTTTACAGTTGGGGTTTCTGTTATAGTAGGTGGTTCCCAGTCCTCTGATGCCTCTGCAAAAGGCTTCATATCCACTTTTAACTGAACACATGGTTCTACTCTTTGGTTTAGTGCTATGTTATGAGATCTGTAAGAGTTTAAAAACTTAGGATACGAGACAAAAAAAATTGTAACATACTTTTTATTCATAAACCCACTTTAGTTTCCCATTTTGCAATACTTACTTGAGAAAAGCAGCATCCAAGTCCCAATCAGACAATAGCGGCAAATAAACCTCCTGTCCATAGTCATCGACGGTTCTATAAGATAGAGTGAAATCCGATTTGATATCAAAAGCCTTGATCAAAATACTTTGCAATACTTCTAATGAAGTAATTTGTGGATCAACAGAAAACTTGCGAAGTTCCGGTTGAAGTTTACCTTCGCATTTCTGAAATATTAAATATAATAGTTATTACCTTCAATATATTTTAAAAATTGTTAGATATTTACACAATACAAACCTTGACTTTAACTCTTACTGCTTCTTTGCTGTATCCAAACATGATTTATATGCATAATATAACTAGTACGACTTTAATACTTATCTCGGTCTTTAGGTGTAAGTCTCACATTTTAATATAAATAAATAAAACCTTAAAATAATGGAATTCATAAACAGATTTTTCTAATATTTCTCGCCTCCGATTCGAAAAGTCGAAAGATGAAAACAGCACTTTTCTACAATATATACTACTAATCTGTGAGCACTTTTGACTTCGCAAACATCTGACAGATGACAATAGACATTTTTTTTTTGTTATAGACAAACATTTATACTTCTTCTGCCCCTGCTCCATCTGCGTGTTTAGACTTTAGGCGTTAAGGGCCTTCCCCTACGGAGATTCCGTAATTTACCGTATTTAGAGCCTTATAAACTCATAATTTGAAAGCTACAAAGTTATAATAAAAATACAGCAATAATCTTCAGTATATCAACATTCCTTTCCCCGTTTTAAATTTTCTATTTGTGTTTATTATACTCATGATATATTAGCTTCCAAAGTAATACCAATTTATTAAAATTGAAGCATACTTTCAGCATCTCCCTAGTATTTACAAATTACGTTTATATGAAACACACGACAATAGATAGACAATTTCATTAACTACATATTCCCCGTTGTAAATTTTTTTTAGATCAATTTTGAACTAAGATAAGTAAAAAAAATATGATTTTTGTGCGATCTCGGCAACGCGTCAAATGTATGGTCAAGGTCGTTTGCTCGGGGGATGGCCTTAATAGGGGTGTACGGTGTATCGTATACCGTGTAACTCACTACTAATTGACATTAAACGCTAAGCGATAGCTCGGGTGTCGGTTTTTTTGACACTTCAAAGGGAATTCCCGCGCAGTTTAATGCGCTAGACCAGCCTTTCCCAAAGCGGGCGATAAGGCCCCCTTGTGGGCGCTGAAGGTCTAAAGGGGGGCGGTGTGGGACCCAGAAAAAAAATGGGGGCGTTGTGTAGAGGCTTGGGGGGTGATTTGTAATTTCATTTCATCTAAATGCATTTTAAATTGAAACAATGGGGGGCGCTAAAACATAATTTGTTCTCAAAGTGGGCAGTAGACGAAATAAGTTTGGAAACCCCTGCGCTAGACTCTAGAGGATATTGGCTACATAATACATTAACGCCGGCTCATTCCACACGACGCTTGCGCAGAGGAACGACGTGTTTGCTTTCTTTTGGCGCAAAATAATACGACAATGGAGTGATCCAGTGAGAAAGCGTTGGAATTTTTAGAATTGCTTCAATTAGAACTATGCCTTTAAGACGTTAATGCCTAAATTTTTGTAGCGTTTAAGCGTGCCCCAGACAGACGCGGCCTGCAGTGGCGATCTGCTGTTGCCTTCTTGCTTGACCGTGATAACAATATACTGCCGCGGCCGCGGTGGCGGTCATTCTAACCTACGGCGGCACATTAGCTCTCGAGTCTCACCTGCGAGTGGACGTTAGTAATGGCCAATCGTAACGAAGTTTTATTGCTTTTATTGGCGCTTGAAGAAGATGAAAGAAAAAGGTAAGTAAGTTCAAAGTAATAAAAGCACAGTTTAGAAAAAAAATATTTACTAACGTCGTTGTATTTAATATTTTGGTTATTCCTTTCAGAAAAAGAGAATTGTGGGTCCATGAAATTAAAAAAGAACGGCAGCAACATGGGGAATTCTGGACATCCGACATAGGCATGATTTCACGCGGTACATGCGGCCTTTTGTAAATATTTACAACTGATCGCGTAATGGCCGCCTCATGTCCGCGCGCTCATTCACACAGAAGCGGTGGCGGAGGGGGCGGGGCTTGCGGTCGCGGTAAGCCGCGCTGTGACCGCGTCCAGGCCGCGTGTGTCTATGTCGTTCCTAGAACTCTCAAGTCATCCAACTGACCGCCACCGCCACCGCCACCGCAGGCCGCGTCTGTCTGGGACACGCTTTATGCCTAAATTAACGCTAACGCAGGTGGAGCAAGAGCATTAGGGTAAGCTGGCTTGCCGCTTGTTGTCCATTTCCAGATTACCGATAATGTATTTTGTCAGAATTTCTGAGTACTACGAGCTTACAACATGTATGATATCGATTCAAATACAATGCCCTATTTGCTGTGACTTGTGAGTGGATGTCGTAATAAAAAAACCGACAAGAACAACTGGCAGTTTACATTTTACAAATTGTCAAAGTCATTTGACTTTGACAATTGACAATTTGCGTTAACTGCAAGTAAACTGTTTTCTCGGTGAGGTAGGTACTATCTTTGCAGCTAAAAAATTTTTAATTCCAATTTGTGTGACTTGTTTTACCATATTTTTCTACTATAATAATATGACTTCTACAAATACAACGCCGCACGTAGACAGAGAGCTTGACTTATCAAATACAGGAAGAGGAGTATGGCTCGTAAAAGTTCCCAAGTATATAGCAAACAAATGGGAAAAAGCAACTGGTAATATAGAAGTAGGGAAATTAAAAATATCTCGGGTTCCTGGACAGCGAGCACAAGTGCAACTTTCTTTGTCAGAAGCAGTTTTATGTTTAAACGACCCCGGCGAGCAAAGCATACCAAAAGAGCATAGACTTGATGTGTCCAATGTGACCCGACAGTCTCTAGGAGTTTTCTCACACGTAGTGCGTAAGTATTTCATAAGCATACAATTTTATCATTGTATGATCAACCTAATTATGAAGGTAACTGACAACTCATAAAATCTTTCTTACAGCAACAAATACTGATTCAGTAGTACCAGAGTCAGAAAAACTGTACATGGAGGGGCGTATAGTACAAAGGCTAGAATGTAGACCTTATGCTGATTCTATATACTATAAGTTAAAGTCAGAATCCATAAGGAAGGCATCAATGCCGCAGAGACAAGTACAACAATTAGACAGAATAGTACAAAACTTCAAACCAGTTTCTGATCACAAACATAATGTGAGTATGACAAGAACATAATGTCTATGTTTACCACTATATTTTACTATACAATGTTTACCACTTTATAATAATAAAAACAATTAACTTTAATTTTAGATTGAATACCAGGAACGTAAAAAGGCTGAAGGCAAAAAGGCTCGTGATGATAAAGAAGCTGTTCTCAATGTGTTGTTTGCAGCATTTGAGAAACATCAGTATTACAATATTAAAGATCTGCAAAAGGTATGTGCACTTTTTCAATATGTGAATTTAATATCATCATCTTAAATCTGATTGTGACATATTTTATTTTCAGATAACAAAACAACCTATTGTATATCTAAAGGAGATATTAAAAGAGGTGTGCAACTATAACTTAAAGAATCCCCACAAGAACATGTGGGAGTTGAAACCTGAGTATAGACATTACAAACAGGAAACTCCAGTTGAAACAAAACAAAATAGCTCAGACAGTGATTAGTATCACAAAGGTGTTTACTTTGATTCTCTGATGCCCTTGCATCAGTCTGAGTAAATGGTAATAATGAGAGAGACAATATTACAATGTTAAGTTCACAATTACTTTTACTCAGACATTTTCATGGGCTTAATTTTGGGTTTCATAGATATTGATTATTGACTGTTAAATACTTTGATAAATAAATTCAATTAAACACATGTTTGCTTGCATTATTGTATATATTATAATATTACACATATAATAATTTGGCTTAATTTAACACTAATAAGTAAAATTACTCTTTAAAATTGATAAGTTAAGAACAAGATAAAGTATAGATTTAAAAACATCAATAGTACATGCATTGACAGTATAGTATAAATCCAACATTATAACATCATTTATATTTTAATATCAATACCCTAAGAGTAAAACATTTCAAAAGTTACTACTTCAAACAAGTAGTCAGTCAAATAAGTAGAGATTCGAAATTCGTAATTTGAGAATATGTAATACTATTCTTATTCGATAGAGTCATACTTTGATTTTTTGATGTAATTGGCGAGAGAGCAGGACAGGAAAGCTCCAACAAGAGGCAGGAGGGAAGTTCCAACAGCCACTCCAATTATAATGTTCATATTGCTTGTTATGTATTCCACAATTATTTCGTAGCAGCCCTGAGAAAGAAGTAATTGTATAAGAACAGATCGGTCAGAAGTTTTTCCGCAGGAATTCGTAACAATATATTACATGGGAAATATACAATTCCTCGATAAAAGTTCTAAGGTATCAACAAGTATACCTAGAGGCTACGACTTCCAAATTAAAATTTATAACAAATAATTGCAGTGGTTTAGGTCTCATTTCATATTCGACTTAATAGACAATATAATATTGAATTAAGACTAAAGAATTGTCAACTTACTCTTTGGTACACGTCGCTGTAGTTGGCGGTGACGCAGTGGTTGGTGTCGATGCAGCAGGAGATAGGGATGACGCGCTGCGGGGAGAGCCGCATCCAGTCCGTGTAGTTCGCCACGCCGCAACACTGGAGCTGAACATAATGTTTAACAGATTAATGATGATGAAGTTGAGTGCCCACTATATCAGAATCGGGTCTTAGGTTAATACCTTTCGCGTTGTAAGTATTTACATAACTACCCATGGGCGTACCCAGGTAGGGGCAGAAGATAAAATAAACGTCAATTTTCCTGGCAAGCGGGAATTAAAAACGTGTTACCTACTCTGCGCAAAATGAAGTGTTGGAAACAAAATATATTTTCAGTCAGATTAATAAAAGTCAATTTTCATGATTTTTGTTTCAATATACCGACCATCTTCTCGAAACAGGAATGCTGCCCCCCCCCCCCCCCCCCAGCTAAAATCCTGGGTACGCCCATGTACCTACCACAGGGGTTCCCGACCTTTTCTTGGTCAGGGACCACAGCTACATTTTTCTAGTTAACGAGGACCACTATGAAGACATAACAAAAATAAACTGTAATAAACATCCTAAACATAAAAAAAATATAGTAAATTGTTCTGAGTTTGAATCTTCTTCATGGCTATCCCAGGTATTAGGATTAATATTGCTAAGTGAGTGAGTAAATTACTAATTATTAACATTAAGCATTATACATTCGCGGATTTCGGTCTATGAGCGTAACATATATACCGATTCCGATGTATTTGCGCAACTCAAAGAGACCACCTATACTGACACGGTTCTACAGTTTGGTTAGCGCTCTAGCATGTTGATATTAACGACGTTTACCGTTGACTGTGCGAAATCGAAGTTAGTTTTCTGTGGGTCGTAGTTAACGATAGTCTGAGTTAGGCCATCCTGCAGCCCCTTAGCGAAAGTGTCTCTATAACACACCACGGAGGCGCTCACACCGACGTCCATCATGAAGATGCAGGCCAGAAAGCCGCCATACTGGAAAAAGAAGAGCAAGTAGGTACGTGTTACGTAGGTAAATTTTCTCGGTGCAAAGAATTTACGCAGTACCTAGACTATTTTTATACGAGAATCGGGAAAATATTATCGTGATTTCAGATAAATTGAGGTACCAAAATCACGACTCATGTGCGCGTAAAACATATTTTTGTTTTGAGCGACAGGACAGGACAGCAACTACGCAGTAGACATACAGTAGAGTCTACACCAGTGGTCCTCAACCTTTTTTTTATACGGGCCACAAACATGTTTTGGTCTTGTTGTCGCGGGCCGCAACAAACGTTTTTAGGGTTAAAAAATAACGTTCTTCAAAATTAACGATTTAAAAGAAGAAAGAAAAAAATTTCAGGACTTTCACGATGACTATATTATTTTGCCGGTGGGCGTGAATTTCAAAATAGTGTAACATAAAACATCACGCGGGCCACTGATAAAGTCCCGGCGGGCCGCGGGTTGGTGATAGCTGGTCTACACTCTACACGTTATAAGTATCTACTACATCATGGAAGAATATTAAAAAAAATCTCTAATAACAATATGTAAATTATTGTACTATCAGAGAAGTTGATTCCTAGGCAGAAGGCGGACCAGTAATTTAGGCTTTGTGCACATTTATATCAAGTAGTCGTATCCGTATCAGGCGTATCGTATCGAGTATGCGTATCCTAAGTGTGGACGCCTATTTTGACCATAGCGTATCTTTTATCGCGTGAGCCACAGTTAGGCCAGAAACTATATCTACACGTCTACTATATCTGCATCTTGATGATATCTTGATCGCGTATCGTCTCGTCGATCCTCGTATCGATCTAGTATTTACTCAGTCAAGAACTCCCAGAGTGCAGACATCCACACTAGATTATTCTGCCGATCATGATACGCGTATCTGATACGACACGTATCAGATACGCGGTTTATAGCGATCGGGGTGTATCATGATACGAAGTGTATGATGATCGCGATCATTTTGCGTCCACACTAGCAAATAGGTACGATACGCTTCGATGCTACGCGACGGAGATCTGATACGCGAAAATGATCAAGTGTGGACAAACCCTAGTCGCGGTCAAACTCATCCCACCGATCACAGCTAACATTGAATTGACATAAGCCGACTAAACGACGTAGGTCTGTCAACTGCTTAGGAAGCAATTTCTTCGGGTATACAATAGTGTTAATTAAATTAATCTCAATAGTTCTTAATTTATTAATCAGGCGCAGATAGTACCAATGCAAGGTCAATAACCTTGCATTGCGCCTGCGCCTATTTAATTACTGCATAATTAATAGTACGGGAGCCCTAGAACAATTTTTTTTTATTACTATTAAGCTAATTTTTGTGATTAGTTTCATTTTGATAAGACGAACAACATTTTTATTTGCGAAAAATCTCGAAAGTGGTAGCTAGCAGAGATAGAAAGGATTTCATACTTTGAATTGATGGTCCTAAAATATGGACTGTTTTATTTGTAGGACAATGTTACTCTTAAATTATATAACTAATAACCTATCAATATACAAAAAAAAAAAAATCAGCTCGTTAGGGTTCCGTTATAGGGTTCTGCTGTAATCAACAAAACTTGGTTGACTACTGAACCCTAAAACGGAACCCTAACAAGCTGATTTTTTGTATATTAATAGGTTAATAGTTATATAATTTAAGAGTAACATTGTCCTACAAATAGAACAATCCATATTTTAGGACCATCAAATCAAAGTATGAAATCCTTTCTATTTCTTTTAGCGCTTCATTTTGATAAGACGAACAACATTTTTATCTGCGAAAAATCTTGAAAGTGGTAGGTAGCTAAAAGCTCATCCCATAAGTAGCTACTTACTCACAAAAAATTAGCTTGATAGTAATAAAAAAAAAAATGTTCTAGGGCTCCCGTACTATAAATTATTTAAGTATGTTGAAATTTTTGGTAGATGTAGGTATCCTTCATTTTTAGGGTTCCGTACCCAAAGGGTTAAAACGGGACCCTATTACTGAGACTTCGTTGTCTGTCCGTCTGTCTGTCTGTCTGTCTCCAGGCTGTATCTCAAAAACCGCTATAGCTAGACTTCTAAAATTTTCACAGATTGTGTGCTTATAGATAGTGCCGCTATAACAACAAATACTAAAAACAAAATTGATTTAATATTTCAGGGGAGCTCTCATACAACAAACGTAATTTTTTTGGTCTTTTTGGCTCGTAATCCATAATGGCAACATGTAGACAGTTGAAATTTTCACAAAATCCTCAATTTTATGTGTACTTTAATATTTAATAATAAAATAAAAATAAAATAAATATTTAAGGGGGGCTCCCATACAAAAAACACAATTTTTCCCTATTTTCGCTCTATAACGGTACGAAACCCTTTGTGCGCGAGTCCGACTCGCACTTGGCCGATTTTTTTACTCTTAAAGCCATCTAATCCATTAATAAAACGGCTAGACTTTAGTGGCCTCTGTCACTTAAAAATGATTTAATAACTTTATTACTGACAGACAATTATCTTAATGATAGATGTAGAGTTGTTCGGTAAGTGATACGCTATAAATCACAAAGTAAAAGTATTAGATAATAAAGCGATATGTGGGTTTGTCTCGCTGGACGCCCACTAAACACACAATGTAGTCGATCTTTCACTTTCTCTATAAAATGCTAATAATCTTATTCTATATTCCATATCTTTAATATGAAAGTTAAACCGCGGTCGGTATTGTAGCTTACGTCTGCAATAAAAAAAGGAAAAAAATATACAGATATTTTCTCTGAAAACTCAAGCAGTGTGCAAATCCATTTAAAATACTTACACATTCCTAATTTTTAAAAAGTGGCTAGCTAATAAGCAATAACCTATCTTTTAAAAGGGAAATAAGTCTTTGAATTAAGTTTTACTTCGTTACATTTTATAAATAGAACACGAAGTCCGTTTAGAATTATATTACCTTGCATTGGATTCTCGGAGTGTCTATGAGTGTGATCCTTACTTAGTCAGCATAAGGCTGAAATTACTTTGAACGCACTTACTGTACTCACTATCTACATATTCAGTAGAACATTATAAAAATCATACAGTAGAGTAGTCTAACTCTTGAAATTAAGCTCTTTCAACGGAGTTACAAGTTTTTCGCGGGCGCGGGGTTTCACTGCATTGTTTTGCTACTTAATGTTTCTGAAACTCTTATGTGGGCGTACTCCCGACGCGACTCTGGCGGTCTAGCCCGTTTAAGAGGTGTAGTATGAAGATGGTCTACTGTATATTAGCGCTGTATCAGCGCTCCCTTACCATATAGAGCAGGACCGGTTGTCCTTGTATAATGCAGGAGAAGGCGAAGGAACTCAGGAACACAATCAGGCTAGCTATACCGATGATCACGAGCGGCGCCGTCCCTGAGAACTCTGGTGATAACTCCATGTACTTGTACAGGTCATACTCCGCCCAGAGACCCACTATTAGAATACTCAGGCCAGTCAACTGGAAAAGATAAGCGTATGATAATTATTCTTCAGAGAAAACTGATTTTTTGGACGGCTACGCGGTTTGTTCCAGCTGCTAAAGTTAACCATCATAAAAAAATTGAAGTTTTTTAATTAATGATAAGTAGAGATGTTTAACTAAACATGCAACTCTACATTTTAAAAGTGTTGCTTGTTTTTTAAATACATAAAACAAACTAGTACTATGTAAGGTATTCGAAAATTCACATGAGAATTGAGATACAACTATTAGTTGTCACAAGAATTAACATTTTTGTTACACTACAAGAATACTTACCCAAAACACGATATTAAAAATAAACAACAAAGATTTTAGGCAGGCAATTACTGCCACACTTTTGAATTGGTTACCCATTTTGAATGTTTTACATTTTATCACTAAGGTACACGGTGGCCGGTGTTGTTTCAATTAGAATTTGAGGGCCAAAATCTGAATGGAGGTTCAGTAAAGATGCGCGCGCTGCCTGGAACCAGTCAATAACTTGGCAGTTGGCGTTCTGTTTGTAAATATTGCTTTAGTACACAGCATGAATCATTTTATTTTTATTTTGCCGATGCCGTTTTAATGCTAACTTAATATACTTAGCAAGCGCCAAGCGTCATAATTTATTGCTATAAGTAGCATCAAATAATTTTGAAAAGGCCTTTAGTCGCTCTACATACGAAAATACCACGTAACTGTTGCTCTACATAATACGAATTCCCGCTCAAATTATTTCCACAATTGTGAGACATTCAATGTTAGAAATAGGAATGTAGAGCGACTGGCCCTAAGATACGTTTATTATAATACACAAGCCACTATAAATAGACAATATAATATCTGCTTATTAGGTATTCTGTTTTATAGCTTTAAGTTAGAGTAGGTAGGTTTATTATTTTCGCTATGATTATTTTCCCAACTTAATCGGCACTTAGGTAGGATAATTTTCGTAGCTAATTTAAAATATTAATAGCAACTAAAATTACGCAGTGCTAACCTAAGTGTTCACAATAGGTACCTATATTAAAACTTGGGTGTCTCTCAAAGTTAACTAAGTACCGTTATAACAATATTATTGTAGTAATATAGTGTAAAGTATTCATACTTAAACAGTGTTGCCGAAAGATAAATGTAATCCCTGCGTAATTTAAATGTATATTAAGTTAAATCGGATTGTCGTATTCAGTCGTGTGGTAGCAGCAGCGCGGCGCAAGCGCACGTTGAAGTCTTATCAGTGAACGGCCGCGCACTCGTTACTTTTTCGCGTCAATTTAAATATTCAAATTAAGTGGTTTTATTTTATTAATTGTTGGAAAGTGATTAAGAAATATTTTGCAAAATGACTTCGATCTATTTTGTTGCAATTATTTTTGTTTTACATCTTATTTTGGCGACGCCGATTGCTGAGATTGAGGCAGACGATGGTAAGGTTGAGTTAGTCATATTTAATAATTTAAGTATTAATATATAAGACCTCTTAGGTCTTAATAATATACATTTTATAATTTTTATATCGCCTAAATATTAAAAAATATGGGCCGCGCACTCGTTACTTTTTCGCGTCAATTTAAATTTTCAAATTAAGTGGTTTTATTTTTTTAATTATTGGAAAGTGATTAAGAAATTTTAATTTGTTGCAATTATTTTTGTTTTACATCTTACTTTGGCGACGCCGATTGCTGAGATTGAGGCAGACGATGGTAAGGTTGAGTTAGTCATATTTAATAATTTTAGTATTAATATAGAAGACCTCTTAGATCTTAATAATATACTTTTTGTAATTTTTATATCGCCTAAATATTAAAAAATATGTGACGTCATTATTATTTGTGGAAAATTTTATTTGGGAATTATTAATACTTATGTAGAGCAGGCTTTCATAATAATTAAGATCGCTCAGATATGGGTTAATATTACGATAGCATCAACTTTATTCCATTAATTTTATTATACTTAATATTTAAGTTAGTAAATAAAATTAAGCAAGGATACTATTTTCTGAGGATGGTAGCTAGTGACTGACAAGAACAAAAGGGATCAGGAATATTAACATAATCCCAAAATTTTACTTAATTAATTACTTAACTGTTATAAAATAAGATTTATAGACAGACATATTTATATACAGACTAGGGCTTACCCCTCACATTATCTGTCATTGCTCTTTATAAAATTTTCTCATATCTAGACACGCGGTAGCGTGTCAAGCCAAGTTCAAGTAAAACAGAACTTGCGAGCAGCACTGTGTGTAATATTACATGAACCATATAAATATTTGTCCAAGTGCGGCCGTTATAGTTCAAAACCCAGTGACGTTAGTAACCGATGATGATAGTTACAGCAAGGATAAGTGATCTCTTGATTATAATTTTACGAGTTGGCACACGCGAAGTCATTCGTCTCCCATCGCGATCGCGCCGTTTATCGTGATCACTGATCATGCAAGGATTCGTGCTCGCATTGATGTCATGGTTCATTCCTTCATGGTTCGCTTGTCCCGTAAATATAGATAGTTTTATTATGTAGGCATCGGAACCATTAGGAAATATTATATTATACTAGCTTTTGCCCGCGGCTTCGCCCGCGTGGAATTCTGAGAACGACATAATTTCAGGAAAAAATATAACTACTTATGTGAAAATAATGAAAAACGTGAAAATAACTTTTTAAACATAAATATAGCCTATGTTACTCGCTAACACATCAGCTTTCCATCGGTGTTAAAATTTTTGCAATCGGACCAGCAGTTTCAGAGATTACCTCCTACAAATAAAAGAAACAAACCTCCTTATTAAATTAGGGCAGATTTTGTCATTTGTTCTTTAACATATTAAAACTTCCTTCTATTTTATTATCCATACTTCCATACTTTAATTACAAATGCAAACGTGTGTCTGTCTGTTTGTCTGGCTGTTACCTCTTCACGCCCAAACCGCTGAACCGATTTTACTGAAATCCTCCCAGGCTCCCATACAAAAAACGTGTTTTTTTTTGGCCTTTTTTGCTCTAAGTATATTAATAATGGCAACAGGTAGGTACTTGAATTTTTCTCAAAGTCCTTAGTTATATGTGTAATTTAATTTGCACGATTTAAGTTCTCAATTTCCTTAAATTTTAGAGAAAACTTTATTGCATCAAACATTCTGGATTAAGATAATATTAGATACCTTCGTCACGTAAATGCATCCACTTTGATCCCGTTTCAGCTATTTACTAGCATTTATGCACGTACAGCTGAGCTCGGTATGTGATCGCCAATAGGAAACATGCAATTTTTTTTTTAATTAAATAAGGGGGCAAACGAGCAAACGGGTCACCTGATGGTAAGCAACTACCGTCGCCCATGGACACTCGCAACATCAGAAGAGCTGCAGGTGCGTTGCCGGCCTTTTAAGAGGGAATACGCTCTTTTCTTGAGGGTTTGCAGGTCGTATAGGTCCGGAAATACTGCTGGTGACAGTTCGTTCAAGAGTTTTACAGTGCGCGGCAGAAAGTTACGCGAAATACGCACTGTGGAAGACTGCCACTCATCAAGGTGATGAGGATGGTATATTTTTCGCGTGGGACGATGGCGAAAAGTTGCAGGTGGTATGATTCCGAACAATTCCTCAGAGCACTCCCCGTGATACAACCGATAGAGGATGCAGAGTGAAGCTACATCTCGGCGTAATTCCAAGTCGTAGTTTTGATCTTCGCTCGCGTCGCGTCGATTGCCGTTTTGGCGCCAAAATTTAAATTGACAATTTTAAACTGCATTTTTTGCAGTAAATTCCAGTGTTTTAATTTTTTTTTAAATATACTTGTGGTCTATTCTACATGGAGTTCTTTAAAATAAATACAAAAATAAAAATATCGCATCTTCCCTATTCAATAACGTTGATGGATGATCTATACTTACATAATATTATTATAAATGCGAAAATGTGTCTGTCTGTCTGTTACCTCTTCACGCCCAAACCGCTGAACCGATTTTGCTGAATTTTGGTATGGACATACTTTGGTGTCCCTGGAAAGAACATCTAAGGATACTTTTTATACCGGAAAAATGTACGGTTCCGGCGCGATAAATGAATTTTGGCGCAACGTAGTTGCGGACGTTATCTAGTTCTCTATACTTTAGTTTAATAAAGATGTAGAGCTGAAATGTCCCGGTAGTTGACATTGGTTACGTTTAGGGTTGCCAGGTCGCTAAACCGAAAAGCCGGAGAAAGCAATCAGCTTGGCCGGACATATTTAGTACAAAAAAGAGTTGCTATCGAGTACTTAGAATTTAAACTTCTAATATGGAAATACGTTCGGCAGCTTGTGTGCACCGTAAATTTTTTCTGTTTTATTAAAACAGTTTAACATCTAATAGCTATACAATTTTACATCTCATTAGGTGTAAAACCGTCTAGTGTTTGAGGCTCTACAAAGGCCGGATTCCCTTTGATTTTGGCCGTACACGCAAGCAAAAAGCCTGACTGTGTCTGGCTTTATCCGGACGCCTGGCAACCCTAGTTACGTTACATCGTCACAGCTACGGCGTCTGCGTGCTGTAATGGTCTCTCGTTATGATGTTCAGCAGTTCAGGTGATGCTGTTGTCTCTATGGGGTACAACCCGTTTTAAATGCCATAATTACTGCTAAACTGCTTCTAAATGAAATTATATTTAATTCAGTGGATACTTTAAGATATCTTAGTTATTACATTTTTTATTCTATCTATGAAATGAGCCAGACATAATTCGCTTCCCAGCTATATCTTTTTCCTTCTCTATCTTTTTATTCGAGTTATTCCTGTAGGAGTTATACCACGTAAAGCAAAAGTAAACGTGCCTTATTGCAGAAAATAGTTTATCCGCAGAAGATAAGTTTATGAAAACAGTTGTCCAAATTATAACGTCATTCGTCGTTTACAACTTCCACATTCATTGAAGTAAATATAAACGTGACAATAATTATTAAGTCTAAATTAACACTATGTTAATCGGCATTGAGAGTGATAAATTCTTTCACAATATTCAAGTTTTTGGGTAAGTATTTTCGAAATGAAAACATGTGGTAATATCATAACAACATTGACGAAATATCTATTTGCTAAAAGATAAATACTTTAGTCAATGAAGTTGGGGTTATTTGTTATAATGACGACGGCTGATAAAGTTTTATGTGATAGAGCTACTTCTGCTATAAATTTATTTAAGGTGTAAACTAAGGTTGAGCCTCGGTCCTCTAAAGCCATAACTTATTCGACGAGTTCTTCTATATATGTACTGTAAACGTTATTACATGCCGGTTTTTCTGCAGACTGTTAGGTGCGGTCCTCTGTGAGCCTCTTGTGTTTAATTATTGTCAATTCTAGCGCACATTTTCTATTACATTTTTTTATATATAAAATAAGGGGCAAACGAGCAAACGGGTCACCTGATAAAATAAAAATAAAAAATAAAAATAGTTTTATTTCTGAATAGATTTTAAAAAAATGCTTTCAGAATGTTGATACTACATGGTGCCTACCACCGGTTGGAACATGCATGGAAAGCAACTTCCGTCGCCCATGGACACTCGCAACATCAGAAGAGCTGCAGGTGCGTTGCCGGCCTTTTAAGAGGGAATAGGGTAATAGAGGAAGAAGGAAAGGTAGGGAAGGGAATAGGGTAGGGGATTGGGCCTCCGGTAAACTCACTCACTCGGCGAAACACAGCGCAGTTTCACGCCGGTTTTCTGTGAGCCCGTGGTATTTCTTCGGACGAGCCGGCCCATTCGTGCCGAAGTATGGCTCTCCCACGGTTTGTTTTACAGTTCAAGTGTGATTGTCGAAATTTTTAAACGAAACCGCAAGCTTCAGTATTTCATCTTTATGCGGCAAATTACAAGCAGTAACTTTTTCTATTTTATTTGAGTCTTTGACTGAGTTTCCTAGGATCAATTCACATTGCAACGTAGAATCTCGCGACATTTTTAAATGAGTTATTTAAATTTGGAACAGGTAGACTATCACAGCGAGCGGCAAGACTGTCTTTTGACCCTAACATTTTATTGGCCCAGTTTTTAGGGTTCCGTACCCAAAGGGTAAAAACGGGACCCTTTTACTGAGACTTCGATGTCTGTCCGTCTGTCCATCTGTCCGTCTGTCTCCAGGTTGTAACTCAAGAACTACTAGGTAGAGAGTTGACACAGATTATGTATTTCTGTTGCCGCTATAACAACAAATACTAAAAACAAAATAAATTAAATATAAAAGGAGGGCACCCATACAACAAACGTGATTTTTAAACATTTTTTGCTCGGTATCAATAATGACAACAGGTAGGCACCTGAAATGTTCACAAAATACACACACAGCTGTTTTTATACTTAAATAATTAATAATAAAATTTAAATAAAATAATTAATAAAGGGGGACTCCACTCCACACATACAAAAAACACTTTTTTTTACTATTTTTGCTCTATTATGGTACGGAACCCTTCGTGCGCGAGTCCAACTCGCACTTGGCCGATTTTTTCTTTTTTTGTATTTTTTACAAACAACGACGACACCGGCTGTGATCCCATAGCGCGCATGTCATTACGTCAGTGGAACAGTTCGCGGTCAGCATTAAACATGCGCTAACGGTGCCGCGGGCGCTCGGCGCTGGGACAACCCTGTGACCGCGCTTACATTCTAAACCGCAAAATTGCTCACTTAACATTCCTGCATGGCACTTTGGAATAAATAAAGCAATTACTAGGGCTGTCAAAAACGTTAGTTTACTTTTATTGTCCACCATAATGTTTTTGTCTACAATGTGATATAGCTTGTTGAGAACTCAGAGTCGTGAACTCTAGTCTCTACCTTTATTATACATTTTCAGAGTAACTATAAAAATAACGGACATAAACGTGAGACTTCGTTATTCTTCTTCGTAGAGTTAAATACGAGCTTATCGCATTTAAAACTTAGAAGTTCTGAATTCCCTTTATACAATAATGATTTTATGAATAAGTAGTTTTAAAACAAAAGTAAGTATAATAATATTATTATTTTCACAATATATTGTTATTTAATATTTATTTAACAATCTCACGATCAAGCGCATTACCATATTAGAGTTTGCTCTCCATACGTCATCCATATAGCCGCAGTGGTGAAATTTTGCTTTCACTTAGCGCGGGTTACATCCTCCAAGGTAGACCAGTATTGTCCGATTTTTAATAAATTCATAACATATAAAATTTATAATATGATATGTTGCTAATTTTATAACATCGAAAGTTTGTGTTATGTAATTAATCTTAAAAGTTTCCAATAGCTAACCTTGAGCGAATTTCTCCTAAATAGCGAGACGTAGAGTCCGAGTCAATTTGTTAAGAGGTTGATAGTTAATAGTGATATCGCAAAATTGGATTGTTTATTATTTGTAAGTCCGATTAAGAAACATGCACTATGTAGCTAAACAGGAGTGAGAGGTCCTTGCTCTATGTAAATTGTAGGGCTAGATACTTTCGCTTCTCGTACTAATCTACGAAACGTAATTCTCGTATCCACGTCACGTAAAAACTTCGCAATGCAAGTTTTATGGTACAAGTTGGAACCGAGCGACACGCGACAACTGCAGACGAGTCGTCGCGACACTACTGGTTTCTATGTATTTCTATGAAACATCCTCCGCAGCTAGCTACACGAAGCTAGCGACGCTTATTCATAGAAATACATAGAAACCAGTAGTGTCGCGGCGACACGTCGTCTGCTGCCGCTTCATGTAACCGGCTTCGAACTTGTACCTTTATGTTTGTATTTGCTTTCGCAGAGCTGGCAAATACCATGGACGTATGTATGTCTAAATAATAATAATTATTAAGGCAAACATAATTTCTTAGCCGCATCGCGATTCGCGACCCGAGCGTAATTCACATGAACAAGAGGTAATCACGATGTGATGTATTATTATTATTACCATAAACAGATAAGCGTGTTGAGTCATTGTACGTGTATACCTGAAGTAGGTCGACAAGAGGGAGCCGAGCTCCGATAGACCGGGGTCACTGACCGGACCTACGGAACCTAGTTTAGGTCAAAACTACTTACTATGTTAGGTGATTACACTCCTATGTAAATACTTACTGCATTACGGACGCAGATCTGTAAATAATATTACTATGACAGAACAATAATTAAAGATTTTATTAATTTAATAATTTATAACACAGTTAACCTGCGACTAGCGGCTAAAGACAAGAATGTATGCAAGAATGAAAATGATTTTGGAACGAAGTTCCTTATCGCGCATTGCGAAAGGGGGTTAGACGAAAAGTTGTAACGACACGACACAAACGTGTCGTTACAACCGCACGGCTTACAAGTTACAACAAGTATACCAAAAATATTTCAAATCATAAAAACAACAAGATTTCATAATTATTCTATCAGAAGTTCATTCTAAAGTTATATTACAAAAAAAAATATTTTATCTAAAAAAAAAGTATTACTTACTTAATTAAAGTTGAATGTAAAGTTAAAATTATCATGAAACAATAGTAATTTTACAAAGAAACATTAATTATTATATTTATTGACCATACTTTATTGAAAACGAATTCAGAGTCAATAAACTTGAAGGTGGTTTGCCGAACATTTCCGGCCGTTTGTGAGCCCGCAAACCAAGATAATCTTAAAGTAGACATTGCAAGGAACAAATTAAAAAAAAAAACATGTTACGTAATGAGGGCAAAATGACCTCCCTCATCACACACTTAAAAAGGCTTGCCTGACTCTCTTCCGGCCAAAACATTGGTTTGCGTAATTTTTTCCTGAAAGGTAAATCTATATTGAATACACGTTAGGCAAACGTTTTGCCCTCAATATAACGCTTACCTACACCTTTGATTTTCCACCTAATCGTCTGTATTGTTTTCAATCAGGCAATTCGTTAGCTTCGGAAAGGGTCAATTGTGCAAAATTACCAACAAGTTACACATTTTTGTGATTACCGTCATTTGTATTTTTAACCGACTTCCAAAAAGGAGGAGTTTTAAGTTCGGCTGTTTTTTTTTTTTTTTTTTTTTTTTTGTATGTTCAACGATTACTCCGCCGTTTGTGAACCGATTTTCAAAATTTTTGTTTTGTCCAATTTTTCCCATTTTCACAAAAGTGGTGATCTGATGATGGGATCCATGAGTAATCGAGGGAACTCCTCAAAATGTATATGAAAACATATGGTGATTTTGGTTTTATGAGAAGTATCCTAAGCATATGCTACCAAAACGCAAGATTTTGCACCAAGGTATACTATGGTTCCGAAGATACTAAGAGAAAATATAATTTTGTTTCAAAATAAATGATTCAAGTTCTAAGCGACTTATGTACCACAAAATTGAACATAACAAAATCAACCTTAACTCCAGAGCGTAAGGCACACATTTAACATTACTTTTGAGATTCGAAAGAAAAAAGAGAAGTAAGTTGCTTCGATAGGTATTACACTAGTTTAACTATTAACCCATCAAGCCCAAGCGGCACCCGGCTGCTGCATAACAATTAAAAATCTATTGTGTCGTCGATTCCAACGATCGAGGTAATAAATTGAACCCTTAGTATGAAAATACTTACATAGGAAAACAATCTACATCGTAATAGGAATAAGATACACAATCGCATTGAGTGTGACTCTTAACAAATTGTAATAAGATACGTAGAATATACCTACGCGATGGTTTACTAGGTAACTAAAAAGAGTGAAATTATTATTTTTAACAAAAAATTAAAACCGACTTCCAAGGTACAATAATAAAATCCTTATAATATGAACTAAAAAGTATTAAATAATGTTTCCTATCTTATAGTGCCTTTTTCCGAATTCGGCTAAACCTCAACTATTTCTGTACTCAATCTTCATAATTTTGAAGTCGGTGCCAGTTCCAAAAGTTTCAAATACCTATTCTGTCAGAGAACTGAAGATTCAGCTATATCTGGTACCGATTTCAAAAT
Organism: Cyaniris semiargus; assembly: GCA_905187585.1. Taxonomy (NCBI): domain Eukaryota; kingdom Metazoa; phylum Arthropoda; class Insecta; order Lepidoptera; family Lycaenidae; genus Cyaniris; species Cyaniris semiargus. The sequence continues at coordinate 12,521,712 of LR994546.1, read as the reverse complement.
GATGAAGATTGAGTACAGAAATAGTTGAGGTTTAGCCGAATTCGGAAAACGGCACTATTAGATAGGAAACATTATTTAATACTTTTTAGTTCATATTATAAGGATTTTATTATTGTTTTTACCTTGGAAGTCGGTTTTAATTTTTTGTTAAAAATAATTTTGTTAGCCTATGGCCTATGCTATCCCACTGCTTTATAATATAAGTTTATTCATGCACTTAGCAATTTGCAGGAATTACTTACATTTACTTATCTTGCATTAAAGCTACGTGTTTCTGAAGTATTTAGAATATTGGGCCCAAAATCCAAATTAATTACATTAACAGAAGTCAGAAAGTTATAACAACTCTGGGTTTGTACAGCTTGTTTTATTAGTGTTTTTAATTTTCTTGTTTTTTAATGATTAAATTAGGTAACCAGGTCAAGCAAAAAGTAGGTATTTGAGTATGCACTAAGCTATGTAGTTCTTTACATTCCATTTAAGTAGATATACTATGTCAATACATAACTACGTAAAAAGGTATTCCGTATACTATACTGTACTCGGCGAAACATGGCGGTAGCGGTCATTGACTCCCAGTCAAAAACTTGTCATTTTTTATATAAACCGTGATTGACAATGACGTGTCAGATGTTGTCAATCGCGGCTTTGTATAGAAAATGACAAGTTTTTGACAGGAAGTCAATGACCGCTACCGCCATGTTTCGCCGAGTACAGTATAGAGTTAATTAAAAGAGTTATATTATAGCAGTGTAGGAAAAGTTACCTAACAATCAAGTCTGTAAGATTGTTAATATTATTAACAGTTTATAACTAAAGTGCTGTTAATAGCTCTTTCATTACCTATTTCCATTGTTATTCTAGAAAGTGTTTGTTATCTTTTCGGCTATGGTAATTTTTAAGTAAAATACATTGATAATAATATAATTATAGTCGTATGCATCATGCACATATTGGTCAGTCATTTAATAGACATATCTAGATATTATCGTTAGAGTACCCCCTAATTTTAACACATCTTGGTACTTTACCCACTTCCGTTTTGATAAAATTTTTCAATGGGGCATATTACACGCATCAATATTATTACGATTCCGTGATAATATTGATGATGTAATAGGCCGAATCGCAGTATCGCAGACCGCAGTAGTACTTGTGTTCGCGTACGATACTAGAATCATGATAATGTTGATGCGTGTAATACCTGCCAATGATTGAAGATTTTTATTGTTACTTCGTCATTTATTCCTAGGCGAAATTCGACAAGTTCAGTGTCTGTATTTCTTTACTTACCTATAATCTTTTTTTTACCTATAATCTTTGTTTCTAGTCGTTTCTAAATCGATCTATCTAGACATAAAAATATTCAACCACTTGTCTGTCGTACCGATTTAATGGTTCCTGCTGCTGACAAATAGTTACTTACTCGTAGTAGCGGGCAAAAGCTATGTCAGTTATCGTACACGTAACTAGAATTTAGATTCCAGTAGACCGTATGTCTATTTAGATACCTAACGTGGGTTCTTGTGTTCGTGTGACAGTTCGGCGCGGATGCGCAGTGATAGGTACGCAATTCGTAACGGCTAGGCAGTAGGCTGTATAACCTTATTTGAATTTGCCATTTCAGTTTATGGCGGCTATCCACGCTAGATTGCATTTTCGTTACCAACTGGCATAGTGGTCTGTAGCTCTGCACTGATTTACTATTCCAGTTATAAAGTGCTAACATTTTATGCGATCCACGTAGTTTTATGAATACCTATTACCGTATTAGTAACCGCATATTGTTAACTTTACGGTTACACTCAGAGAAATTTGACGAATGATTACTTAACTTTAATTTAATGAAGAGTTTGGCATAAGTTCATTGTACTATCAGAGAAGTTGATTCCTAGGCAGACGGGGGACCTACGTAGTTTGGTCGCGTTACGTCAAACCCAGACGACAGACCACAATTAACATTGAATTGACATGATCCGACCAAATGAAATAGGTCTGTCAACTGCCTAGGAATCAATTTCCTCGATGGTACTATCAGAGAAGTTGATTCCTAGGCAGATGGGGGACCTACGTAGTTTGGTCGCGTTACGTCAAACCCAGCCGACAGACCACAATTAACATTGAATTGACATGATCCGACCAAATGACTTTGGTCTTTCAACTGCCTAGGAATCAATTTCCTCGATGGTACATCTTCTGTCACACTCTTCATTAAATTAAAGTGTCATACCTATATCGTTAAATATTGTTTCTGTGTACGATTAATAATATTATGTTACTTCATAGTTGACGCGAGCCTGCTCTAATGGTCACCATTTCGCAGGTTTAACGCCGCAAGTAGAAAGCCTCTGATTTGAATTTGGAATTTATGCTAAAGCAAAAATCGTGAAAGACGGCCGGAACCATGACGGCGTCATCCAGTTGCGCAACATTAAACTGTTATTCATTTTTGGTATCGTAAAATCTTCCGTTACAGGCGCTTGGTCCGTGCTCGCTGCTCTTATTGCATCGATAATTCTCATAGACCCTGGCGATTTACTGCTAAGATACTCCAGGGAATACGCCGTTATATTATGAGCTATTTTATTGCCTAGGCGCTCTAGCGGTAAGCCGATCCTGGGGCTCAAATTTAATTAAAATAAAAAATTGATCTACTTGAACCCCGATTAGAAGATAAAAAATGTCACCCACAAACAGGTAGTCCAAACCAGATTTTTTTCAAGAGATCGTTCATAACAGATAAATTAGGTTGGCGTTTTTTACTCGAACCTTAGACTGTAGGTACTTTGAACAACACAAAAGCTTATTTTTTCTTAGAAACGACAGTGGGTCAAGTTTTAATTGAATTCAGCAAAAACAGTGATTATACACGCACGAGTAACTGGACAATGCGTTCGGATTTACATCGTCTTTAGCTGCATTGTGACTTATCTTCAAAGAATCAATCTTCATTTCATGCTCTTTCCCACGATATTTAAGTAGGGTAGAACTTCAATGGACGCATGAAGATGAGTTTAAATCAAATTGAGTTAGCAATAAAAATTAATATAATTACCTTGGTATTTAATGTTATAAGCATGTACTAAGTAGTCAGTAGGTAGGTACTAGCCACTAGGTAATATTATGTAAGTCATCGTATACAATTGAGTTAGATACCTATACCACGTCCAAGCCCGGAATATCACACCTACACATTCATGAATCGTGGGAATGAAACATAAATACTGCTTACATTCGCATTAGTGTTTCTTAGATATATCATAATATTATACTTAACTAGTATACCATGTCATATTATGATACTTATGTCGCATTATGATGTGCGAAAAGTTTAGACTAGACAACCAAAACCTTTCTCATTGCAGTAGGATAAAACATGCGTGATGAACAGTTCGCAAAACGACAGTATGAAATCGAATGACCTCATATACACAGGAAGAGCAGAACGCGTGAAGCTCTTTTATTGTTTGGGCAGTCGACATAATTTGTCTCGCACCACTCACCCGGCACAATGTGCTCGTGCGCCTGCGCCGGTCGCCATCATACATTATTTATTAATTAGAACAAATCACATCGCCACATACGCACTTTCGGGTACGCATACTATAAAGTATAAACTTCCATGATAAAAGATGCAAGCAGCATGTTAACAGGAATATATTGCCTGATATTTTCTGACTCCTATATTATTATTACGTCTTCCAATGAGTCACTGTTATTTACTACCAAAGTTTCTCTTATGATGTCGATATGGTAACACGAAATAACATTTTGCACTAAAACTTAATGGTAAGTATTAAAATATTTTTATTATTGAAAGTACAATTAAGTAAGTATTAAAATATTTTTATTATTGAAAGTACAATTTCTTTTTATAGGCAAAATAAATTTTAAATCTCGACAAAATAAATGGCCAGCACTATTAGTTGCGCGTCGTGACTGGGGGCTCGGTTCCATGTGAGCGAGAACAAACGTATTTGACCTCAGCGACTTTTGTATCGACTGGAGTCACATTGTCGCTACATTCGACCAGGAATTCCCATTTTGTTCCTTTTCTTATTTATTTAAAGCTGGTAAACCGGCTTGGTTATATAACACACAATACAATACTTATCCATGTACCACAGAAAAATGTGATTATGCACTATGCATAGTATTTGGTTAGGTTTAGCATTTTTTCAGATGATTTAACACTGTCTAATAGTAATTTAATCTCTTAATGATGAGTGTGATGAGCGATGATTAGATATTAGATAGATGGCGCGCGAACATACGATATTTGGTTTGGTTAGGTCAGTGTTTTTCAACCTGTGGGTCGCCACCTCCGGGGGGGACGCGAAGTTCTTCTGTTTGCCAGAGGTTTAGAGAACTATTTCAGTAAAAAATAATAAAGATTAAAAATACAATTTAACAAAAGTATCAAAGAAGTCAAACACATACATACATGATAACAAAGCCATGAAATATTTTTTCATATCATCATAAAAGAGGTTGAAAAACACTGGGTTAGGTCAAGTCAATTTTAGTCGCGATTTGCTTAGGCTGAGCTTGATCTAATTCAACCAAATTACGGAGGCCTACTACCTGCCTACGAATGAATTTCTCTGATAGTACACCTACTTTTGTACCATTTTTGAAATGAGTTAGGATCTCAGAGAGATAGATGTTACTACTTGGTACTTAAATGCTGTTAAATGTTTTAGAAATGATAATGATGATTATGATCCATAAAATATAGGCCTGCTTTTAAAGCTAGGCTAAGGCTTTAAAGTTTCAAAATTTCCATTTCACTTTTAATACAATCGTTACTTGCAAAAGGCTAATGCAAAATACTTACTCTAAAACCTAAAATCTAAGATATTATGAAAACTTTTTATGGTAACGTAGTAGGGAGGAAGTATACTATTTACAATCGCGAGATCATTTACAGCCGGTGGATAGTGGATGAGGAAATAATTTCTATAGGTTTCTAATGTATTACGACGATAAACCTACAGTGAGATGATTGAAAAGAGAAAATTGTAATTTGCTTTTCTAATGAGTAATGAGAAAAGAAAATGCACGATCTAAATTTATTGTGCTCGATACTCTAATATAGTATTACCATACCGTGTAGGTAGGTATACGCCGTGTAATGAGTGTCGAGATGACTATCCCATTACGTTGAGGTCACATTATACCTGAATGGACCGGTGAGCAAGTCATTGGGTTAATGGTACACTCGGATCGCTGCCTTACCGACCCATCAGAGTGCATATCGAGGGCTGGAAACCATTGCAGAATTAGTTTTATAATACAAACTAAGAACGTAACGGTGTTTGCCGTAGCCCGTAAACGTTTCATAATTATACAAGAATCGAAAAATTATTGATTTGGTACCTTAACATTTCTACAACTCTTTGATGGTAATCCTTGTTTTAGTTATATATAAAAAGTGTTGCTTATTCACCCGGAAAAAATAGTCTTACGAGTTAAGGGATTCCGTGAGGCGTGAACTCTACAATAGTTCAGAACTCTACATTTCATTTTATGTAAAATGTCATGTTTTAATTTTGCAATAACTTGTTTTCAGAAGTGCTACACCTCATCGGAGAGCCAGACTTTAGAGATGTCCGTCTGAGATGGGAGTACGGGAAGAGTGAGGGGGAGGATCCGAAAAAAGTACTCGCGTTCCAAGTTCACTACTGCGAGCTCCAGGCGTGGGGGCAGTACAGATGTCGAACTAAGGTACGACTACTGTAAAATAATTAAATAATATAAAAATGTTTGTTCTTTTCATTTGATATTTTTACGCCGTGGAATCAGCTCCACGAAAATCTTCTTCAAGTCGATTCGTAAAGGTCCTATCAGAGGTTAAGAAACGTCTGTATAAACTGCAGTAGGTATAGTACCTTCTGAATTATTTATAGAGGCAAAATGCAGCAATTAGCATTCCACGTTGTATAGTTTAACTGTGGGAATTGCTTCAGCACTGATTTGTTGGCACGACGAGTGATTGATCCCTACAACCTAGCGCCTATACTTACATTAAACTAGCCCAATAAATCTAAAGTTTCACTGAGTAGGGTACAACGGAATAGCTACTGCAAATATTTTAAACCTACTTATATTAATGTTAAGGTACTTACTTACTTTTTTTTCTCTGATCTAAGTGGGTCGCAGAATATCAGCGCTGCGGTTGCACGCGTGACGCGAGACCGACTCCGTTAATGTCCTCATCCATTTTCTGTCACCTGCCTTTAGCGTTAAATGATATGCCGAGCTGAAATATTACTCTTCAATGCTGCAATGTGTCTTTAAATTGTTGTCATTTAAATAATAACTTCATTCACTAAGGTACATTTTGCCTCTAGGTAATTTAGTAAACGTACTAAACTACCAGCATTAAGTATACCTTTAGAATAAATGCCCACACACTGCTCTTAATAGGAACCACCTCGAAAGTTTTCTCACTGAGTTGGATGAACAGAGAGACGTTGGTCAAAATGAGTAAAATGATAGTTGGCACACAAATTTTCGAATTAGGAGATAATAACAAAATCGAAATTGCTATAAAACGGTCTTTATATTGCAGGTTGTTGATACGTTTGAAGAAGAAAGGTCTGGAAGATCAGAGGATGGTAATGAGACGGCGAAGATTGTGGCCGGAGTCAGACGCAGCCGCACCTACGCCACGTATATCTCCGGCCTGCGGATGGCCACGACCTACTCGTTCGAAGTTAGACCAGTTCGGAGAGACGCGAGGGATCTGGCTGATCCTCAGTCTATCGGCTCCAAAATTATCATCGTTCCTACTAAGGGCTGTAAGTATCTAAACTATCGAATGCAATAAACAGTTGTGAACATTATTCTGCTCAATACTCTAATTACAGATTACTCAAAAGCAACTACAAAAGCTTAAGAGACACAACGATTACAACGCTAGACAAAAAAAAATGTCTCCAAAATATTTCTATTTCTTTACAGTTTCTGCTCGCGCCACGCAGTGTTTGCCTCATGCAAGCGAGGTGGAAGTGTCGACAGGTCCGTATTTCGGAGGTCGGATAGCCGTAGAGGCTGCAGATGGCGGTCCCGAGCGATGCTCCCTGCAGGGCAACCCAAATAGCGCCCAAGACGCCTACATACTGAGGATAGACCACGAGGAGTGCGGTTCCGATGTTAACGATACGACAGTGGCCACCTACGTCATCGTGCAAGAAAATCTGCCAATACTAACGCATAGCACGCGTCGGTAAGTGTTAAACTTTACGTTAGACCTGGATAACTACAATAACCGTCATGAAGCATGCACATTTCACAACCGACGTTAATCATAATCGAATATGCCCTCGACACTTTGCGACCAACGTGAAGTGGTCGCATTAAACATATAAATTAACCAAACATAAACATCTGCGTATTACAACTCCACCTATATTCTATTTTTTTTTCTAGATTTTTGGTGCTATGCACGTACAAACCCGAGACGCTGACAGTGCGAGCTGGGATAAACTTGCCCAAAGCGAGTCCCGGCGACGTATTGTCAGGATCAGCGGACGTCGTGGAGACATTTGATGAGGACTTAGAGACTAATCAACTGCAACCGGCCCGGTTAGAATCGAGAAAGGATGAATTGGAACAAAGTACGTTTTTTTTTAAACTAATTACTTTATTGTAAGATACTACATATACCTCTACTTTACTAGCTCTACATGATGAGATGGGATTTCACGCAACTTCGTCAACATACGTAATACGCCTACATTAGTTACATTATCTATTCTATTTTGTTATGTAACGCTGTTCTTTAGAAATATATAGAAAGTAGGTTTTTTTAGTAGGAACCATAATTGCGTATAAATTTTCAGGTATGCTCGGGGAAGTGACATTAGTGATATTCCTGGTGGTCGCAGCCTTCGGCGGAGTCGCATTTCTCATCTGGAAAATGGTGCCACAAGACGCGGACGACGTGTCGATTGTGACGTCGTCATCCCTTTCTAACAATAGCATATTCAGCAGGCGGAACAGGGACAGATTCTCCAACCGGAGTTCCGTATACTCGATAACCCTATCCGAGAAGAATGATGATACACTTAAGAAAAGTGACAGCGACAACACTTCGGAGGCGTAAAGTTTGCAAATCTAAAATAGATTAAGGTCGTCACGATTGTTATTTTAAGATGCACGTCCAATTTGGATTGTTTATCACATGTGTGCCGGTTTCACCGAGTTTTACAAATGAATATTTTTGATTCCGACCAAACTGAGAACATTGATGGGTTAAACAGAGAACAATTTCTAGAAGGGTGACCCTACATTGCGTTTGAGCCTGGTGTAGGGTCACACTTTTATATTGTTGCAATGGCTACAGTTATTAGCCCCGTTTTACATGGATTTATTCGTATTTATTGAATGTCAATTTTGAAGTAGGTATGTACCATCGAGGAAATCGTCGTCATCCTAGGCAGTTGACGGACCTAAGTCGTTTGGTCGGCTTATGTCAATTCAATGTTAGCTTTGACCGGTCGGCTGGGTTTGACTTAACGCGACCAAATTACTTAGGTCCGCCATCTGCCTAGGAATCCATTTCTCTGATAGTACCTACAGATCCTATTGCTGTGCAGCTTGCACTCTGCAGGCCAGTTATTCCTGATTGAGACTGAATTTGGATGAAATTTTATGTCATTCAATATAAAACAAATAATTAGGGGCTGTTTCACCACTTCCTGATAAGTGCCGGTTATCCACAAATTATCGCACAAATACTACATACTCTATCTGTTAGATAAGTTGTGGATAGCCTATCTGGCACTTATCAGTACATAAGTGGTGAAACAGGCCCTTAGTATTCTATTTATTGTTTTATATGGAAACAATGGATCCCTAGAGTAAAAGAATATTGTTGTTCTATCAGAGAAATTATTTCTGTGATGGTACAACAAAATCTACATGGGTATTCTACATACATCGTTCGTACGATACAGGCGAACCAAATGTAAACATTAGTATGTAAGGCTTAATTTAAGACAACTAGTGAGTGTTAAAAGAAAAATATAAAATTATGAATAGTTTTATTTAAACTTAATCTTACTTTCATTTACCAACGCGAACTGCTTTTCTATTGGTAGTTCACTACTCAGAAACTGATTAACAATATCGTTTATTTCTTCGAGGGCTAGCTGCGCGTGCAATCGAAGAACAGAATCCTCATTTTCGTCTTTATACAGTTTGTTGAGGGTTCTGTATATGGGAAGTATGTTTTCCTTCAGTTCAATCAATGCATCCTTACCTAGACCTTTCAACAAACTTGTAATAATCATCACCGCTGCCCGCCGACATTCTACCGCCGGGTCCGACTCTATGATACTCCAAATGCAGAGTAGAATCTGTAAAAATGGTAACTGTTATGGGTGGCGGCTATTTAATATGAAGTGCGGTCCAAAAAGACATCACTATTTGCTACAATATGTCTCTTTCACACGCACGCAATATATTGCGCGCTCTTATGGCATCCCGCATTAATGCCGTAGCAATTTGTATATCAATTCGTGTGAAAGAAACGACGGATGTAACTTAAAATCTGTATACTCTGCGACCGAACTTTAGGAGGTTCAATGAATTTCAATATTCATATAATTTTTTTAAATTTATGGATTAACTGGAAGACATTTTTTCGTCTTCCAGACCGCTGTACCTTCTATGAAGTGAAATAGCAAAGTATCACAAGCATGCCAATCGTACAAAATAATTTCGATGTTTATCTGGTCATCCTGGAATCTTTTCTAAGATAATGTTTTAGATATAACGCATAAACACCTCGTATATTATAGTTCCAATTCTATAGTGTAGCACCAAAGCAATTTCAGCTAAGTTCGATAACGCCGAAGCTCTGATGAGAGGGTCTTGGTCTCTGCATCCACAAAGCATCGTGTTCAACAGGATATTTTTATGTACAATCGCCATTTCACCTGAAAAAATTACGCTAACATTGTTTTTTTTTTATGAAATAAGGGGGCAAACGAGCAAACGGGTCACCTGATGGAAAGCAACTTCCGTCGCCCATGGACACTCGCAGCATCAGAAGAGCTGCAGGTGCGTTGCCGGCCTTTTAAGAGGGAATAGGGGAGGGAAAGGAAGGGAATTGGGCCTCCGGTAAACTCACTCACTCGGCGAAACACAGCGCAAGCGCTGTTTCATGCCGGTTTTCTGTGAGAACGTGGTATTTCTCCGGTCAAGCCGGCCCATTCGTGCCGAAGCATGGCTCTCCCACGTATATACCACTCTAATATATTGACACTTATTGTATGCAATATTACAAGGTGATAAAGCAGAAGCGTAGTGTCCCTCGGGGGGGCCCAAGCAAACATGTATACAAATTTGCCCCCTCGGAAGGGTAAAGATTCATTATAAAAGAAAAAAATGTTACAATTTATATTAATAAATAAATAGTCGATCAAATGAGCAAACAAATGAACTGATTTAAAGCGACAACCGTCACCCTGCAACATAAGATTAAGATACTAACCAAGGCGTCTTGTCAATTTTACAATGATGTCTCCAATCTTCATCCTTAACTCTGCAATCTTATTTTCTTGATCCATTGATTTCATGTTGTCTTCAATGGTTATCCCACAAAACTCCTTGCACAACACCCCTATAACCTCATCAGTACAGTGCGTAGCCATAGATGACATTCCATTGATTGCAGATAAGTACAAATATGAATCACTATCTTTCAGTTGTTCCTAAAATAAATAAAAAGTGAAGAAAACTTGTAACATTTATTACAACAAACACTTACTGTGGTACTCTTAATCAGAGAATTCAACAACTACTCTTATAAGAATTTTAAATAATTTCTTTGTTCATATTACCTGAAAAAGACAAAATACAAAATGCCTTTTGGATATTGTTTCTGGATCATTGGCCTCTATTAATTTAGTTAGTTCCATGACACCATGAGCTCTTACAGGAAGCAGGTCATCGTAAACATTCTCTAGTGCTTTCTGATATGCAGATTCCATCGGTTTCGGATATTCAGATAAAATCAACGACACTGTCTCCTTACACAATATACTCAGTAAATTTGATTGATTGTTAGCCATTTTTCTTAAAAATGGAAGCAATGTATGCAGTTTATCTTTAATATTGCTTGCTTTATGGGTATTAGCTAAAATCGTGTTTAAGAGCACTAAGGCTACAGTAACACATTCATTGTTGCTTGAAAAAGCATTTTTGAGAATTACATTTTCTACAAAGTCGACAACAACTAGTGGGTTCGTTTTCAGTGTGCTCAAAACTTTTTTTGAGGAAGATATTTCTGACAAAATGTGTAAAATATTCATATACTGCTCATCAACGCTGTTTACTAATACAGGTACATCTTCCAAAGTCATTAATGTTTCTCTATTACTTGCAATCTTTTTTTTGTCACTTAGATTCATAAATATATGAAGTGTAGCTTGGAACAAATTAGAAACTACTGCATCATTATTTATGACATTAAAAAGTTCTATAAACATCTGTACAGCTTTGTCTGTTGGATATTCCGTATCATCTGACACAAGCTTAATTGCCAGCCCTGCTTTGTATGTTTCAACAAAAATATTGGTAGAACCTTCCTTGCCAAGTCCAAAAAGAACTTGAACTATGATATCTTTGATCTCTTTTTGATCTAAACATTCGAGACTCTTTATAATTATTTCCTTTATTTTAACTTTTGTCTCCTCTTTGTTACATTTTAAGCTTAAGAAATATAGAACATATAGGTTACTTGACAGTAGTTTCAAATATGAATCAGACTTGCAAATGTTAATAGTGGAATGTAAAAGTTGCACATGATGCTCAATATCTTGAGGTGAGAGTATAACAGTCCCAGGTAGGTTGCACCTGTTGAGGAGCAAATCGTAATTAAATGGTTTGAATGTAGCCACAGTTAGGTCATTAACAAGGTCATTATCACTATATTTTTCGTATAAACTTAGAAGGCAGGAAGTGGCAGTAGTTAGATATTGAGCATTGTTCAAACTGAGTATCTGTTTTAGTTGGCCACAAATGTTAGCAATGTAATCATTCTCATTCAAATTACCATGCTTTGTGGAGACAATTCTACATATCATATCAATTTTCTTCCATTCTAGTCCAGTATCTAAGTTATGACATTCCAGAAAACATCTTATAAGACTGAGTAAGCCTCCTGAAGCAGTAAGCCTTTGACTCATCTCTTTAGCGATTACTCTTTTTGCAAATGCTGGTGGTTGTACATCAGTTACATTTTGGAGCACTAGTAACTCTTTCATTAGCATTGGTTGAAAACAGTTTTTGACCAAAAATTCATATTTACTTTTGTAGTCCTGTTTTTCTTCTATAAATTTGTTATACATTTCTTCAGTCATAACATAATTTGGGTAGGTACCGGGCTTTTTCAGCGGTGCAAATGCTAATTGTATAAGTGCAGCTAAATAGTCTGATAAATGAAATGTCAGTATTATATTTTTTAGCACCGGAATGTCATAGCTCCTATAAATGAAATTTGTACACCTTTTAAGAATTTCATACTTTTTTTCATCATCCAAGTTGAGGGTTGGTAAATAATTTGCTGTGGCACATCTTTTGTTTAAGCTCACTCCCAATCCTGGTATTAAGCAAGGACAAACTCCTAATGAAATTACAACTTGAAAACAGGTCCTTAACAACTTTTGGTCCTTAACACTTACGAGAATATTGTCATTTCTTTTTATTTCACTTGCTAATTGATCGATTTCATTGATTATTTTATCCAAAAAATCAGATAATTGGGTAAAGGTTTTTAGGTTATCTTGCTCATTCTTGAGGATAGAAAAAATAGATCCGGTATTATCATCTGCAAGATCAAAGGTAAACAATAATATTTAAAGAACTTAGAAGTTTATTTAATAGAAAACACTCAAATACCTGTCTTTAAAAGTTTTTCCAAATTTGTAAATAAAATTCTTATGTCACTCATTTCAACTTGGATTTTTACTTGAATAGCAATGAAAATGCAGAATTAAGGAAGCTTTATGATAAAAAATTGTAATATGGGAAAACTTATTTTAGTGAAAATTAAGCCAAAAAATAAAAATACACTGATACACAAGTATCAGTATTCAGTAACTTTTCTCAATATAATATACCTACTACTAATCTGTGGTAACTTTATATTTGGTCCACAGATTACTATTATACTTATAGTACACTGGTTTAAATAGCCGTTCAATCAAACAGCTAGCCTTTTGACTGAACAACGCCATTCAATCACACGTCTAGCTTTTTAATTAAATATTTAAGTCGCTCAAAACATTCAACACTACAGCTGATTCAAAAGCCGCCTTTTGATTGAATTAGTTCAGCGCTCACCACCGCGGCGCTAGGTGCGTTTTGTTTATAATATGGCGTCAACTAACCGGTATTTTGTGGTTGTAAGTATTTATAATATATTTTTCGTAAATATACGTTACAAGTATTATTAAAGAGACAGAAATTATGGGGGCACATACGAGTGAATCTAAACTAATATTCGAGAAGAAATTACGGGATTATGAAATGCATCATCAAGGTATTTATTGCAATTGTGTTCAAAATAAGTTAGAATTCAATTATTATTTGCTTGTTATCATTACGCTTGTGTAATAATAGCACTAAACTAATGCTCACCTTAGTTAATTTACCATTTAACCAGTTGGCTAAGCGTCATCTAGCTGTAGTGTTGAACGTTGCAGTCAACAAGTCGGCTAAACGACGTATAGCCGTGTGATTGAATGGCGTTGTTCAGTCAAAGGGCTAGCTGTTTGATTGAATGGCTTTTTTAACCAGTCGACTGCGATATATATGTTACCGTTAGAATGCAGCACAGATTACTAGTATATATATTGGAATGCTGAATACGTTAACGTGCGCTAGTGTCCGACCGAAACTGATGTTTCAGTCGAAACCGAAACCGAAACCGATCTTTCGGCCTTACTCTCAGTTTCGGCCGAAACCGAAACCGAAACTTGATAACTGTTCTGTAACATTTGTTAACACATAAGAAAAAGTGCCAAACTGGATTTTTTTACTTTTTGTGACATTTCTTAAAATAAATATTAATCTTAGACTCGAATAATATGTTCCCTAGAAACTTTTCAGTATCATATTCCGTTTTTTTTATACGATTCCAAGTTTTTAATGTATTAGAACAAATGATTTCCCTAAAAGACATGAGCAGAATTTATTTCAAGGCATTTACTACTGAAAACACATTCAATTGCAGTCATATTCTTTGTGTGGGAAACACGTCCGTGTTTGTGAGTGAGTCTCACAGACCGCGGTCGAAGTTCAAAACAAAATTACTAAGTAAACTTGCAGTTGGTGTCACAATTTTTTGGTTCAGAAGACGTTTTGCCACTAAAGCTGCGCGTCCACTGGATCGGAATCGGAGCGTACGGAGCGGACGGATTTGTTGCTTTGTATTGATTTCTATGGTACTGCGTGCACTAGATCGGCATTTCTGCGCCTGATACCGGTATTTATGCTGATGACGTCATCCGCAGTGAACGCTTCAATCAAATTCTGAACGTTTCAAGTTCTGACGTAAATAGACGATGACAGTTGCTTCACAAAAACCTAAATTGCAGATGCTGAATGCGAATGCAGTGGACGCACCCCATCGGCATTTCGTAAATGACGACGCTCCGTCCGCTCCGTACGCTCCAATTCCGATCCAGTGGACGCGCAGCTTTAACCTAAGATAACACTAGTCAACACGATTTTTGTGCCTGAGTTCTGTGTACCCAATTTGGATGTCTTACACTTAATTTATTAGAGAAACAATTATTTTAACTCATAAAGTTTGCTTTTATAGAAACTTTGAAATTTTGAAGATAACCTGAATTTTCTTCTTTCAGTTATGTATCAAAAGAATAAAATATAATATTATTTATTTTATTTATATAATTACTAACATTCACTAAAAGAATTAGAAGAAAAAATATACCTATATAAATTAGGTTTAAAATTTGATATTTTTTGTATTTAGGTAAGAATACCCCAAACATAGCTTGTAGCATGCCTCTTTAATAAGTACGTGAGATATGTGGCACCCATATTTCTTCTGGTTTTTAATATGAAGTTTAACATTTGTTTCAAAGGCTTGATAAATCCTTTTGTTTGTCGGTGCAAGTAACTTTTTCGGTCTTACTTTAATTTTCCGCAAATACAGCAAAAACTTTTTACATCCGTTTTACACATTTTTGAAGATATTTTTGCCCTTTAAAGTACATAAAACTCATAATTTCTCTAAAAATTTAATACGCACAGTAAGTGCCAGCGGCAAACTTCCCGTTCCAACTCTGATATCCCCCCAAACCCCTTTATCTTGGTCACGACGAGCGTTAGTCTCTAAGAATTTTGAAAAAATCTTATATTTTTATTTATTTTCGCCTTGACTTTAAAAGCTAACTTTCTTTTTTTTTAATTATCTTTCTGGTTAATTTTCAATGCAAATAATCGGATAATAGTCATTACGTAACAGGCACAAGAAAAAAAAAATTTTGTCGACTTGTGTAATGAGGGCCGCAAGTGTCAAGCTTACGGGGAAGTGGGGAAGATATGATTCTAGCAGGATAGAAACGGTCTGTGAGACTGCGCGTCTATAGTTAAAGGTTAATTATTTTAAATACTTATAAATAAAACGCGTGGTAAAAGGAAAAGAATGAGGCGAGATGATTGACTAAAAAAATCTCGCAAGCTATATCTCTTGTTCATCTTTTTATTGTGGCGGCCTCAGTGAGTTGCCAATGTCAGAGTGATTTTGTGTCGACTTTGCTCTATATTGCAAGTCTGGTGAAGAAACAAAGCTATATTTAGTAAACAAACTTATCTACTATTACAGGATAACCTATATCTCATAGTGAAACAAAATTATTAAGTAAATAAACTTCACACACAATATAATCAATTTATCATAGCATTTAGTTAATCGTTTGTTTGGGAAACATTGTACGCGTGTGTGTATTGTTGTGTTGTATATATAGCACGTAATTCACCAACAGGTACATAATATATTAAATAAACGTTTAGAAATAAAATTCAACAATACACCTCTAATGTTCGATAAGAATAAGTTTAGACAATTTGATAAAAATAAAACGAAGTACTAATAAAAACAAAATAAATACTTAGTAATTTGGCACTAATTTGCAAAGCATAGCCTCAGAACACGATTAAATGGACGGTGGCGAAATGAGCCAGGGCCTCGCCGGCGAGCAAGCACGAGTTAACTGCGAAGTTTACCGAACGACGCACGAAAATTCACGAACACTAGAGTTTCGGCGGGGCCGAAAGTTTCGACTATATTTTGGCCGAAACCGAAACTAAGGCCGAAACTAGATTTTTTGGAAAAGTCTGTATACAAGTACGCGTACTTGTATAATGGAGGTCAGTGCATAGATACGATAATCTGTGGTTATTACTTATTGTCATTTGTCAAGCTGACAGCACTGAAAACTAACGATTTGATTTGAACAATTTTACGCTATCATCGAAAAATTTATAAGAAACCGCTAACTTATTTCCCAAGATTAAATACAAAACCTATATTCTTTTATTTACTACTTAGATTAAAGTTTCAAAATGTTGATCAAAGTTAAGGTGAGTACTTAGGAAACATGCAGTGTAAATACCTTTAATTCTTTGTATTCGCAGGTAGAATAATAACCTCTTATTTCAGACATTAACGGGCAAGGAAATCGAAATAGATATAGAGCCTACTGATAAAGTCGAACGTATAAAAGAAAGGGTTGAAGAAAAAGAAGGCATTCCACCACAACAACAGCGGTTAATCTTTTCCGGAAAACAAATGTGAGTGTCCTGTGTTTTTACATTATTACTATAATGATTAACTCTAAATTTAAAATCCTTCTGTCTGTCTATAATCTATATGCACCTAAGAATCTGAAAAAGCAGTAAATGAATTTTGATTTAGTTTGTATCTAGGTACAAAAATACTATTTCATGTGTTCAAAGCTAGTTAAAAAATAAACAATTACATTGCATCATGCTAGTGAGCTTGGTTGGACTGAAGGAAGGCACTATGGAAAAAAGACAGAAAAATTTTTCGTCAAAATTTTAACCTCTTATAACCACCCTTTTTGGATATACCAATCGATAGGAGGCACCAAGGGAAGCAAAAGAGGTCAGATAAACTTTTCTTAAAAATCAACCCCTGTCGAATGACAGGCCGAAATGTGGCCCTGGTTAGTATGGCGAAAATACTTAGAAAAATTTTGACAAAAAAATTCAACCCCCTATGACCACACCTTTTTATTATGCCAATCGATAGGGGGCGCCAAGGGGAGCAAAAAAGCTCAGATAAACTTTTCTCAAAAATCAACCCCTGCTTTATAGAGAATGAACATTAACAGTCATAAAGTTTGTAAAAAATGTTATTTGGATATATTGATAATAATTATGAGTGAATAGGGAACAGTGAAACCATCCTTTGTAACCCAAGATATATATAGAAAAAATCGGCCAAGTGCGAGTCAGACTCGCGCACGAAGGGTTTAGGGTTCCGTACCATTATATAGCAAAATTAGGCCAAAAATTGTGTTTTTTGTATGGGAGCCCCCCTTAATTTTATATTTTATATTATTATTATTATTATTAAATATTAAAGTACACATAATAAGGAATTTGTGAAAAATTCAAGTACATACCTGTTGTCATCTATATAGCTTGGCAAAGAAGAGTCTGACGCGGTGACAGCTGGAACTAAGAGTTTTTATTTATGACAACACTACATTACTTGTCAACTCTAGTATATATTGTGTCAAAAGCGAAGCGTAGGGTTGCCTGTATTTAAAGAAAAGCGCCCCCATTTAATCCACACTCTTCTTTGCCAAGCTGTACTTAATATTATAAAGCAGAAGAGTTTGTTTGTTTGTACGCGCTAATCTCAGGAACTACTGGTCCGATTTGAAAAATTCGTTCAGTGTTAGATAGCTCTTTTATCGAGGAAGGCTATAGGCTATATTTTATCACGTTAAGACTAATACGAGCGAAGAAATAGAGGAAAATGTGGAAAAAATGGGGGAAATTATATGAAATTGCTTATTATCTTAAGAACTACTGGAGCAATTTTTATGTTATTTAGCACACATGAAGAATAGACCACGTGAAGGGACATAGGCAATTTTTTGCGGAAAAATGTACGGTTTCCGTGAAATTCTTAAATTACGCGGGCGAAGCCGCGCGGAACATTTAGTCATTTATAAAGAGCAAAAAAGGTAAAAAAATCACGTTTGTTGTATGAGAGCCCCCCTTAAATATTAATTTTATTTTGTTTTTATGTATTTGTTGCTATAGCAGCAACAAATATATACATAATCTGTGAAAATTTCAACTCTCTAGCTTTTACCGTTCTTGAGTTACAGCCTGGAGACAGACAGACAGACGGACAGACAATGAAGTCTTAGTAATAGGGTCCCGTTTTTACCTTTTTTTTTTTTTAATGAAATAAGGTGGCAAACGAGCAAACGGGTCACCTGATGGAAAGCAACTTCCGTCGCCCATGGACACTCGCAGCATCAGAAGAGCTGCAAGTGCGTAACCGGCCTTTTAAGGGGGAATAGGGTAGGGGAGGGTAGGGAAGGGAATAGGGGAGGGTAGGGAAGGATATAGGGGAGGGTAGGGAAGGGAAAAGGGTAGGGGATTGGGCCTCCGGTAAACTCACTCACTCGGCGAAACACAGCGCAAGCGCTGTTTCACGCCGGTTTTCTGTGAGCCCGTGGTATTTCTCCGGTCGAGCCGGCCCATTCGTGCCGAAGCATGGCTCTCCCACGTAACTCTCCCTTTGTGTACGGAACCCTAAAAAATAATTATTGTCAAGATTTGAGAGTGATAAGACTACAAATTCATTTGATTATTTGTTAATGATTTATTAATAATCCTTAACTTCTAAGTAACCGAAAGTGTTATTTAATACCTCGATCGTGGGAATCGCAGACACAATAGATTTTCAATTGTTATGCGGCACCCAGGTGCCGCTTGGGAGTTGATGGGTTAAGTAGTTTACTAATTTAATGTAATACATTTCAGGAATGATGAAAAGACAGCTCAAGACTACAAAGTACAAGGTGGCTCCGTACTTCATCTGGTGTTAGCCTTGAGAGGTGGCGAGTGATCTTTGTGATTTAATTATCTCATATTTTGTAATATTATATTTCATTATGTATAAATTATAATCTTTAACATAATATTTATTAATTACTTACCAACAGCATAGCAATCGGGAATCATAAAAGCTATAATATGATGGTGATGATGGTAGTAATAATATAGCATTTGGTGATAAGATTATTTATTGAATAATCAAGTATTTCTTTATTAGAAACCAACAAGGCAGTAGTCTAGTGATCATACATAAATAGATATCATTATCTTTCTTATGTCTTGTAGGGTATTTTTAAAATTTTGTTTTTTTTTCAAACCTGCTTCACCAACAGAAGAAAGTGGGATATTGTAATAAGAATATTTGAGCAAAAAATTTATTACACCCATAATATTACATTTACATCAGGTATTCACACATTACAAAAATTTATTTGCACAAAAATATCTTTGGTTTACCAAACAAACTCAACATCAATAATATCTAAACAACTTTATATCTACAACAAAAGTATTTATAATACAATACTAGAAATACATCTATTTTAATATCAAGCAATGGATATTATAAAGCTAATCAATGTTACACATATGAAAAAGCGTTATAATTTTGAGCTTTACAATTTTATATAATTGTATGATGACATTCTTTCATGCAATTTAAACTGCTAATTAAAATATATTCATATATTTTTGAACACAACATTTTTCATGACTATTTTCTATGCGTCCAAAAAATTGACACATTGCAGTACTTATTTAAAACTTGTGTTTTACAATGCGATACTTTCGTTTTGTAATTATCCTTTGGTAAATGTTGAACATTTGGGACGGAGTTCTTTCTAATTAAAATATAAAGGTGGTGAAGAATAATGTCGAGGACACAATTAATTTTGTTGGGCACATCCAGAAATTATTTTATTGGAAAGTTGCTAGAAGACTGATTTCTATGATATTTTTTCTGAACATACATGATACAACTTTTATCAATGTGTAGAAGAATTGTAGATAGTATAATAATTATTATTAGCAAAATGTAAAATGAATGTTTCAAGAACACCCTCATTTCGTACGAAAATTTGTACTGCTTTCAAAAGTATTACTGCAAGTTTAAATCGGTAGAGAATAGTTTTACAAGAATTTTTAAAACCTTAAAATTTAATGATTGAGCTCTAAATAGCTTGATGTTTGGCACGACATGTTTACATTGACACATACTAATGCTAGTAATTAATCATAATTAACATACTTTTAAAGATAAACTTGTTCACATTTCATGCAATATTTTTTTCTTTTATCACGTCTTCATTTAAATTTCGAGTAAGTAAGTACAATTACTTAAAACTCTAAATTTTATAAAACTTTTAATAAGTTAATGTGCTCAAAAAGTAATTTTTTACAGACTATTAAATCTCACTTATCAGGACTAAAATTAATTGAGTTAAGGTTTAATTAACTATAAGAGATCCATGGTGTGTTGCTGCGATTTGTTTCAACTGAAAAAAATAAATAAAACATTAAATCAAAAATATATTTGGTTTACACAAGCCTTGGAAACAAACTAGTTTGAAAGCAAAATGTGTAGATTCTTAGTTATGAATTGTCATTTCGTAATAGGAGACAATCAAAGATATTAACAAAGGTAGACTGGACAATCATTAGTTCGAGGTTGGATAGACTTCTCATTGTAAATAATAGTTCTAATGGTATGCGGCGGGTGCGGTGCAGGCTGTACACATCACAAGCGTGCACCTTTATTCTTAAATATTATGACTCTTCAATTACCATCAAATCTTCAACCATCCGAGAGCGCGGGCGTGACCCAGCCGTACTTGTCGTGCGTCTTGACGAGCGATCTGAACGCCTCCTCCGCCCGTCGCCTGGAGAACTCCCGGGAGGAGCGCGGCGGGGCGCGCGCCACCCGCCCCTGGCCCTTCACCACTGATGCTGCGAACTGCATCACCACGGCCTCTACAGTGTACGCCGATGCCCAACCCCTCGGCGTCAGTAGCTCCATGCATATCGCGCCACCTGGAATTGTGATTTTTGTTTTTTAGAATTCGGAGAAAGTTACTAGCTTAAATCTGTAAAAGTATCTAAAGTGTGTAGGTAAGTACCTTATGATTCTAAATTCAAATTGTAAAAAAGTTTAATCGAGCCTACAAGAAATGATAGAGCGAAACTGACGGCGACAGTTAACCCGGCCGAGGTTTCATTTCGTACGATCATTCTATCATAATAACGTAGCATGCATAGGCCATAACGTTGATATTATACCAACCTTCCATTACGAAACCTTTTTCTATTCTCGGTTCGATGACTCGCATGAAAGGCGGCGCGAAGGGGAAGTTCTCCGGGAATATGAGATGTAGCAGGATGTTGGGGATGTTCAGCTCGCGCAGATCCGCCGCTAAATCGCTCTCGGGATCAATTTTGTGAAGTCGCACGTGCCACTCGAATAAATTGTCGTTTACGAGCTCCACCTGCGGACAATATTAATATTTAATGCCGCTAAAGCGGGTAGGTTTCATATCGTATGTTTGAAGTTCTATTTCCGTCTTGTGTTGAGTCTTAGCGAATAAAGATTAACTGAAATTCGATTTTAGAAGGATTAGTCCCTTTGTAATCATCAGCTATTAGGGAATCGAAATACATTCTTACAACTTTCGTAATAGGATCTGAGTAAAGCCAATTCCTAAAGTTCTAACTTCTGGTGTTAACTTTTAGCAGGCAATTAGTGCTCTCTCGAGCATGTGAATTTTTGTTGGAACTGCTTATTAGCAGCGGAAAGTTTTGCTAAACGATAACATTTGCAAATTGATGGTGTAATGATTTTAGATTTCTTACTTCTTTTTAAAAGCTTGCTTTGTATATTTACTCGTATATATTAATTTATTAGATATAGATACAAACGATCCTGTTGGCAAGATTTATAACTAAAATCCATTCTCTTTTATCTAAAATTTTGGTTAAGAAACAAGTTACTAATTTTAACCTTTTAGGCTGTTTACCATTTAGAGTTTTAAAAGTTTTCAAAAGAAACAGTAGATCTACTTATTTTTTTGGTATTTAAATACCATCAGTTAAAAACTACTGGTAAGTATTTTTTATTTTATTTCATGAGATCGATTTGCTATCTATAGGACATAGGTGCGCTAATAGCCGAGTTTACTGGTTACTGCAATATTGTTGAGAGAGAGAGAGAGAGATCAAGTAGACTAACTATAATTCCAGAAGTTACCGTAAATACAGTGTCGGTTCTGTTCTCCTGCAACCTCTGTATCTCCTTGAGCTCTTTCATGAGTCGCCTGGTCCGCACCGCCGCCGCCCGCTCCCGTACATCAGACCCGGCTGACTTCTTCTTGCCGAGGGCGGAGGACGCCGGGCTCGCTGGCAGACTGACCGCCGCCTCGGCTGGAGTCACGCCGTCCCTGTGAGTGAAATACTACATGAATATAATTATATGAGGGGGTCACAGAGAAGCACGGTTAACTTAGCCGTTAGGTTTTCGCACAATAACGTTTGTGAGCAAGCTTGCAATGAGCAACTTCTCGATCATTCGTTCTTTTCACTCAAATATCTTGTTGCTATTGGTTGTGCCTTTCCTGTCGCCGTGTTTTTCCCTACTTGCTACGAAACTTTGATGTCTATTTCGATACCTATATATTGAAAATCAAAACTTGTAGTAAATGTTATCTCATCTATATTAGCTTATCTAAGGTATTTGATTGATTGAACAGTTCTGTATTATGCGACAGGACATGCGCGTCCTTCCGTCCGCCGCGCCGTTAAATTCCTGTATAAAATAGGTCTGAATAGAGTTTCATTCATATTATAAACATGGGCGGTCGCGTCTAATGAAATTCCGCGTGCTCACTTTGGTATTTTAAGCACCTCAGTCTTCCCTAAATTCAGTTTCAATTTGGTGTGGGTCGAATTCCACATAATACACAGGGTCTATGTTTGGACTGATGTAGGTAAACTGTACATAGTTGTGAAATACTAAATCCTAGATAATAAAGAAATTAGTTTGCTTATAATAATCGTATAAAAACGTCAGTCTGGCCCCGTGCTAAGTACCTGAAGGACTTGTGTTACGGGTACCAGACAACGGAAATATATTTAATACATTTATACTATACATATATTTAAGATTTTTATTATATGATACAGATATTTAATATACATCCATGACCCAGGAACTTTGAAAACATTTTGTTCCGTCGGCGGATTTGAACCCGCGACCCCCGGCTTGAACTGCCAACAGCCCACCAACTGAGCCACAGAGGTCGTCAAGTCAGGTTTGCTTGTAGGTAATATAGCAATTTTAAAGCATGATTTAACCCAATAATGCAGAGTGTAGACTGTGAATATTGCTTACTAAAGTCTAGCAGCCGAATAGGGAGAAAATTTGAAATAACTTACACCATAAATCTTATAGGCATCAAGCATGTATATATCTAGGTATATTATATTCTCTCTAGTAGCGTTAGGCCTGCTAAGTTCTTTCACTCACGCACCAATATAACTTTAAACTCTATATTGTAAATATCGAGATCATGAGCTTGCTGTTATTGTACGCGAGCTTTAGTTAGGTCTTGTTCAAAATTTCTCTTTATTTGGTATTTATCGCTCTGCCTGAACTTTGCCATGTGAATTGTTATGGGCTTGGATGTTAGTGTTTGTGACGCCTCTGCGCACTTGCTTTTACTCCGTGCCTCTGCGGGATATTTTGATCGCCAGTGTCGTCCGCGTCCATTGTCCAATTGTGACTTTATCACAATTAAACGATGACCTTAATGCGTATGTTTATTGTCTCTTTGTTGTGACTGCAAGAAAGTCCTTATGCATCATGTAAGGGAAACTAACGTTTAAGTCCAACGTCACTGGCAGTATTTTGTTCCGCATTATATGACGCAATGACCAATACGCGATTAATAACCGCGCAAATCGTCAATTAAACTGACGTGTTTTGGCTATTAGTAGGTTAATTGCATGTAACTAATTTCCTGAAGGTGATTCTGCTTTTAGGGTACCGTATCCAAGGATAGAACCATTTCAGACTCAGTTTGGTTTAATGTTAGACCTAATGCTACAGCTGGTGCGATTCTTTGCCTTTTTCTACAGAACCCACGGGCCACGACATCTTTCCGACTCCGACCGACCGACCGACCGACGACCACTTGGTCGAATTTTTCTTGAATAAAATGTTTAGTTCAAGCTTCGAATATTATATCAATAAAGAATTAGGTTGAACCGCTTTCGAAAATATGTTTTACAGAAATCTGTTTATGATTCATCTGTGTCCTACTTTGCCAACTAAATGTCTCCGTTATCGTAAATATATAATTATCGTCGGGCAGCGGGCTCGAAGTTCCCAGCTGTGCTCGATTTGTGTTTTTAGGGTTCCGTACCCAAAGGGTAAAAACGGGACCCTATTACTGAGACTTCGATGTCTGTCCGTCTGTCTGTCTGTCTCCAGGCTGTAACTCAAGAACCCTTATAGCTAGACTTCTGAAATTTTCACAGATTATTTCTGGTGCCGCTATAACAACAAATAGTAAAAACAAAATAAAGTTATTATTTAAGGGAGGCTCCCATACCACAAACGTTATTTTTTGGTCTTTTTGGCTCGTAATCCATAATGGCAACATATAGACACTGGAAATTTTCACAAAATGATCAATTATATGTGAACTTTAATATTAAATAATAAAATTAAAATAAAATAAATAATTAAAGGGGGCTCCCATACAAAAAACACAAATTTTTTCCTTATTTTCGCTCTATAACGGTACGGAACCCTTCGTGCGCGAGTCCGACTCGCACTTGGCCGATTATTTTTTATGTATTTATAGGTACCACCGAAGAAATTGATTCTTGTCAGATAGCGGACCGTCATATTTTGGTCTGGTTATATCAATTCAATGTTAGTCGTGATCTGTTGGCTAGAGTAACCAAAAACCGACCAAATTAGGTAGGTCCGCCACCTGCCTATGAATTAATTTCTCTGATAGTTCATACACCTACTTCGTTAATCAAAATGTCCCATCCATATGAAACCGCACTTGCGGAGGGTTTATTAAGTGCCAATTAGGTGAGCTATAACATGTAGAGTCGGTAGAGCACTAAAGGTGGTTTGGTGCCATTAAGGTTTTAGGTCATTGCCATTTGCCACTCACCATACAATTCCTAACAAATATAAGGTGGTTTATTTTCCAAAAATTGTGTAGTCGAGAATCATAACTACAGGGTGTAACAAAACTGAGTGATAATACTTTAGGGTGTGTACGTGTTCCTTGTAGAGAGTTCACTGTGAAAGTATAGCAGCGCTGAAAGACCAATTTTTTTTTTCACTTTTGTATGGGCAAGCGCCCCAGCGGCGTCACGAGTTTCCCCATATAAAAGTGAAAATTTTTTTGGTCATTCAGCGTTGCTACTTTCACAGTGAACTCTCTACAACGAATTCTCAAAAATTGTAACACTCCCGGCAAAAATTACGTATGATACATGGAAATTTTAAAATTAATTATTTCACATAACTTATCGGTAAGGTATTGATTTTTTGGCATCAATCGATGCAGGATGTTTTATTCTACTATATATTTCGAACTTAGGTCAGAATCTTTGAATTTATAAATGTTATATACATCCTTAAAGTTATTCGTCTAGCAATATATCAACACAACAATAACGCTGTTACAACACAATAAATTAATGTTGTTTGATTTAAACTTATAAGGTTAGCAGTGAATACTAACTAGTAAACTAACAGCTGTATGTTTGTATCTCATTACAATTATAATTCATGCACTAAGGTCTAAGTTTGATTAACTATGCAAAACATGTGACCGCGCGGGAGGCAAACATATGTCGAGTAACGAGTTGTAACTTGTAACCTCTTGTAACTGTACTACATACCTACTATCCATACTTACTAATATCCATACTTCTTCATACTATAAATGTGGATGTGTGTCTGTCTGTCTGTTACCTCTTCACGCCCAAACCGCTAAACCGATTTTGCTGAAATTTGGTATGGGGATACTTTGAGTCCCGGGAAAGGACATCCCAGAAAAATGTACGGTTCCCGCGCGATAAACGAATTTTGGCGCAACGGAGTTGCGGGCGTCATCTAGTGTATTGTAAATGAGAAAGTGATAAAGTTTGTTACCTCTTCACGCCCAAAACGCTATACCGTTTTTGCTGAAACTTGGTATAGAGATACTTTGAGTCCCAGAAAAGGACATAGGATACTTTATATCCCGGAAAAATGAACGGTTCCAAGCAAAAAAAAAGCATAAAAATTTTAAAAGTTGTTCTAAATCATAATAACGATTCCTCGTGTTAAAATATGGTTTAGTAATCTTGACTGGGAGCGTTAACATCTGAGTTGAGGCCAGTGTTTTGACCTCAGGCCGCTAGCCACCTGTCGCATACCAGACACCAGTAGCGCATTGCACCAGCCAGTGTAGGAACGGGTTAGAACTTAATGCAGCCTTCGATTACTTCGATATTCCGATTGCTGTCAAATTTTTTAATAACTTTTCTAGAGTACTTAAATTTTGAGTCTTTTTCCGCTCTTTAGAACTAATTAGTTATAGTTGTACTTTGTACAACTACACGTGGTTAAATATTACGGAATCAACCCTATCACAAACTTTGTTTATTTATGTTATTTTACTTTAAAATGAAATGTTACATAAATTAAGCATATTTTATAATATAACTGCGCACATGTTATGTTAAATTTTTAATACATATACTAAACATAATCATTTTTAGACCAAGAAAAAAATGTAGAGCTAGCGCGTTTATGCATCAGTCGGATTTGTCAATTTCGAGCTCATATTTAATAAAATATCTAAATAAGGCTAAAACGAAATGCTGAATGAAAAATTTACAAGTAGTCAAACGTTCTCATGGATAATACTCTACATTCGGAATGAAGCTTAAGTATGTAGTACATGCAGAAACTCTACATTGCATTATAATTCGTAGCTTCACCGTGCTACCATGTAAACAACATGCAGCGATAATATTAAGTACGTACCCACTATGCAAGTTTCTACTGTGTAGATACCTACTCTACATTTACATAAGTAAGCACATTTAGTTTTCGTACTTTCAGTGTGCTCTCTATATTTTATTAAGTTTAGTTTGCTAGTACCTACCTTAAATCTCTCCTTTAATGCTAAGCGAACATTTTGTCGTTATCTCAGCAGGATATTAGTCCCATTCAGTTTTAATAACTTAATGGAACTAATAGCACCAAAGACATAATAGGGAAAGCTTATTAACTGATAAATCAACGCATAGGCTGCATTGAACTTAGGATAGGCATGAAATTTAAAAAATCTACTTTCAATGCAGGCTGCATAAAAAAATGTGGAACCGGAATACGCTCGGGAAAACTAGTATATAAAGTAGGGTAAATAGGAACGAACCTGTGACGACGAAACAGGCCGCGCTTGGCCGGTGATCCACTGGGTCCGGCTCCGTCTTTGTCGATCTTCTCCGGCGAGCGAAACAATTTCCGGAATGCGGCAGCTACCTTCTCCTTAGATCGCGACGTCATATTGGACTTGCTGCACTCGATTCACTTTCTCACTTAAACCCCTCTATATAAAAAGTTGCGTAGTTTTTTTTAATACTGTTTTTTTAATTCACCATAAGTCTCGCGACGTGCGCCGACGCACGTGCGACTACTTACACGGTGAGTGCGTTGATGAAAGCGAAAACTAGTATACCGCGTCCGCTATCGGCAGTGCAACTCGAGGGAGACACTCGTCCAGACGCGACAAGACGCGGAGACGCATATCAGGAGGCGACCGCAGCGGCCCTCGTGTGAATGAACTATCTCGGAATATTGTATTTTAGTTCGATCCGGATCTACGAGCCGCACGGGTTGCGTGAATCAAACGAGCGGCCTAGCCCTGAAACAAAGGAAATAAGCGTCAATGAATTTCTTGAGGATTTGGGTCAATACAGTGGCAATGATTTTGACCGTCAAATTAAAGTCATTGCGCAATTAAATGTGTTATACTTATAATTGAGTTTGGGATTAATTTGCAACAAAAATATATTTTTGGCGAATCTTTGTAGTCTCCAAACTTTTTATATGTTTCAAACGTAGCTGACCGAATTTTGCCTAAGAGTGGTTTTATGGGTCGATCAACTTTTAAGTGTACATATATTAATGATAAATTTTATTATTTTAATTTTATCAGATTTTTTTTTATAATTTAACATGTTTACTGTAGATAATTAATTATATTTTAAGAATTTACATAGAGCGGTTCATTTAAATAAAATACACAATTTACAAAAAACACAATTTTTTCCAACTTTCGCTCTATAACGGTCGAACCCTTCGTGCGCGAATCCAACTCGCACTTGGCCGATTATTTCCTCTTTCGCTCAGCAAAATTTTCCGGGTCTCCTTTAAGTTTTTCTCCATAGCGTCTTGATTTTTATTTTTCTGTCAAACCCATTATCTATAAATAAAAACAAATATAATTCAGAATAGAGAACTATTAGACTATAAAAATGTGTTCAGTAAGGTAACACACAAGTACAAAGTAGTAAAAAGTTGAATTTGGTCAAAATATCAACGGTTTTGGTTGTCCAAGTGACCGGTTGTCCGAGCGACATTTATCAGTCTTTGTGCTTCCTGGTAATAAATAATGGTATTTTGAATTAGGTCTTACGCGCAGTGAAAAATAAAGATTAAATAGA
Source organism: Cyaniris semiargus (assembly GCA_905187585.1). Taxonomy (NCBI): domain Eukaryota; kingdom Metazoa; phylum Arthropoda; class Insecta; order Lepidoptera; family Lycaenidae; genus Cyaniris; species Cyaniris semiargus. The sequence continues at coordinate 12,492,828 of LR994546.1, read as the reverse complement.
ATACATTTCACATTAATTTACTACGATATATTCAACACTTACATTTTTGTGCTGGTTGTCCGGTAGAGACAAAAAAAAGCCACCCGCTTTTTCCAAACACACTCGGCCAACTGACGCCGCGGCAAAAATGAAATCAAAATGGTGTTTGGATGAGTTTTGTCACCAAATGAATCGACTTTATCTTAAGTTAGTGCCTTAACACGTCATCTGCGTTGTGGTTTCGGAACTTTTTTGTCCGGTGGACGTCAGGATAGTAAAATAATATAATAGGGACCAAAATGAACATGCAAAAAACTCGTTAAATCTATATGTTTTCATTATTATAGACATTGTAATAAATAATTATTTACAAGCGCAATTAATTGTCGTATAGTATTTTTTGTTTATACTTTATAGTAATATTTTCTTGAACTAACCTATACTGGGGGACAAATAATAAAACGTTTCATCAGAGGTTTTGTCACCCGGACAACCATTAAAATTCCAGTATAATAGTGATTTATTTAAAATAATTGAGTCGTATGTTTGCTTAATAAAAAGTTAAATACGACATATGCCAACAAACCACTTAATTTTCTCTATAACTGCGATTATTGGCCAGAGACAAAACATAGTGCTTACAGGACAAATAAAAGTTGATTGACCCTTATGACTACTGAACCCTAAAACGGAACCCTAACAAGCTGATTTTTTGTATATTGATAGGTTAATAGTTATATAATTTAAGAGTAACATTGTCCTACAAAATTAAATAGAACAATCCTTATTTTAGGACCATCAAGTTAAAGTATGAAATCCTTTCTATCTCGAAGCTCTGTTAGCTACCACTTTCGAGATTTTTCGCAAATAAAAATGTTCGTCTTATCAAAATGAAGCTATTCACAAAAAATTAGATTGATAGTAATAAAAAAAATTGTTCTAGGGCTCCCGTACTATTATACTTTAGACTTACATTAACAATATCTACATATTGCTATCTAACTTTTCGCCACCGTCCTACAGGAAAACACTTTCTTTCTCGTACTATTAACTGTAGAGGAAATCTCACGGTGCGCTTTCCGATTTCATAATGAATCGTCGTTCATTACTTTACTTAAGCTCTACCGTCTTAATTAAATAATTTATCATCGAGAGTTTTGGTATATAATGTAATTATTATGTTCAAGATTGAAGGCTTCTGATTAACTTTCCCTGGGTCTATTTATGTGAGCTACGCCCTTGGTTTGACCTTAAGGACGAGGGATAAAAGACATTCATCGGAGCCTACGCACATTGGCAAATTGCCCGAAGAACAAATTACGTAAGAGAGGTTTGCACGCTGGTGTTTATTTAGAAAACGAGTCAAATATCACCTACGAGGTGTTGTAATCGCGGTTAAAGGTGAGTAGCCTAATCAACACAATACAACAATTTCGAAGTAAACAAACACTTTCCAATGTTATTTCTATAATCTGCAGATGCGATAGAATGAAAAAAAAGCTCCTTGAAATAATTCGAATCGGATCTAAAGCAATAACAGCAAGAAGCAAAGCTTTATAAATTTGGAGTCAAAACATTATATTACTTCGCCTTTGGAATGATTGATATTATGTTTTAGTAGGTGTATCAAGTATCACACAATCAAGGATTTTAAGACAGGAATAATGCACCTCTTCAACTCATAGATGTTAGCAAGACTTTCCGTTGGCTCAAGCCAAGGCTGAGTAGAGTAAGAAGTACCTACAGTGTAGACTGTAGAGTGGTAAGAGTATTGAGTAGAAACAAAATCATATAATGATATCTAAGTATTAGTACGGGAGCCCTAGAACAATTTTTTTTTATTACTATCAAGCTAATTTTTTGTGAGTAGCTTTATTTTGATAAGACGAACAACATTTTTATTTGCGAAAAATCTCGAAAGTGGTAGCTAACAGAGATAGCAAGGATTTCATACTTTGAATTGATGGTCCTAAAATATGGACTGTTTTATTTGTAGGACAATGTTACTCTTAAATTATATAACTAATAACCTATCAATATACAAAAAAGCAGCTCGTTAGGGTTCCGTTATAGGGTTCTGTAATCAACAAAACTTGGTTGACAACTAAACCCTAAAACGGAACCCTAACAAGCTGATTTTTTGTATATTGATAGACATAACAAGACCAAAATAAGACAACACCAAACAAGACCAAGACCAAACAAGAACAAGAACAAAAAATTAGCTTGATAGTAATCAAAAAAAATTTGTTCTAGGGCTCCCGTACTATATAATATATTGTGTATTATAACCACGTGCATAACGATAAAGTTATCATTATACGTCAGACAGTAGACTGGAGACACAAACAAATAAAATTAATCGCGTATTCAAATTGAAACAGCGATGGGGCTTATGTAGAGTGTAAAATCATCCTCCCGTCTGCATCGTGCACCCTGTGACGTCACCAGACAGACCTTGTCGTTATACAGGATGTTACAAAACAATGTGAGGATACTTTAGGGTGTGTATGTGTCACTTATATTGAGTTCACTTTGGAAGAAGCAGCGCTGAAAGAGCAAATTTTTTGTGATTCGTATGGGCAAGCGCCCCAGCGCGCATGAATTTGCCAGACACATGTTAAAAAAGTTACTCTTTCAGCGCTGCTACTTTCACAGTCAACTCGATACAGGGGAATCATACACACCCTAAAGTATTATCACTTTGTTTTGTTACACCCTGTATACATTTTACCATTTACGCGGTACAAATACACTACAGTCTACATGTACAAGCTTCCAATAAAATCCACTTTTTATGGAGTGCATTGTGCAATGTTGAAAGCATTTGGAATTAAAATTCTACTCATGTTATTGAACAGTCTTTGTGACATTTTTATTGGTGTTCATGTTCAGTCTTATCGTCTTAAAGGCTAGTCAGGCTCAGGTCGGTAATTCTTATAGTCTAGCTCTAGTCTAACGAGTACCTACCTAAGTATGTAGTATAATGATAACTACTTTTAAAAAGTAGCAACTGAAAACTCGTACTAGGACGAGATCTTGTGGGACCATTAACTAGACCACTCCGTCTTTATTTTAAGCGCAGTTAAAAATTTAAACTGTTCGTTCTTTGTAATCAAATTTTGCAGCGGATTTCCGCAAAACATCAAGGCCGACAAACGCAAAGCAAAATCAAACGCAGCAATAAAGGGTAGGTATTCCTCGATTTTCTTTGTCTAACGAACCTCCTACACGTTTGTATCGTGTACGCATATTTGTTGAGTCATATTTTGTTTACTCTCAGCGGCAAGGCTAACTAGTAACCACTAAACGAACAAAGTTTTTAGGAAACATTTAATTAGAACCTCTTCGATTCTTCGTTAGAAGTTACTTAATGAAACAATGATCTGTACCAAAAATATTAAAACTCAAATATTATTATTATCAATCACATGTGTATTGACATAGTTAATTTTATTAAAATGTTTGGTAATATAATTTAACTTAAGTTACGTATTGTAACTTAAATTATATTACCGAACGATTTCGTATTATCGATTTCAATCGTAAACATTCTAAAACGTTGGTAAATGTGTTAACTGTTGAATATTAAAACGAGGTTGAAATATTTTCCTTGAGTTACCTACATGGATATAGGGTAGGTACCTACAAACATGCAATAATAATAAGCTACCAAATTAATTAAGGTGGTTATAATAACGAACTTTAGTAGGTAATATTTCAATGATCAAAGCTAGTTAGGAAAGCTAAAATAGGTCTAAAATTACAATTTATAGACCTCAATACACCCTCTACAATTACTTATAATTAAAGGAGGTAGTTTAAATTAACGCGAGCATTATTTAACTCGTTGATGGCACATAATCTGGGGCATCGGCTTTGACGCGTCCTTTGCCCTCGATTTGTGTCAAGAGAGCACATAAATCGTGCAGAGAAAATATATATGGCCGCGCGTTAACAGTACGATAACGGGAGATAAGTTAAACAACCAGTCAAATACTGATAAGCAAATATTAGTTAAAGTTGACCGTAATTGATAGGTCAAAGGATTTTATTGATAGGGAAAGGAAATGTTATTAGATGTCCAACTATAGTGAACTTTTCATTTAGTCAGCTACACAAATATCATACATTTTACATTATTATAAAAAAAATAATTTACGTATATAAAATTATTAACAACAGCTTACTTAAAATATTGCTTTCTTAAAATAATAATGATAATAATTTTTATCTTGAATGTTCCTGTGCTACGAGCTACGGCGTAGACCGGCCTACGCGTAGTTCCCGTCTACGCGACCTATCTATACTAATCTATACTTATATTATAAAGCGGAAGTTTGTTTGTTTGTTTTAACGCGCTAATCTCAGGAACAGTCCGATTTGAAAAATTCTTTCAGTGTTAGATAGCCCATTTATCGAGAAAGGCTATAGGCTATATATTATTAAGCTAAGATCAATTGGAGCGAAGAAACAGAGGAAAATGTGGAAAAAAACGGGGAAAATTATATGAAATTGCTTATTATCTTAAGAACTACTGAAGCAATTTTTATGTTTTTTGGCACACATGAAGAATAGACCACGCGAAGGGTCATAGGCTATTTTTGCGGAAAAATGTACGGTTTCCGTGAAGTTCCTAAAATACGCTGGCGAAGCATCGCGGAACATCTAGTCTAATATATTATTCTATTGTTTTTTTTATTCGCATATTTTTTTATACACGTACCTATTATTGATACACATAACGTCAACTAGTATCTATTTAATTTACACCCAGTTACCATACATTTGGCTTAGTTAACTTCTGAATGCCAAGACGGTTTAAGTCAAGATAAAATTTTATTTATTTATTTATAAATTCTTTATTTGCTTAAAAAATTAACAATATAAAATAACAAAAACAATATAAAGGCAGGGAATAGCGAATAGGCGGCCTTACCGCTTTCAGCGGTTTCTTCCAGACAACCACAATATGATAATCCATACGTCAATTAATAGTCGATAGCTGTTTAGTCATCCAGTATAGTGAAGAGTCTCTCACATATACTATGTTCAACAGGAACCGATGCCTGTCTGTCGATTGAAATGTCAGCTAAATAGGAGCTGGTTCCGAGTTCCGGCACACTACAGTTTGAAATGCAATTAACTGAATCCATATTAGATTTCATAAATCAAATCGTATTGGGAATATATAACTGCTCGCAGACTTAGGAAACCAGTTGTTAATAGTTTGCAATTTTAGAAGTTCTAAAGAAATGAGATACAGATAATAATGTTCGTATTAAAATAATATCTTTAAAAAAATGCCTCCGTTTTCACTGTTTTTATCGTGTATCAGCAGCTCTATTCACTGCGTGACAACCCTCGTTTAATCGTTAACAAGCTCCTATAGGCTTTAATAGGTCAACTACACACTACGTACCTAATTAGGAAATATAAGAGGCCTTTTCGACTTTTAAAAAGGTTCTTTATCAAGCCCTCGTCACCTAGATATCATATTTATATTGACTAGTGTATTAGTATAATCGCAAATACCTATTTAGAAGTACTGTCAAAAAAGGCGCCGTTTTCAGCCACTAGGTTTGGAGTGTTTTTCGAATTGTTATTAAAACTCTAAGGGCCTGTTTCACCACTTCCTGATAAAGTGCCGGATAGGCTATCCACAACTTTTTTGACAGATTCTCCATACTCTATCTGTCAAGTTAAGTGGTGGATAGCCTATCTGGCACTTATCAGGAAATGGTGAAACAGGCCCTAACAATTGTATTTAGGTTGTTAGCTATACGATGTTTGCGCACGCACGCACTGACGGTTTTCACACCGTGTTGCGAGTTGCGACGTCGCAGCGATGCGCTGATGTTCCGAACGCGCGGCAGCCCCAACATCATCCTGAAAATTCTCAGTGATAAGCTGGACAGCCCCCTCCTGAAGCACTGGGTCCATGCACACGTGCATGTATCCGGTGCGCCAGAGGGTGGCAAATATTTGAATTAATTATTTCCTTTTAAGAATTTTATATGGGTTATTACCTGAAATAAACTTATTTTACTTTTATTTATTTATTTATACTTTGGTTAGCACAAAGAAATGTTACACAATAACAATTTTGCATTTTTCTCAGGCAGAGAAGGCAAAAACTTTCTGAATTAATGAGCTTAAGAAGTTTGATCACGTAGTCGTAGTGAGTAACGACGTAAATAATGAGTAAACGATATTGTCTGGGGGCGGCTGGTGGAGATCCTTTGTTCGAATATCAATACAAATAAACTTTGATGACGTAATGGACGCTGCACATGGTACGCTACCTACCTATTTGAGGCTTGTGCAAGAAAAAACCTTTTTAACAAGCACGAAGGATTGTAATGTCCTAATAACTGGTGATAATTGTTTTTGTGTCGTTTTAAGCATAATAATATTATGTACTTATGGCTTTGTTCTGGGCAAGAAAACAGGGGAGACTGGGTACGGTTGTGACAATTTTGGTTTGTAGGCCAATAATTTTGTTAATTTATCAGCTAGCTGGGAAAATTTTATCAAAAACCATAGTTTATTTATTTGTCTACATAAAAATACCAATATATCATGCAAAAATATGCTGTATGAGTCATGGAATCAAATTTAAAAGAAAAAGGGAAATTGTCACAACCGACCACAACCCAAGGATGGTTGTGACAGTGGTTCGGGTCAGTAGTGACATCTACAAAAAAATGGTTTTAATGATTTTTATTTCAATAAAAATGTACCATAAAACATCATAATCTTATTCTAAACAAATTCATCTAGCGTATCAAAACAGTCTATTCCTAAACATATTTATCGACCAAAACAACAACATCCGATTAATTTGATGTATTTTCGCCGTTCTCTGTAAATAAGTCCTATATTTGACTTCTTCGTAAGTATTTTCGTATTGACTGAATATTCTGCGCTCGTTTGGTCTTCTGCAAGCGTTTTTAGGACATCTAAGAAAAAATATAGAACAAATGTATGTCACAACTCACAATCGTACCCCTAAGATTTGTCACAACCGTACCCAACACAGAATTTCGATAACAAATAATCGCCACGAATCGGCTAAACGATTTACGTTAATAATAATCACTCGTAGTTAATTACTAATGATCAACTTATAACAAGAAAATAAACGAGATAGCTAGGTTATTTGTATACAAAAAATAGTAAACATTAAAATAAATCAAACAAGAAAACCTACCTTTTGACTGTTAAAAAGCAATGTGGGCCCCTGATAAAGTTATTGTGCTGGCTGAAGCAATGCTGGGAGAACCCCACCCATCCCCATATTCCGTATAGTTTCGCTGTTATGAGCACTGTCACAACCGTACCCAGTCTCCTCTACTAGGTACTAATATCTAGTACATAATATTTTTGTTAAGCTGAGAAAAACATTAATCGTATTATACTCACAGCTTTTTTAGGGTTCCGTACCCAAAGGGTAAAAACGGGACCCTATTACTAAGACTTCGATGTCTGTCCGTCTGTCTGTCTCCAGGCTGTAACTCAAGAACGGTAATAGCTAGAGAGTTGAAATTTTCACAGATTATGTATTTTTGTTGCCGCTATAACAACAAATACTAAAAACAAAATAAATTTAATATTTAAGGGGGGCTCCCATACAACAAACGTGATTTTTTAAACATTTTTTGCTCGGTATCAATGATGACAACAGGTAGCCACCTGAAATGTTCACAAAATACTCAGTTTTAAAATTTAATTTTAATTAAATAAAATTCTTAATTAAGGGGGTCTCCCATACAAAAAACAATTTTTTTTCCTATTTTTGCTCTATAGTGGTACGGAGCCCTTCGTGCGCGAGTCCAACTCGCACTTGGCCGAATTTTTATATTTTATTTATAATAATTAAATACAATTTGTATAGACTACCTAACTATAATATGATGTCTGAAATAGACATATTACTTAGCAGAAGTATTTAAAATTAAAATAAACTGTATAATAAGCTGTATAACGTGAATATTTACCACACTTTAACTGTAGAAAATGATAGGGTTCCGTAGAAAATAATCTGCGACGTCGCGTCGAGACATGTTGTATACGTGCTTACTTAGTACAAAAAATTTACGTAACTCCTACATTCCAACAGACACAATATCAAAGTCTATCTTTGAAATATAAAAAGAATATAATATTCAGACATAAGAAAAAACTCACCTCATGTAAGTCATTGAAGAAAATTGTAACGATGTAGCTCCTGGGACGAGCACACCACGGCCTCGCCGCGCCAGCGACCCCGGCACACTGCCTTCCCTCCCGCCGGCCTGCCTCACACCAACCTCCGACCATCGATCCACCCTTAGCACCCCTGAGACGATACTAGCCTCTATCGGAGGAGATATAAGGCTCGTATTCCCGTAGCAACCCGAGCTTTCCTCGGTGCTGACGTAAAACGCGTGGAGCGACGCTACACTGATTACAAAGCTCGGTCCTCCGATACCGCATAATACTGTCGTTCAGTACCTCGTCGACTCCCACATTACGCGTTCATTAATAAAATGATAGGTTAGACGCGGGGGAACAGAAACGACTATAAAACAAACAAGTTTATATTCAATAAATGTCAATAATAGCTCAATTAATCACAAAAACTTTTGAGTTCTCATCTCTTTCTCTATACAATATAAAATTTAATTGACCGATCGTCAATTATTTACCTACGAAACGTTTTACATAATGGTTCTTTCTCTTTAAATGCATAAATCAAATGGCCCGATTTGATTTAGGTAAACTCGACTAGAAGCAGACACTGCCCATAAAAGCTTGAACCTACAAAATTGTTTGTATTGAGTCACAAGTTAATACCGTAATATATCATTTGTTACGAGTTGGTACATATTCAATTCCTTAATAATAAAACATAGCAATAATATAATACAATTTACAAAATTATAATTATTTCTAAATCGAAAAGATACATAATAAAACTTTCTTGACTTCTTGGTTTGTCGACCGACGAATATCCTATGGTGACAAACCCACAATAGTTTAAAATTTTAAATTGTTCTAGATATTCAATGGAGCCTATATAATTATATACAAAGGTAAATAAAAGGTAAAGTTAGATATCAAAGTTTGACGTCGAAAATCTTATAATGGTCATATTATCGTTCAAGTTGGTGCTGGTAAAACAGGTAAGTACCTAGCATAAAATGTGTTAATATGATATGTAGCATCACGTTTACGATCGAAAAGGTAACATCATAACTTACACGACCATAATACTTCTGTGACTTGTAACTGGAGGAGGTTACTCATAATTGAAGACGTAAGTGGATAAAGTTGCTAAATGCTAACTAACATTTTATAACATAAGGGCAATTACTCATTTCTTCCCTTTTAATTTGAACAACACATAACTTACCTACTTCATCATCTGGCTAACTTTGTAATACATAAAATCTACTTTTTTCTGATTGCAAATCATTTTCCCGGTCTTATAGCCTCGAACTCTGTAAAAAAAACTAAGATTTTCAACAATGTTAGTAATAGCCACTTCATCCACTTACGTCTTTAACGTCACACCTTAAAATATTTTCACTTAAAAAATTAGTATCGGTATCATCCAAAACGATTTAAGAAGTAAAATGAGGAAATACCTACTATATAGTATTCAAAAATAGCGAATTAGTAATTACCAAGTTAGCATTTTTTTCATCTAAATATAATTTTTTAAATTTTTCCGCGCCTGTAACGTAGCTACACTCAGCGCCTTCGAATCATTTAATAAAATAGGAAGACTGCGAATTACCTTAAAATAAAAACCTTAAATTATAATTAATATAAAATACCAATTAAATTTGAGTTACAAATAAACTTTAAGCTCCTGTCAAAAAACATCTGACACCGGGCATTGAACAAAGTTTCATCATCACATCGTCGCGTCACCATCATTTCATCATCACATCGTCGCGTCGCCATCATTTCATCATCACATCGTCGCGTCGCCATCATTTCAATTTTCAACTGTATCAAGTCTTTTATTTAACCCATATTATGTTTAGTATAAGCTGGTATAAGTATATTAATTCATACCCTATCTATATACCAAGGTAATTTCTGGTCCTACAATACGAAATAAAAATTACTGAATTGAGACGATAAATTCTAGATTTCTACTACTTATCGAATATCTACGTATCTTCGCGGGGCAAAAAATTAGATTAGTTTTTGCAATATTATATCAACATGAGACAACAGGTATGAGTTTTTTTCTTTAAAGTCTGGTCGAAAAGCGTGTTGAAGTGTTAATCGAGCTAATAAGACAAGAAGCGATAGATAAGGGTGAAGCCAAATGAGCGTAATTATGTGAATCGTGAGTCGCAGAATTTCGGTCGCGTAAATTATTTTTCATACAAATCATGACTCACAAAATTACGCTCGTATGAATCAAACAGGACTTTTGTATGAAACTGAATGCAGCAGCTTTTTTTCAAGCCGACATTCTGCGACTCACAACTGACAAATTACGCTCGTTTGGCTTCACCCTAAATGTACACACAAACATTAATCTATCGCTTCTTGTCTTATTCGCTCGATTAACACGCAAAAATATTGCTATCTCGCTCCTATCGCGTGTCTGTAAAAACAATGTAGCAGTAGTAGAAAAAGATAAGTAACGAAATATTAGACTTAATATGTTTCACATCGCAAAAGTTTTACACAAGAAAACTAGCTAGCTATCAAAACCAATTTTAGTAGAAGACGACAACGAAGCACCGTTTGATATACAGTAAACTACATCTATAGATTTTGTGCTACTTTCGATATTGCTTCAATGATTCTATTTATATAGAAAGAAATGCGCCCGCGCATTCTTTCATAACGTAAGCAAAATTGCACTTCGGAATGCATCAAAATACTACCACCTACTATTGTAACATTACTACAGCTTGTGGAACTACTACTGTGAGATATAATATAATAGAGGTTGCTTGATTTATTTAGAAACTCGTTAATGATACAGTTTTGTATCCGAAAATAAGAGAAAAACTAACAACAATTACTAATGGATATAAAATTGTTAATAAAAGCGTCTTATTAATAAAAGCTTTACCCCATGTTGCCGTCCTTTTCTGATGCGTTGGAAAAGCCACTTGAAAGATAAAGACAGCAGCATGGCGTCAAAATTTTTATTGATAATGGCACTATGGAGCACTTCTTTAATCTGAGGTACTGTTAGTATGAGTATCTTACCTACTTTCTTTTATTATAGTGATCAAATTGTTTTCTACGTCTTCAAATTCAAAGCGAAACCAGCGCTTATCACATGCCGTAAACCGACTCGTCAATACTAACTTAGCCTATAGAATATTTTCTACCCTTGGATCTAGTATCTATTACATTACCTATATTATAAATAACAATATTTCATTACCTAAATACGCCGTACCACACAACACAATCAATAATTGTACTAAAAAGTGGTATTATCACAATAATCGTTTTTGCACGATGTTAAATTTACAACAATATTCATAATATTATATAGACAAGAACGGATATTACGCAATCCGTAGTGACGTTTGGTTTCTTTACAAACATTTTTGGTATAATGCGCTTACATAAGAGGGTTTGAGATAAACCAAGTCAAATACACAAGGTATAACATATTGTACGCGTATTATGATATACACTTTTAAGTGTTATGAAGTAATGATAGACACTATTTTCAGTCTTTTTCTATTTTATGTAAGTGCAATATACCTAGTTTCAAATATCCTAACACCACGTCTCATTTGTAGAATCTGACCGTCGTAAAATAGTTAACAAAGACACAATATCCCATAAATGAAAACATGTGATTCATAATGACAAAATTAATAAAATTATCACAAGGGACAAACTTTACGGGGAATGTTGTTCGAACTATTCGTTATTCAAAAGATAATATTTAGGGCGTCAGTTGCAGCACTCGCATCGGTGTTTAAAAGTAGTTCATAGAAACCTAAACAATATAATATAAAACATTAACAAATATAAAACCTGTAGGATACAGTATTTTTGTTTATATATTTTGTTCGCGTATTTTCGTACATAACATAAATAACATTATCATCACTTCGACTAGTATAAAACGGTTTTTCAAATTGAAAGAGGCCTCTTTGGCTCACAATATCTAGCACCTATAACTCTTAATACGTTACGTCTCTTGCGTAGAATACTAACATTATAAAATAACAATAATATTATTGCAGGACGCTAATAATTTAGCATCCTTAATGGCATCAATTTAAAAGTTGCTTGCGAGCTTACGTAAAATGGGAAGTACCTGAGATTAAAAATCATATTATACAAAGTAAAAAAACTTTTACACAGTAAAATATTGGTCTAGACTTGATGAAGTTACTAACACTATGAAGATATAAGTATCGAAGTGTATGTAAGCTCTTTCTAATTCTCTTGTTTTATATTAGTCTCCCTACTCAGTAAAATGTTTGGCATCATCCCATGTACACTTTCCACTTATAGGTTAGTCAAAAAGGCTAAAAACCATGAATGACTGTACAAACCGATTCGTTATCGGTACGCAGATACGTCTACAATGTGCGGCTCTTTTAGAGCGGTTTTGAACTTTCGGTGATGGTGCAATTCAAATCCGTAATTCACCTCGGCAATCACAATATACGCATATCATGCGTATTTTCTACAATAACAGTCCCACAACTCTAGTAAATAACATCAGGGGTCCAGTACCTTTGATTCGTTCGATTGTAAGGCTGGTTAAGGCGCAATGTTCTGTGCCTTTATATTCCGAGGTACAAGATAAGTCCCAGCTTGGATGTACATCACATTGCAAAACTACAATCGTACTACAAGGTTAATCACATATAGTGTGTGTGATCGGACGCGCGCGGGGGCGGGGCCAGGGGCGTGGCCGGGGGAGCGGCGGCGCGCGGGCGGCGGGCGCTATAACTCACTCTCCGTCCACTGCTAGTCCCCGCGTCGCAGTCTCCGCGCCGCCGACGTGTTATGCCGGTATATCCATACCTGAAAAAAGTTTATTTTGTCGTGAGAAGAGCTTTTTCTGGTTGAATGTACCAATGAATAGAAACTTTCACTATGGAAACAATTTTCTTACTAAAAAAATGCTATAGAGCATTAGGAAGTATTTATGAATTTTTAGTCAATTCATGTTGACTTTTTTTGTTTAGTTCAGAAGTTTAAGCTTATCACGAATAAGTTACTTATCACGTATATGTAGACATTTAATAAATAAAATTTACAAAAAATTACCTGGAACAATATCACAATATCCAAGGTGACTTGAAGACTTCCGCAAACCCAGAACTGTGTTGGAGCGTCTCTGATCACAAAATATGCCGTTTTGAACACATCCCCACAGGTCCACATGATTACCATGCTTACACTGAAATTAAAACAAACAAGCTTTAGGTATATAATTATTAGTATCGGTCGCCTCTGTGGTCCAGTAGTTTGAGCGTGGCTCTTGGGTGGGTTCGATTCCCGCATTGGAAACATGTTATTTCCAAGTTTGGTTAGGACAATGCAGGCTGATCACCTGATTGTCTGACAAGTGAGATGATCCATGCGTCGGATGGGCAATGTAAAAAGTCGGTCCTGCGCCTGATCTCTTGCCAGTCGTGTCGGTCTTCCGTCCCACTGGGTTATGGGAGTAAAGGAATAGAGAGTGCTCTTGTGTACTGCGCACACACTTGAGCACTATAAAATTAGTCCTGCGTAACTGGCCTCAATGAAACTGGCCGCCGTCACCGGCACTGGTGTGGGAGTATTATTATTTTATTATATTAGTATCGGTAAAAGTATAATTGGTAGATATTCAATTTTTCAAAATTACTTAATGGGCTGTGAATTGTAATATTATTCTTATCTTATGATCAACTATCGACTGTTGAGGAAATAAAAAAAATAGCGATAGAAACGATGACGAGACACTGATCTTGATGACGAGTGCACAATTTTTAATCTAGAAATTATTGAATTTCACTGAAAATCAATCTGCACACCTCATGCCTTCAGTGCTCTTGTTTTGTAGATTTTTGGCTATTTGAGGAGCACCCAACATGGCTTCCGTAAACACAGCGAGGAAGCCAATCAGTTCGACAAAGGGAGAGAACTCGATGAGCAGGTACGTGACAGCAGCACCGAGAACTGAGAACACCAGCATGCAGTCCACATAGCTTTGGAAGTCCGTCCACGCCCAGAAATATTTCCTATCCATATCTGGAAATTAAGAGATAGTTTCAATTACGTTTTAGCCCCCACGTAACACTTGGCAACTTTTTGACATACAGCAGTAATGTCACGTTAGATACAAAGAATTAAGACCATCTATATTATACTAGACTAGGCGCACGCACACATTAATGTGATTTCACTTTACGAAGCAAAACATTGCATCTATATACTAGAAAAGGCGCACACGCATACATTAATGTGATTTCAGATCACTTTTAAGTAACAAAACAATGCATTATCTGCAAGCTGATTTACTCTACCTTTACGTTAAAAAAAGTATTGTTTTTTTAATCACAAACATTTGCTAATTAATTATCATTGTTTATTAGCTTAAGCTTCTAAATTAGACCTATAATAATAAGCATGTTTACTAAAACGCAATACAATATACCTATTACTTCTCTATATAAGCTTATTAACATTTATTATTAAGTTTTACTTTTATCAGTACTTAAGTTATAGGTCTAATTTAGTAAAAAACATTGACGTCAATAGGGAAGAAGCATGCAAACTATAACATAGAGATTACAATACACAAACATACGGCTGTGTGGGTCAATGCTCTAACCAGAAATGAGATAATATAATAGTAAACTAACTTACTATCAACTCATGCTTATGTTCCACTGATAGACGTGCTTTATAAATAAATCCATTATCACTTATGTTGAAATGAATGATAGACATGATAAAATCTATTTGAATCTATACTAATATCTATACTAATATTATTAAGCGGAAGAGTTTGTTAGTTTGTTTGTTTGAACACACTAATCTCAGAAAGTACTGGTCCGATTTAAAAAATTCTTTCAGTGTTAGATAGCCCATTTATCGAGGAAGGCTATAGGCTATATTTTATCACGCTAAGACTAATAGGAGCGAAGAAATAGAGGAAAATGTGGAAAAAAACGGGGGAAATTATATGAAAGGGCTTATTTGAACGCGCTAATCTCAGGAACTACTGGTCCGATTTGAAAAATTCTTTCAGTGTTATATTATATCCCAGTTATCGAGGAAGGCTATAAGCTATATTTTATCACGCTAAGACTAATAGGAGCGAAGAAATAGAGGAAAATGTGGAAAAAACGAGGGAAATTATTTGAAAGGGCTTATTTGAACGCGCTAATCTCAGGAACTACTGGTCCGATTTGAAAAATTCTTTCAGTGTTAGATAGCCCAGTTATCGAGGAAGGCTACAGGCTGTATTTTATCACGCTTAGACTAATAGGAGCGAAGAAATAGAGGAAAATGTGGAAAAAAAACGGGGGAAGTTAATTGAAAGGGCTTATCTCACGAACTACTAGAGCATTTTTTTCTGTTATTTGGATCAGATAAGAAGTAGACCACGTGAATGATCATATAGACCACGTGAATGATCATAGGCTTTTTTTTGTGGGGTAATTTTTCTGTGAAATATCTAATTTACGCGGGCGAAGCCGCGCGAAACGTCTAGTATATTATAAACTAGCAACCCGCCCCGGCTTCGCACGGGTATAAAATATATAGCCTATGTCACTCACTGAAAAAATGATTAAAATCGATTCAGTAGTTTTGATTTATGTTCATTAGGTACACCCGTGGCCCGCATTAATGGCCGGTACCGCCGCAAAAGCTACGTCTCGCAATTTTTAAATCTGTAATATCTTCGAAAATATTCATTTAAATCATATGCTGTAAAGGGCCATATAGATCTTTATTAAAACAACAATGTATTTAAAGTATTTATTTGAATTTTGAAAATCAAGGATTCTAATCTGATGTCGTAAATAATTACATTTTTTTCCGCTTACATTGCAAACGCAGGCTAAACCCTACGAGATTTATCAAAATAATGTACTAAGTATTATACACAATGAAAAAGTCTACAGAAAACTTCGCGATGGTATATGTCTATTTATGGATATCCCACAATAACATTTTTTTGACATTTACTTTTTACTACAAATAATTTTCGAAGCGATTTTAACCAATACGGCATTAATTCTTATTCAATTAAATACTTTAAATACATTGTTGATTTAATATAGATCTATATGGCCCTTTACAGCATATGATTTAAATGAATATTTTCGAAGCTATTACAGATTTAAAAATTGCGAGACGTAGCTTTTGCGTCGGTACCGGCCATTAATGCGGCCACGGGTGTACCTAATGAACAATAATCAAAACTACTGAATCGATTTTAATTGTTTTTTTAGTGAGTGACATAGGCTTTATATTTTATACCCGTGCGAAGCCGGAGCGGGTCGCTGGTTATACTTATAAACCTTCCTCTTTAATCACTCTATCTATTAATAAAGAAAACCGCAACAAAATCCGTTGCGTAGTTTTAAAAATTAAAGGGAACAAAGGGACATGAGGACAGAAAAAGCGACTTTGTTTTATACTAAGTAGTGATATTTAACTTAATAAAATATTCAATATATATATATATATATATATATATATATATATATATATATATATATATATATATATATATATATATATATATATATATATCATAATAATGAATATAAAACAAAATACAAAAATAAAATTTAGTTTCAAAGCAAGATTTCATTTCACTTTAAATGCAACATAATATGAACAAAAATGTGGTGTATACCCAAAGTGAGAAGCACGAGCATCTATGGTAGCTGCAACAGAACAATAATGGGAATGTAACATAAAATACTGAATGTTTATTGTGATGTCACAAACGACTCACCATAGAAGCGATGCGGCTTCTCACTGCCAGTGATGCCGCTCTGCTGTCCTAACCAGCCGGCCGTCTCATCTGGCTGGGCTGACCCATTTATACAACACAACAGTATATATAACATGAATATTGCACCTAATATCACCAATAGCACCGACCACCAAATAAAACATAAAATGTTAGCAAATAAGAAAAAGAAGCAAAAAATATTACAATAAATATAATAATTTTGAAGAAGAAAAAATTCTGAAGTTTATAATAATTGAGCAATAGATTGCTTTTTCACAACTCAAGGTTCACATTGAGTGTCATATTGACCTAGTATTGGTTAAAAAGCCTCTTATAAAAAGTCACAAAGTTAACATATTGTTTAAATATTTTATTTTGGTTCTGGTAACTCCTATTAAATGGTTATACTTTAAGCAAGACCATCTTGAACATTTATGATATTAATATAATATACATTAATAGTTTCTTGGAAATGGTTGCAATTATTATTAAATTTAGTATAATATAGGTTTTGGGAGGAAAAAATAATCTAGCGTGGTTCTCTTCTTGAGTCACTACTTATTTTTGGTAGCATATTATAGTCTTTCAGATACAATATTACATAAACAAACAATATTATTTATTATAAACATTTTTGTTTGCTGTTTTCATAAAAATTTGGATAATTATGTAAAATGTAAAGGTGCAAAAAAATAAAAAGAAAATAAGAAGAAAAGCAGAGATATATTAAGTTAAAGTTTTAAGCATATAGCATATAAGAATAAAGCATATAAAAATTAATAAGAAATTAATTTGCATGTAAAATTCAATATTAATTTTGCTCGTTTTAATAAAATAGCAAAAAAAAAGATAAACAACTTATGAGATGTTAAAAGTTTTATACACTATTAACAATAAATTAAAATTCTGTGTTATTCTACTTTTGCACCTTCAACCTTGTGTGAAGTAGAAATTACTATTAAACATAGAATATGGTTGTCATTTGGTTATTTAAAGAGCAATACTAACCTGTGAAAATTCTTTCTCTTGCCCTTATTATTTGGTTCTTTTTTCTAACTGTAACACAAAGATGTATCATCACAAACATTGTAATATTCATTACAATGCTCTGAATCAGTAGGGGTAGCTCATATCTTTTCCCAAACCTGAAATTACATACAAAATAACATTACTCTTCTGCTTAATATGATAAGTTATTTAAATGTAAGATTTTAATACTGTAAGGAGTAATCAGTAGTTTAAATGTTTTTGTATATATACTGCTTATATACTTGTATAAATATGTTTAATAATGTTTACCCGGCTGTCACAGTACATTATATGTACAGAAAAATATTCACCAAGTCTCATTTACTTGATAAGCCCTAAAATTTTGAAACATATGTTTCAATAATAAAAGCCAAAAGTGGGGAAGACAAAAGAAAAAAGTCTATTTTTAGTTATCTATATATAGCAAAATAAAACATACCAGAAAAGTATACGTAAAGTGTTGGCTATTAAAAGTGTTAAGCAGACATAGAGTGAAAATCCTTCTGAATCCTGTGTTTTACGAATATGCCTGTATTGAGGGATGTAGGGTGCTACTCCTCCAATAATCATAGCACCGGCCGCGGTCCAACCCACTACATGGCCGACTGTGAGCCCCAACTCGTCGGATATTATCCAATCCATTGTTTCTCTGACTTTTTTAACAAAAGATTCCACAATTATTAATAAATTCAATTAATTTACAATTCGGTATGATCACTGGATCTGTAGCACATTGTTGTTGTATATTTTTATATATATTAGCAACTTATCCCTATTTTTATTGACACGTTTTTGATGTAGATTTTATTAATCCTCAAATAATCCAAATCAAACGACACGATCTATTTCTTGATTTTCTTGTGTAAAACTCCAAATTACGATTATTGACATTTGACGTTTAAGATTTGTTCTTCTTCTTTTTAAAATGGCCCCGTAGTGAGTTGCCAATATCAAAGTGGTTGATTGGTGGTTGATGTGACTCTGCTTTATGATGGGTTGGCTTTATGGAGTATTTACAAAGGACAAAACAGATTTTAGATTGATAGGGCAATCAATTGTAGGGGGGAGGATATCATACAGGGAAGGTTGGTTTCTTGGACATGAGAAGAAAATGTGGTCTAGGTATATGATTTATGAAATCGGAAATATGGATTGACAGTTGACACTTGACTAACTTTGACAGCTGACAACTTTGACAGATAAATGAATAGTTTGACATTTCGCCAAAACCAGAGGGGTTAGTGAGAGTTTTATTCGATCATACGCATCGAGCGCGTAAACGCGAATTTATATGGGATCAAAGCAGCGCCATCTACTGGCTAACGTGGATACTGCATCAAAAACCCAAATAACACAATTTGGGAAAAAATAATAAAAACCACACCAACAATAAAAAGTAGAAGAAGTTTCAAAGTAACATGGCCGCCAAAACTTTTTCAGTTGTCAGTTTTCAGTTTGACAAGTTTTTATTATGTCAGTGTGTTCCTAAACTATTACCAGTATACTGGCTTAATCGCTTAGGCCAATGATCGCTTAGGTTTAAGATATTTTTATTTATGTCACACTTGACAGTACACTGAAATTTTTAGAAACACAACCAATATGTAGTCAGTGATGCCAAGATAATTTCAGATCAGTGGGGAACCAATAGGAAATCTAGAAGTGTCTACCGTCGCGCCGTCTGGTGGAGATTTAAAAAAGAAAACAACCCATTAGGATCCTAGCTTTCTAAATGTTTTTTCACTTGACTAAATTTTTTAGGATCCTAGTTAGAACTTCTAAATAGTGAAATGGAATAAGCGCTTTAGATTACATCTATACTATAATACTTTATTTATGATTGTTTGTTTAAATTACGACGGCTGGCAAAAAGCGATTAGAACAATAAAGGACGAGGATAACGAAAAAACCAAAAGCTACAAAGTACAATCCATACTATTTTATTGACGGGTCACAGAACTCCTAAGTCCTAATTTATTATAAAATACTAGGCTTCGATAAAACAAGAATCAATCACCGTTACAGAAACTGGGACGCGAAAGTAATGTTGCAGTGCAAACTGTTGCAGTTGCAGTAAAGATATTGGTAAAGGTAAAAAAAAACAGCTCAGCTGATTGTCAAAATGTCAATTGTCAAATTCTCCAAAATTCTATTTTTTTATCAAAAATAAACACCGGAAAATTACAATTTTAATCAAACAAAACATTTACATACTACATAGTACTCATAATAGTTTATTTATAATGTACAATATAATCCCTAAATTGTTGCCGGTTTTACGGCCGATTAAAACAACTGACTTGTTACCGGCAATTTTAGGAGTATCAAAATTAAGAATAGATCGTCACTATTCGACCGAGAAAGAAAAGAGGTTAACCCAAAGTCAAGAAAGAGCAGATGTATCTACAGATGTGCGCCCTATTGGAGAGAAGATAAAGGAAACTACTAAAACTGTTTCGTACACCGGAATAATAGTTGTTGGCATTGGTGTTACTGGCATCATTTTCTACTATGTATTACGGGAATTGTTTTCAAGTAATAGCCCCAACAGTATTTACTCAGTAGCATTCGATAAATGTAAAAATGTGAGTAGAATTAATTAATAGCTACTTTTACAACAATGTCAGATTTGCAAAACAAGGAATTTTTTATTGTATTAAAGCTTACAGCTTATAATAGTATTCTTGTTCCCTGACCAAGATGTCCAGCTTACCTTGTGACCCCACGGAAAAACCACTGACAAGAACCTTATTAACCTGTCAACCCTCATAAGGACACCGGCGACCGCGATAACAATAGAAATCTATTGTATCTCGTTTTTCGACGATCAAGGGAGTTACTGTAATTTTTTGCATAATTCATAAGTTATAACTTAATATAACTCACTTTGCATTTAGATTAAATGCTTAATAACAAATAACATGTGAATTACTTATATGCATTTCCTAATTATTGTAGCTTTATTTGATTTTTTTTTACATATTCTAGGATCCAAGAGTGGAAGATGCACTGGGTGCTCCTATCAAGGCATATGGTGAAGAAACTTCCAGGAGGAGGCGTACACATGTCAGTCACGCTGTTTATGAAAAGGATGGTGTTAAACACATGAGGATGAGATTTTATATCAAAGGTATAAGGAACAAAGCTATTGTGGAGCTAGACATGAAGCAGGTGTGTGAAATACCATATTATATTATTGTTTTATCACTAAAAGCCGATCTTTGTGAGAGCTTGCGTCGTTTTTCTGCATGCGCTAAAAGCCGATCTTTGTGAGAGCTTGCGTTGTTTTTCTGCATGGTAATAATCTTTAAGGCAGTTTTTTTATATTTTAATAGTAACCAAACCTTGACTGACCGATGATAACACATCTACATATAAATAAAAATTACTATGTTAAAGCACAAATCTATTGCGTGATAGTTTTTCCGTAAAGCATACCACAAAAGTGCTCAGGTTGTGGGATTACTAGAGCTTTCTTTGCTTGCCTTGATAAATAATACAAATATTCCATGCAAGCTTATTCATATTGTTGCTGTCATTGTCTTTTTTACCTAAAGCGTCTCCCAGACAGACGCGGCCTGTGGTGGCGGTCAGTTGAATGGTTTGGCCGCGTGGCCGCGTGTGTCTGTGTCGTTCCTAGAACTCTCAAGTCATCCAACTGACTGCCACCGCTATCGCCACCGCAGGCCGCGTCTGTCTGGGACACGCTTAAGTGTGGATTAAATATTTTAATATTGACTTAGGTCCACTTGGGAACTCTGGATTAAAGATAAAAGATTTTGGCTTGGCTTGGAAATCATGTCTTTCACAAATATATGCAAACAAGAAAAGAGATAACATACACAAGAGCTTCCATTTAGTTGTTGTTTTTTTACGGTTTCGTACCCAAAGGGTAAAAACAGGACCCTATTACTAAGACTTCATTGTCTGTCCATCTGTCTGTCCGTCTGTCTGTCTGTTTCCAGGCTGTAACTCAAGAACCGCTATAGCTAGAATTCTGAAACTTTCACAGATTGTGTTTATCTGTTGCCGCTATAACAACAAATACTGAAAATAAAATAAGAAATGTGATTTTTTTGGCCTTTTTTGCTCGTAATCAATAATGGTAACAGCTATAGGCACTTGAAATTTTCACAAAATCCTTAGTTATATATTTGTACATCAGTAATTAACAATACATAATGTGGCTGTTATATCACCCACGAATTTAATGACAAAAGAGATTGATAGGTGGGTAACAAACAGCTGGTCAAGATATTGGTCTCTAAAAGAGGTAATGAAAAACGATAAAATACCAATACCACAAAAAGCAAAAATATTTGACACATGTATCCTTCCAGTGCTGACTTACGGATGCCAAACTTGGAGTATGACAGAAAGAAATATCCATAAATTGAAGGTATGTCAACAAAGTATGGAAAGAAGTATGTTAGGCGTAAAACTAAAAGATAGATGGAAACTAACCGATCTACGCAAGGTAACAAAAGTAACAGATGTTATGGAAAAAGTCAAAACCCTTAAATGGCGCTGGACTGGACATAGGATGAGGTCGAACAAGGGAAAGTGGACAAAAGACCTAACCGAATGGTACCCAAGGAATGGAAAAAGAAAACAAGGAAGGCAATGTAAACGGTGGGAAGATGACCTACCCAAGAATTGGAGAAGAGATTGCAGAGACAGGACGATGTGGCATAACCTGAAGGAGGCCTATGTCTTAAGACAACCAACATTGAAATAAAATTCAGTTTGATTTGTAAATGTAAAACATTTGTTGTGAATAAAGGCTTATCTTATCTGAATTAATAATAAAATTAAAATAAAGTAAATATTTAAGGGGGCTCCCATACAAAAAAAAATTGTCTACTTTTGCTCTATACCGGTACGGAACCCTTCGAGCGCGAGTCCGACTCGCACTTGGTCGATTTTTACTCATTCATATTGCATTTCATAAAATAGTTTTACGTTACTTTTGCAGAATGAATATGGAAACTATCAGTGTCGGTATCTGTTGGTGCAGTTGGATGACTACAGCGGCAAAACTTTCATTATTGAAGACAATAGAGCCGAGTTAGACAAATCCAAACCTGATTTTGGATCACAGTTGCCCACACTAACACTCACTCAGTAAATACTAAATTGTGGTATGGAAGTTTTATAATGTTTATTACTTTATAGAATAGCTAAAAGAAAATTACTTTATTGTAAATAAATTTGTTTATTATCATTACTGTTTGTCTAATTATTCCCTAGTAATTTATTAAAGTAAGTAAACAGTCACTAAACAATAATAATTAAAGTCATAATAAGTAATTATTATTATTATCATTAGTAGTAGTATGTAGTTGTAAAATAAGATACAACACAGTACAATACCTTAAAAGTTAAAACTATTTCTTAGAATATGGTTCAATCTCCCATGCCGTCAACAGTCGGTTCTTGAAGACAAAAACTTTGACTCTATTCAGTATCCAGTAGAATATCACTGCTATTGAGAGATACTGCGGCCAGGCCCATTTCAGCTCCTGCAGTATGCTCGGCTGGTACCTGAACTTCATCTCTGCTATACTCAGTCTAACATTGAAATCCAGGCTACCAGTATGACCATTTTCAGTCTTTATGAAAATGTTACTTATTTTTGTACTAGCTGCAAAGATAATCATATTTAAATTTTGTATTTCTTATTAACCTGTCTTACAAAGCAAATAAAATATATAAATAATGCATATTGGCTTACATGGGAAAGTTATAAAATTATAAACCTTGCACTAAGTTATAACTTTATAAGATAAAGTAGGTAATATGTTTGAACCACAGAAACAAATCAAGATATAACGGCTCAGCGGGCAGAGTACGCGTGTTTCAATCTTGCACAAGTGTGCAAGATTCGTTGAACGTTCATTCAGTCAGCGCGCACGTCTCGACTTGATTACACCGGAGCGGTTGTGCAAAAATGCCTTCTTGTGCAGTGTGAGCAGTGTCTAATTGTAAAAACAGAAGTACGAAAGTAAATCGGTCAAAAGGAGGTATTTCTTTCTACAGGTAAGTTATTTGTTCTAACTAAAAGCAAAGCAAAAATTGACACGAGCGATTACTTAGCAACGCACGCGCGTCACTGTTCTATCTTGATTTATTTCCGTGGTTTGAACACTGTGTGATCTTACCTTCTCTGCGTACATAATCTTCGTAAATATTATGTATTATATTCTGATTATTCATAGGAGTTTGATGCTCAAACAGTGACACGTTGTATTTAGCATCGATAACATTATGCAAGCACAATAAATGTGTGGATTGATAAAACTGAAGATCCCCATACATATTGACTTCATTTGCGGGCACTGCAAACTCCTTACTGACTATACCTAAAGACTGCATTTGAAGAGAGCATGTTGACTGGAAAAAGTGTTGCAAATAATGAAATATAAGCACAAAGAACGAAGACTAACTGCCGCACTCAGAGTGGAACATTAATTACCTACTTACAATAAAATACAATACAATACAATACAATACATTATCTGTCAAACTCTTCATTAAATTGAAGGTTAATCATAATTAAATGTCTCTGAGTACGGCGGATATAGTGGTCGATAATCTACGAATAATAAAAACTAAGGAAACGTAACTCTTCAATCGTTTTGAATTTGGTTCCTTTTGGCACACTAAAATATGGCAATAGCTACGAAACACTAACACTCAAATTTGCGAAACAAAGCGTTGACAATAAATTGTCACTTGTATTAATACACAAAATTATGTACCGAATACATGCATAAAGTATGAATGTATTTGGGTCTCATTTTGTAGACTCGCGGAACAAATTTTTGACACAGTTACTTTTCCTTAGTTTTTATTATTCGCAGTCGATAATCTTGAATCAATCATTTTCTAAATGCAAACAGTTTCTTCACTTACCATTATCTGGAAATCAAGGCCAATAAACAAATTGAAGGAGACAACATATCTTTCGGGCATCAGGTTTAATTTAAATTTAAATTCAATTTTGTCATTTTTGGCATCATCATTAGCATCCCATTCTTGTATCTGAAATATAGTAACAATTATTTAAATAAGAATGACAAAAATCTTGTTCACGGCCCTTGGGTGTCCAGCCACGGATTTGTAAATAGGCCATATAGGCCGCGGCCTAGGGGCAGCAGCGTCCTAGGGAGGCGGCAGCATCCATAGGAGACCGGCAGATTTCGTTCATAGAGCGGCATAAATAAAGTGGCCTACACTCGTAAAAATATAAATTCGGCACTGTTTTTGGGATTTTTGTGGTCGGTTATCACTATTGACCCATCTAGGGTCAGTGGCGACTATGGAATGGCTATACAGGAATTGCGTTATTGGGTATGTCGGTATGTGTGGTGGGCCAATTGCCCCTATGAAGAAGCACTTATTTTATCTATTTCTTATTTCCATTTACAAGATTAACACATTCAAATGAACGATAAAGAAACCTACTTGCACTACCGAACAGTTTTCTTCAGCCTCCTTATCTTGTGGTAAGTCTTTATGATCACCACACACTACGGTCAAGCTGGGGTCGTCAGTCTCTGCTATCAGTAAATATTCATACGTCGCTCTTACGGTAGGTTGCTCGTAGAAGTAATGCGACTTCAACCAAAAGCCTAAAATACAAAACTTACGATTAAAAACGGTTTCCTAACTAAATATTTGAAGAGGTTGGCCAAAGCAATACCACGGTCTTCCAGAAAACTAGTGTAAAACAAAGTACCTATAAGTTGTTTTTGGCTGCGTGAGTCTTTTCTAACCGGAGGCCTAAGTAAGGGGAGTGAAGATTTCAAGAACCCGGATCGCAAGTATAATTATAGAATACTAGCGATCCGCCCCGGCTTCGCACGGGCATTAAATATATAGCCTATGTCACTCACTGAAAAAATGATTAAAATCGATCCAGTAGTTTTGATTTATTCATTACTGCCCGTGGCCTGCATTAGTCGGTAGGTACCGCCGCCGCAAACTCTACGTCCCGCAATTTTTAAATCTGTAATTCTCTCTCTTCTAATATTATATTCATTAATAATTAAATCATATGCTGTTAAGGGCCATATAGATCTATATAATATCAATATTTACGACAAATAATGCCTAATTGGTCCGGACCCATCCGGACCAATTAGGCATTATTTGTCGTAAAAAGCATGGAATTAGTAAAAAGTAAATTTGTCGTAAAAAGTACATTTGACGCGTTGCCGAGATCGCACAAAAATCAAAATTGATCTAAAAAAAATTTAAAACGGGGGATATGTAGTTAATGAAATTGTCCATCTATTATCGTGTGTTTCAAATAAACGTAATTTATGTTGATATAAGTACTTACTGAAGATTATTGCTGTATTTTTATTATAACTTTTTAGCTTTCAAATCATGGGTTTATAAGGCTCTAAACACGGTAAATTACGGAATCTCCGTATGGAAGGCCCTTAATATACCATCGCGGAGTTTTCTGTAGACCTTTTCAATGTGTACAATACTTAGTACATTACTTTGATAAATCTCGTAGGGT
The DNA here is from genome assembly GCA_905187585.1 of Cyaniris semiargus. Lineage (NCBI taxonomy): Eukaryota > Metazoa > Arthropoda > Insecta > Lepidoptera > Lycaenidae > Cyaniris > Cyaniris semiargus. Next base: position 12,466,324 of record LR994546.1, on the reverse strand, counting down.
TGCAATGTAAGTAAATGGAAAAAAAATATTATTTGCGACATCACATTAGAAACCTCTTAAATAACAGTATTTCTCCACTATTTTATGGATGTTATCTATGATACATCATTGGATGTTATTATACATATAAACCTTCCTCTTTAATCACTCTATCTGTTAAAAAAACTGCATCAAAATCCGTTGCGTAGTTTTAAATATTTAAACATACAAATGGACATACCTATGGACAGAGAAAGCGACTTTGTTTTATACTATGTAGAATTGTAGATCATAGGTACATTAGCTTACAAAACTTTTTTACTTTGGCTCACAAAACCAGCTACGTAACTTACCTCTGCTTCTGTAAGCAATGATAAATGGAAGAATGATGTTCAGTAAAATTGTTACAATGATAAACAGCGTGGCTTTAGACATCAAGTAACTTTTGTATTGAATTTCAATTTTGTTTCCAAATAGTTTATACAAAGCCATCGTGTTAAGCTTTAAATCTAAGAACAAGCATTTATTTTTAATATCTTTACACGTTTTACCGATACTCTACATACGCTAGGATAGAGGATAGGTTATAAAATTTGTGTTTGGTTACCAAACGTTGCTAAGCAACCGACTACCGATCATTCATAACAAACGATCCTAAACGGCTAAAGAGCCTGTCAAAAAGTTTGGAACCCAACACAGAACACTTGGTAAAAGTTTGATAGTAAATATTTTGCTTTTGCTTGCTAAATATTTTAAATACAGTAATTTTCTTATTTATTTAATTAAAACGAATTAATTTGTGGCAAAGGTGCAGCTAAAATTGTTTCGGTAGCGCCTAGCATAAAAATATTTTTAAAAGCTTTTATTTAACTTGCTCTGTATGTATGTAAGTATGTGTGTTACGGTTTGGTTACGGTGGAATTTTGGAACTCAATTTTGAAGTAGATTGAGCTAACCGATTGAGCTGAAATTTTGCATACACGTTTAGCTTGGATGACAATGCACGATATGGTATGTGACATCACTCTAAATCCAATATCGCCGACCATCCAAGATGGCGAAATAGTTATTTTCTATGCAGTCCTACAATATGGATATTAAATGAAAGGGCTTTTTGAGAGTAACTCGAAAACGAATGTAATGTCATTCTACATCCAATATGGCGGCTCATCCAAGATAGGGAAATAGTTATTTTTAATGCACTTCTGCAGTATGGGTATCAAATGAAAGGGCACATGGAGAGTAACTCGAAAACGAATGTAATGTCATTCTACATTCAATATGGCGGCTCATCCAAGATACGGGAATAGTTATTTTTAATGCACCACTACAGTATGGGTATCAAATGAAATGGCTCCTTGAGAGTAACTCGGAAACGAATGTAATGTCATTCTACATACAATATGGCGGCTCATCCAAGATAGGGGAATAGTTATTTTTGAAGTACTTTTGCAATATGGGTATCAAATAAAAGGTCTCATTGAGAGTAAATTGAAAATTAATAGAGTCAATTCAAGTCAAGTCGTGTCGTGTCGTGTCGTGTCGTGTCGTGACGTGACGTGTCATGTCGTGTCTCGTCGTGTCGTGTCGTGTCGTGAAGTGTCGTGAAGTATTATGTCGTGTCGTGTCGTGTCGTGTCGTGTCCTGACATGACGTGACGTGTCGTGTCGTGAAGTGTCGTGAAGTATCGTGTCGTGTCGTGTCGTCTCATGACGTGTCGTGTCGTGTCGTGTCGTGTCGTGTCGTGTCGTGTCGTGTCGTGTCGTGTCGTGACGTGTCGTGTCGTGTCGTGTCGTGTCGTGACGTGTCACGTGACGTGACGTGACGTGTCGTGCCGTGTCGTGTCGTGTCGTTTTATGTTATATCAAGTCATATATATCCAGCCGGGTTTTAGAAAATGCCCGTTTGAATCCGGTCACTTTTGTAAAGTTAAATTTAACTTTTTAGTCATGCAGAAATAAACTGATCAAAATCAAGTACTATTTTTACAAATTCTTGAAACAAAACAAACTACAATCAAACAGACTAAGAAATCTAGCCAGAGAATAACTAAAAAACAAAAAATAAATAATAATCAAAAAACTTTTTGAAAAAAAGCTTTTATTTAAATAGTTACTCCAAAAATAAAAAAATAATATTCTCCTTAAAAACTTTAACTATTAAGTTATAACCTGAATATAAATTATACAATTTGCATGATAATAAAATCTTGTCGCGCGATTTGTAAATAAACTAGTACCAATTTAACTGAGAAAATTGATATTATATTTTATATTTTAATAAATTTATTAAATACTGACAGATTGTTAAGTCTCGCGACAAGCTTTTACTATCATGCTTATTATTACAGATTGTTAAGTCTCGCGACAAGCTTTTACTATCATGCTTAATTATATCACTGTATAATTTATATTGAGGTTATAACTTAATAGTTAAAATTTTTAAGGAGAAATTTATTTTTTTAATTTTGGAGTATTTAAATAAAAGCTTTTTTCAAAAAGTTTTTTGATTATTATTTTATATTAGCCCAAAATTATTATTTTTTTATACTACGGTCTACGAATAGCGTCTCAGCCCGATCGATATATCCTCTATTTTATCCCTTGGGGGTAGAATTGATCAAAATCCTTTCTAAGCGGATGCCTACATCATAACATCTACCTGCATGCCAAATTTCAGCCCGATCCGTCCAGTGGTTTGGGCTGTGCGTTGATAGATCACTATGTCAATCAGTCACCTTTGAGTTTTATATATTATTTAGATTTAGTGAATAATTAAGTATTATTTAAATCATCATTTACTATTAATAGATCTAAACTCCCTCCCGCACGCGCACCCCCTGCCTTGGTGGCGCCCACTTCGCAACGGGCCGTGCAGCAGAAATCGTAATATTTTAATTTCACCATAACTTCAAAATGAAACGTCGAATTTTAATCATTCAAAGACCAAACATTATCTACATAAACTGTGCTTAGTGATGAAATAATTTATTTTGATAAGGATTAATAGCATGAGTAAAATAAACGCGTTTAAATGAAGTCCAAAAAATTTTCAAGATTTTTAAATAAAAATATGGTTGTTGTGCCTCACTCGACATAGATAGGTATAGTGTGTCGCGGACTTTTTTGTAGATATTTATAAGATCTACAATTAATTAGAACATTTTATGGTTCTATCTTTTATATTTTAGGCAGCGTACGCAAAATAAGTAACTTTTCTGGTTGATTTTTACACCTTGTGTCCGAAAAACCCAAATATCTTACGGAACCCTATTTTTTTTTCAAAAATAAAATTTATCCTATGTTACTCGTGGATAATGTAGCTTTCGAATGGTGAAAGAATTTTTAAAATCGGTCCAGTAGTTTTTGAGCCTATTTATTACAATTAAACAAACAAACAAAGTTTTCCTCTTTATAATATTATATAATATATATAATAATATAATATATAGTAAGTATATAGTATAGTATATAGTATATAGATTAACTCAGTTTAATGTACGGTTTTGGCAATATATGAAAAATTCGTGAAAATTAGATGCATCTTTGTGATTTTTTTCTATCGAGAAAATTTTAAGATATAGTGTTTTCGCTCAGATCAAATTCTTGGAAATATAATCGAGACAGACTGTCTGACCCTAAAAATCAGACCATTGTATGAACTAGTTCTATTCTTTTATAAATAAAGCGAGTTTTTTTTACAGAAATGGACACCACTTTGCAAATAAAAGAGATTGCACGCCAGTGGACACACTCCAATCTGTTGTTTTATATTACACGTTCACACACAGTTGTGATGAATGTGTATATATATATATATATATGTATATATGTATATATATATATATATATATATATATATATATATATATATATATATATATATATATATATATATATATATATATATATATATATATATATATATATATATATATATATATATATGTATATATATATGTATATATGTATATATATAACTTCAAAATCAAACGTCCAATTTTAATCATTCAAAGACCATTTTTTGAAAATTTTCAAAGAAATTTTTTTGGACTTCATTTAAACGCGTTTATTTTACTCATGCTATTAATCCTTATCAAAATAAATTATTTCATCACTAAGCACAGTTTATGTAGATAATATTTGGTCTTTGAATGATTAAAATTCGACGTTTGATTTTGAAGTTATGGTGAAATTAAAATATTACGATTTCTGCTGCACGGCCCGTTGCGAAGTGGGCGCCACCAAGGCAGGGGGTGCAGCGCGTGCGGGAGGGAGTTTAGATCTATTAATAGTAAATGATGATTTAAATAATAATACTTAATTATTCACTAAATCTAAATAATATATAAAACTCAAAGGTGACTGATTGACATAGTGATCTATCAACGCACAGCCCAAACCACTGGATGGATCGGGATGAAATTTGGCATGCAGGTAGATGTTATGATGTAGGCATCCGCTAAAAAAGGATTTTGATCAATTCTACCCCCAAGGGATAAAATAGAGGATATATCGATCGGGCTGAGACTTTGATACCTAAATAATAATAATACTTCTTAACGGGAGCGAAGCCGCGGGCAAAAGCTAGTATTTTATAAAATTCTATCATTGAGACACTGACCTGGCGGATTTTTAAAATGTTGTATATTTAGTTATTAAGTTAAAGTTATTAAGAAAAAACTAACTTGGCGAAGATTCGATCCGCGTCGTCCTTTTTTATCTGGCATATGAAAGACGGGCGTGAGTATGAAGAGAGAAGGAGGATGTTTGATTTTTTGGGTTGGTCTCCCTCTTAAATAACATGGTGGTATCATATCATAATATTTAGGTACTATAATACGATGACTAAAGTAGGGTAACTACAATAAGACTAAAGAGTGGTACATCGTTCTAGTCTGCGAACCAAACTGGTACTTGGTTTTATACACCCAACTGATCACAGTTTAAAGGATACATGATTCCATTAAAAAGCGTTTCCGGAAGTGTTATAAGTCAGCGAGTATAAACAATAGAACAGAAAAACTAGACGGCTGGCGCATACGACATGCGATACCTTAGCGGTGAACGATCCTCGCTAGGAACATTATATAAAGGGATTCTAATGGCTAAAAAATACTATTTGCTCTGGTCAGTCCCAGGGCGCACTTCACCCGTCAGTACGAACTTTCAACATCCATGGTCCAAGATTGTACGGAGAAGATGTCATCCAGCATGACGTCCAGCGTGACGGGCATGGGACTCGGTGGTATCACTGGACTCACGGCTACATTGAATATTCTGACTTGTTCGAAGGAACCACAAATCACCATCGGCGGAATGCCCAGCAATTACGTGCCCGGAATATCATCGAACTACAACATTTCGAGCTTCTGCCAACGTCCGGGACAGACGCAACGTCTGCCAGTTCAGAGATCTGGACCGACTGCTCAACAAGGATCAAGAAATAGTCCTAACACCATATACGCACACAATCTTATTTCCAAGCTGGCCGATCAGAACGAACGCCGGCGGCGTCAGGACGCGATGGAAATGATTTCCCTGAGCTATTATTCTCAAGCACCCTTAAAGGTGGAGTTGACAGAATTCTACTCCAGAGATAACGCAAAAGACCACCACACTGATCAGTATGATCTAGTGAACGCTACTTTACTGGCGAACCCAGTTTTACGGAGAGGTCAAAATTTCTACTTCGCTGTTCGTTTTGATAGAGCCCATGATAAGCAACAAGACATCGTTCGTATTGTGTTTTGTTTTGGTAAGTATTTTGTGTTTACTTCATAAAATTATGATTTACTGTAATTTTCCTACACTAGATGACCCGATGAATTTCGTATCACTTACCTGCTAATATAAAACTTCCCTGGACTTCCATGACTATTTCAAGACTAAAATTAGCCAAATCGGTTCAGCCGTTTTCGAGTTTTAGTGAGACTAACAAATTTTGAAATTCATTTTTATTTATATCCTACTTTTCTCACAGGGCCAAAACCAAGCGTAACTAAAGGAACACGTGTTGTTTTACCCGTTAAATTTGATACGCCTCAACCAAACGCAATACAACATCCCCGAGATGTGATCGGTCAGGGTATAGGAATGTCGCGAGTACAAGTTCATGAAACGAGCGCCAGCGTCACACCGGCTGTCTCCATGCCAATAAGTTCAGTAAGTCCAATAAGTACCGTTCGAGAAACAGCTGCATACGGAATTCGGAGGACTTCGATTAGTAATGAGACTGTGACTGTGAACAGCCCTCTCAGCCCACCCGCCCCGCAAGAACGGCCGGTAGTTGAAAGGTTCGGAGCATCTCAACACTCTTTTACAAGAAACGTGGGATCTCAACAAGGTTCCATGCAAAATTTAGCAGCGATAGCTCCCGAATTGGACAAATGGGACCTAAGTATTCTCCGACAGGATGGCAATACGGTCACTTTTCAAGTTAGAATTCCTGTCACAGCTCCAGTCGGAGTGTGGAACTGCTGGGTACAAACTAACCGGGTGGGACAGCGCGACAATCGCAACGACTACAAGTGTGATGAAGAAATTTACATATTGTTCAATCCTTGGTGCAAAGAAGATCCTGTCTATCTAGAGAATGACACCTCACGAAAAGAATACATTCAAAACGAGCAAGGTAAAATTTGGTGTGGTACCTGGCGACAGCCAAAAGGGAGGAAATGGATTTATGGCCAATTCGATGACATAGTACTACCGGCTTGCATGTATTTGTTGGAGCAAAGTGGCTTGGAGCATTCTGAACGTAGTAATCCAATACGCGTCTCTAGAGCTATTTCATCTATGGTAAGTCTTAATACGTTAATTTTGTAATAAGCAAGATATTATTGTAAGTAATATTATAATTTAAAAATTTTAGATCAATACAAACGGTAAGAACGGTCTCATGGTCGGCCGTTATGATGGGGAATACAAAGATGGTATAGCTCCGCATGCTTGGACAGGATCAGTCGCTATTCTGGAACGGTATCTCACAAGCGGGGGAAAGCCTGTGGAATACGGACAGTGCTGGGTATACTCGGGCCTCGTAGTCACGATATGTAGAGCTCTAGGTGAGATATTGGAATAAACAAAACTCACACCTCGTAAAAAGGTATCTCAGAAACTTTATTTCAAGGCCAATTCTTGTTTCAGGTATTCCTTGTAGATCCGTTACTAACTACGTCTCTGCTCATGATACGAATAGGACATTTACAATAGATAAGTTTTTTGATAAAGACGGCAATGAAGTCCCCAACGGACCTGATGAAGACTGCTTTGATTCTTGTTGGAGCTTTCACGTTTGGAATGATGTTTGGATGCAAAGACCAGATTTACCTCAAGGTAAGCAAGACATCGTTACGGATTAATATTTTATTTAATCGTTGTTATATTTTGTTGTTTATTCTAGTTGAATCAGCTGGCATAGATTGTATTGTATTTCATAAATCACAATTTCAGGTTACGGCGGTTGGCAGATAATAGATTCTACCCCGCAAGAGGATTCCGACTCTGTGTTTCAATGTGGCCCGGCTAGCGTAGAGGCGGTTCGGCGAGGGGAAGTCGGCTTTCAATACGATACACCTTTTATGTACTCCCAAATAAATTCCGAACTCTGTCACTTCCAAGAAGACGACTCGTCGGATTGGGGCTTCGTTAAAGTTCCTTCCAATCAGAACCAGTGAGTATATGGCTTAAAATATTGATTAAAAGTCATTACAAAAGCTCTATTTAAAACTTTTAATTTGGCACGTAGCGCTATTATTAAACTAGCTAAAAGCCGAGTTTTGTGAAGGCTCGCGTCGTCGCACCTTGACTGACTGATGATACCACATCTACATATAAATAAAAATTACTATGTTAAAGCACAAATCAATAGGCGCGATAGTTTTTCCGTAAAGTGTACCACAAAATGTACAGATTGTGCGATATACCAGGGCTCGCTTCACTCGCCCTGATAATAGAGATATTACTTTTTATCTATAGAGTAGGACGCAAAATAATAACAAAGGCACCGGGCAAAGAAGACGACGAAGGCGAGACGAATTTGCTGGAAATCACCAGTGAATACAAACTGTCAGAGAGCACTGCTGCGGAGAGACAGTCTGCTATCGCTGCCTGCCGAGGCTCGCAGTGCCTGCAGCAGTACTACGAGAATCCAGACCGTAGCGGTGAAGATGTAGCATTTGATCTTATGGACATGGAGGTCATTCATTATGGGCAACCTTTCGACTGCACAATGAATATACAGGTAAACTTCATCAGGAATTTTACTTAAAGACAGATAAATTTGTCAAATCTTTTGGCTCTAGGTGCCCTTAGTCTTCATACCAACTTTAAGTATTTTTTAATCCCCAGAACAAATCGAACGAGGATCGTACCATTTGGTGTGTACTGACAGCGTCATCGTGTTATTACACTGGAGCAATAGCGTCCCGGTTGCGGAGAGCTCACGGCGAATTCATAGTGCGCGCCGGTCAGAAGGAAGTCTTGAAATTACACGTCACGCCGCAGGAGTACATAGACAAGCTCGTGGATCATTCCATGGTGAAGATACACGCCATGGCTTATGTCAAGCAAACATCTCAGGCGTGGTCCGATGAAGACGAATTCTGCTTGAATAAACCCAAGATGCAAGTGCAGGTACTTACCTAGGATGGATTTGATTTTTATAAGAAAGTCTTTAACCATGTTGCAAAATATTATTTGTCATTTCCAATTAATATTTTTTGCAGGTCAGGAATCATCCCACGGTGGGCCAAGAGAATGGAATCGCATTTAGCTTCCAGAATCCATTGAGTGTTCATCTGACCGACTGCTACTTTACATTCGAGGGCCCGGGCGTACAGAGACCGCGACAGGTAAAAAAATTCAACGTCTACCCATGCCTATAATTAAAAAAAAACTTCTGACACTTGTAATTCTTTTTCAGATAAAGTTCCGCGACGTCAAACCCAACGAGCTCGTGAACCATCAGGACAGGTTCGTTCCGACGAGGATCGGGGACTGCCACGTCGTCGTGACGTTCTCGTCGCGGCAGATCGACGAGGTGGTGGGCAGCGTGGCCGTCAGTGTGCGGGGCTAGCTAAGCCCTAGGTCCCGAGAGTCCTCGGGGCCTAGGGAAGACCAGCCCCCGCGCCCTTCCCAGACCATACACTACGACCACTGCTACGAAGCGCATCTCATGGCGTTCGTGGCACCCGAATGTCACTACTATTTGCAAGAGGAGGAAATAGTGATCATGAAATCGGCGTCGTAATTTACGGATTTATTTTAACACCTTTTAATAACATTAAAGGTACTGCATTTAACTTTTCTCCAATTAAATTCTTATTAACTTAAACATTGAACCCTAACAACTTTAAGTTAACTCATTATTTTAAGGGTTAATTATGGTGATAGTGAGTGGTCTACTTATAAGTGCTAAGACATTTACGGATCTATAATTAACGCAGACCTAACGCTGTGAACACGGACTTGATAGAAGCTTGAAGGACAATTTCACCTCATAATAAAAAAAAATACAAAAATAAAAAAATCATCATTGCACTTGTGTAATTTTTACCTAATTACGAATCGTTACAAAACCGTCGCTTTGAGTGCCATTCCAGTTAATTGTACAAAAGTTTTAGTCTAAGGCCTAACGCTTAATATTATACCTATTATATCGTATGATAAGTATTTGTTATGTCTCTAGTACTAAGAATATATCGAATAAGATAATAATTTATTGTAATGGCTTTGCACCGTGTTTTGTGTTTTTGGGATCTCAAAAATAAAAAATGAAACTAAAATTTAGTTTTTTTGTTGTTAAGGTCGTTGTTATTTTGAATTTTCATATTATTATTGTTATCGCACTTATTTATACATTATTTTAGTATATAATATTTTTGAGCTTCTTAGTAATGACTAACGTCAAGAAGTTTATATTCGACATGAATGTTAATCATTATTAAAAGTACATATTATAAAGCTCAAAAAATTATTTAATTTTAAGGTTAATGTTATTGATGCAAGACTGAAATAGTGATTAGAAACATTAACATTAACCATAATAACTATTCCTACTAAATGTTTATTGTATTTTGTATGGTTTTGGAATTATCCATGAAGAACCTAAAATAACGTCGGGTACGTGCTTAAAGTAAGGTTAGCCAATAACTAGATCTTGCAACTGTTTTGGATTACTATAATTAGTTAGACTTGGTAGCTAGACCTAGCTAGACCTTGATTTAAAAAGGTATTCATTAATTATTCATTTATCGAAGTAACTGTTTTATTTCATTTGACTTGTATCATTTTAAATTGCATGTAATTAAATAAAACACAGGTACACAGCTTCCTACCCAGGTTCTAAGAAAGCAATCAATAAACATTTCATAAGGGTGTCAAAGAAAAAAAAAAAGTGCGGAAAACCCTGGTTTCGTAGGGCAGAGCATTTAAATAAGTAAGTAGTTCCCTCCCGAAAAATTTTGTCACTGATCGCACGTACTAGACTTTTCATTTATATAACGCTCCTGTGGTTAATGGTAAATTAGTAATGTCAAATACTGTATATGTGTGATCACACCATACAAAATAGGGCTTCGACTCTTCTTAGTAAAATTAATCATCGGATCGGGGCTTGGAATTTCATTCATGTGGTCTTAAGTAAATGTTTAACCTTCGTGTTGCCATTGACATCATATCAGTCCGGCGTTTGTGGGGTGATGTCATATGTAGTATATTAGCATAAACCGAGTAAATCAGTTGACTAGACTATCAAATTTATGATCAACAATCTTGCGCACCGTTTAATGGTTGTTCTTTACCATGTAGCGTAATAATAATATCCTTATTGAAAATTCCACCTATATCAGTGGACACTGTTAAGCATTCGTGTCCTAACCCACAAAAAATTTACGTATTGAGTAATGAATGCAGTTTTGTTCTTTAGATGATTTAGAACAAGACTGCATTCAAAATTCAACAACAAAATTTTTTGTGGGTTACCGGTTAGTACACAAATGCTTAACAGCGACCATCTATTATATGTAATTTATAATTTTATTATTATCTGTTGAATTAAAATCTCGATTACCACGTTTCTCTCGTTTATCGTATTAAAAGGTAAGAAGGTAAGAAAACAACAAACAGGTAAGAAGACAAGATTTTTAACGCACTGGGACGCAGTGCTTATATCTCTTAGCTTCTGAAAAATAAGAGAAATATAAGTGTAACGACATAAAATAACAAGATTATAATTTTTTTTCTATAAGTACAGTTAACGATGTAAACATTATATTATAATGTCCCAGAAAAGCAACACTTTCACTTATTACATTTCTTGGAAACATCAACCCCAATAGTTACTATAAACTACTTTAGTTAACTGACAGCCGTCCACTCATTGCTGACCTTTGACGCTCGTACTTGGTCTACAGTAGTCATGAGTTCATGACTAACGGTGACATGATTCAGTTCTAATATTAATTCATTTATAATGAAATTCAAGTAATGGGACATCCCGATTTTTCACAGCACTGATAAGAGTTCGCATAAGGTGGCGTAACCACTAACCATGCACCGCAGCTTCGCAGATGGATCACAATCGAACCAGTGTGCGCACGCGTTTACCGTGTTCAGTTATTGGAAAATAATATTGCCGATAATCTTGGGCTAGCGATTAGTGTTGGATCAAATTTAAACCATTGTATGCACAGACCGATTTCAATTAGTTCAAGTGTTTCAAGAGGTGATCTAATCTCAAATCGATAATTGGTGATTAAGTGATTATCTCGGAAATGGGAGCTGTTAAGAGCAAGCTGGCCAATTATCATCCATCGAGATGCTGTTGTCCTTTCAGAAAGAGTGAATCTTACGACCTCAAAGACTTACCTCGACCCCCCAGATTAGACACATCGAATGGTACGTTGTTTACAATGTAACTTTTAATGCCTGTTATTTGAACTAAACTTGCATATGAAGACCACACGGGAAAAACAAGGAATGTCAAAAAAGTACAATTAAGAGAAAAAAAGTTTTATATTGTATGAAAAAAGTCTATATTTCCTTTATTTTAGACTATTTTAAGTGAAATATTGAAATAACTTATTATTACTATGTTAACATAATATGCTTTGCCTGTACTTCTAAAACTTGATTTGTTTAAATAAGTTTTAAGCTATTATGGTTCAGAATCCGTTTCTTGCCATGGACAAACAAATACAAATTGAACTATAACAGTTGACTACGATGATTTTACCCAATTCTGATTTTTGTAATAGAATGTTTCCCTAAAAAGCTAACAGATGGCTTTCCCGTGTGGTCTTCATGTGTTTACTTAGTATGAAATTTGTACAATAAGTGAAATAAATTAAGTAAATAAGCATATAATATGTTTAGAATTAGATACAGATCTAGTGTAGGCAGCACCAATAAATTTTATAATGACACTAATAAGGTTCAAAATTCCAATTAATATTACACCACAGTCCACAGCTGTTGAATACTACATTCGAACGTATCGCCTAGTTATAAGGTCGAAAAGTAGTAAACTTAGTCTTTCTTCGACTGTACATAATTTTGGGAATATGAGGAATGTCGAGGAGGATTGTGCGAGAAAATTTGTCATCATCGAACGCGATCCGCAACTTTTTGCTCCTCAGCCTCTAAATCTTTGGAGCTAGCGAGCGGACAAATCATACGTATTTGTGGACAATTCGTTTGCCTATATTTATATATAGGCAAACGAATTGTCCTATTTTTTTTTCATTTATGTAACATTTTACATAAATGAAAAAAAAATAGGACAATATTTTATAATAATGAACTATAAGTAAGTACTCAGCACTTGTGTACACTATATGAAGCAACTATGCATTGGTAAATAAAGCGTATAAAATAAAGTAGAAGTGGTAGAAGACAAAAACTTCTCACATGAATGACAATATAAAACCGTTTTTGAAATGATTAAGGAAAACTTAATTCTAAAGGACGACAAGGAGATTTGAAACGATTATTCTCTAGCTACAAATACTGCCGATGTAGGTGATAACTTATAAATATACACAACTCACTAGGATCTCAAAATTTTATAACAGTTACTTAGTTAAGCAACAAATTTTTAAGTTTTACACATCGCATATTGTCATACCTAGTTGTTCCGTGAGCACTGTGAATTTTTCAAATAGAGTGTAGTAATATGAGTAATAAGTTTGTCGGTGAAGTGTAGACATTACATAAACATCACAATGGATTTTCCATGAAATAAAAATAGAGTCCTCCGAAGAATCAGATTAATGCGTGCGGTTTGATGTCCACTTCACAAAATGGAACGGATAGCAAATAAAAATCAAGATCAAATTTATTAGCTTCTCGTGAAATCACCCATAATATAACAAAGGTTTTCTTTAGTAGTATCGTATAGTTTGTTTTATTGTTTAACGCAATCGGAAGATAAATTTACTTAATGTTAGGATTGATTTCAGCGAATTGTAGACAACTTACGGTTATTATTACATAGCAAAAACTATTATTAATAAAATCAAATTAGAATTTTATATTATATTTACTAGCTGTCCCGGCAAACGTTGCTTTGCCATATTGCCATAATATCATAGAGATACTATGTACTTAATATAAAGTATTTCGCCCATATTATTTTATTGAAGTGACTAAATAAGTATGTCGCCATGGCAACGTCGATCGCTATCCCGTCGCACAAACAATGATCGCCGTCAGTCTCAGGTTGTAATAATTTACTATTATTTATTCAACAAATGCACTTATCAATATACCCAGTAGCCGATTCTCAGACCTACTGAATATGCATATAAAATTTGGTAAAGATCAGTAAAGCCGTTTCGGAGGAGTTCGCTGACTAACATTGTGACACGAGAATTTTATATATAAGAAAGAGATACAATTTTACAATTTTGCTGATTTGCAAATTATACATCCTTATTAGGTCATCAGTTGTTTACATAGTAGAGTTGCCCGTCTAGACTACGAATACTGGATGAATGATGATACTAATAGATAACAGTATTATTAAGCAATCAGATACGGATAGGTAACTAATATAAATATAATATCTAGTCGTAGAGAATCGCAGTGAAGTGTGACAACACGGAAGTTATAAATTATAATAATATCATTGGAATTAACGAACTAACTTTTATACAAGAAACGTGTCCATGGTAAAAATAACATTCAGAGTTTGCAAATAGCATCACCAAAACCGTGTGCGTTTCATAAACAGAACAGTTATTATAAGTTATTATTAGATGTGAGTTAACTACTTAGTTATGAACTTACTCCGCGTGGAGTGAGAAATGTTAGAGCTTTACAACATTAAGGGCGCTTGAATTTTTTTATTTTAACAATAAATTAGATGGATGGAAATGATTTTTCTGCAGAAGTAATTTAACAATATTCGTAACAATGGATTTGTTTGTTTGTAGATTCTCCCAATTATAAGGTTGAAGATACTCTCATTTAAGATTCAAGGGGTAATAAAAGAAAAATAATGTTTGACAATACTTTTAAATTCCTGCAAAAAAAAAAAAAAACTCTTCTTTTCCGGTCTCCCCATTCGAAACAACCGTCGTGTTTTTAACTAACTTACTACAATATGTAATCACAGTTGTGTGACTGGCAAGTGAATATATATCCTGTTATTTCAAGGGCCTATATAGAGTTATTAGACGAATGATATGTCCTATGACTCCTATTATATGTCTACAAACAAAAAGCCAGCAAAAAGCATGGCACGCCGCGGCCACTCAAGGTGATCCACTGCACGCAGCCTACGTGGTTGCCGCCACCTCTATCATTGTATAATCTGAATGCTACTTAAGAAATGATGGTTAAGAATTTAGATAAATGCACCGTTCTTCTTGTGCAGTGCAAGTTTACCGACTTTTTTAATTATATTATTTAGCTCTTGGATTTAGGAAAGAGCGGTATTTTAGACTAAGCATTAACTTAGCAGGCGTCCAAACACCGAATCTAGGCACAAAACTTCTGGGCCCGGTCTCTTTATTTTGATAAGGTGTAGTAAAATTGCCACCAAAACTTGTTTTTTCTTGGAAATACTATAGATTGTTTACTCGCCATGAGTCAAATATTAGCGTCAATCGGAGACTTAAAAGCTATATGACACAGAAGGCCTTGACCCAGTCTTCAACTTGACGTTACTTTCTGACAACTTTTTGCCCTTTGCGGTTTCTACCTTATAATGGTCGAAGATGAGTTGGTGATTCCTTAAAGATGTTCACTACAATGTGAATTGAGTTATATAATAATTAGTTAATCTTTAATTACTAATTATTAGGACTAAGAACATGAAATAATTATTTACAGCAACATCGGTGTAAGTACTCTAAGTATAATATTTTAATTTTGGACAACTTTTGTTGAAGGCAAATGATAATAAATAATAATATTATGGTGAGGTGAAACATTTTAGTTACTAAGGTTTTGCTAAGTTATCAAAAATAATTAACTTAGGTAATAAGATTTCTTTCTAGGAACCTTCATTGTATAATTAACAAAACTTAGTATAAACAATCTTATAAGAGCTTTTAAAATATGGGAAACGGAACCATTAGCGGACATCAAGTTTTATGGCTTAAGTCATTAAATATCATTTAATCATTATCTAGATTTAGATATCGTTTGCTTACAAGGTGAGCGTGTGGAATACAAATGAGACGTAGGTTTGACTGACAAGTGACAACATTAGTAAATCGTATGATATTGTTTTTGTTAAATGCCTTAAGATATGTGTAGATAAATAGATAAAGTATTATAGCATAGATGTAATCTTAGCCCGTCATCGCGTGGCCATTTTGTGCTTATTTTCATACAAGTAGTGTGCGTTTATTTTCTTGAATATTTCTATTTGTCGATCATTTTGAAGCACATTATAATCCAGAAAAGAAAGTCATTTAGTTCATGATATCGATAAACTAAAGTTCAAGTAATGAGAATCCGTAAACACACGTAAAAAGCTATGCAATTTTTGTAGTCAAATTATTTATTGATGTTACATTTTTAGCACTAATGCCTTATATAGCACGAATAAGGGATTATTAAACTTATAAATTATCCATTTAGCTTACAAAAATACCGATTGAAAAGCCCAAAAAACGTTGTTCAAAACTTACGTATTTAATGTCAAATCCACGTGTTTGAGGCATTCTTTGGCCATTCTTATGGTTTATTATTTAGCGGAACCACAAAACTCAACAATATCTAGCATAAAATGTTCACTAAAAACCTTTATTAACACTTTTATTACATGAAATATGCAGACCGACCCCTTTGTTATGTCCTGGTAAGTAGGACATAACATTACACGCTTTTGACGCTTATACACCGATATAAGGCTCTCTCCTATAGTCTATCTCAATGGTGTAGATAGTCCAGTGATTTACATGCAGATTCAAAATTATTGACTATTTTGACCTCAGGTATTGCTATTTTCCAAAAGTTTTTTTCCTACCTACTAGATTTTGAAAAGAGAACCATAAGTTTTTAAAAGTTAAGAAAATATCTTAGATAGCTATCTCGGTTAACTCTGTTGATCCTACGCACGCGTGGGAAAACTAATCAGCGGAGATTGAGGATGTGTGCTTTACCGTACTTGGGTTTCCTCACCCACAGACTTCACTGCAAATGGATATAATTTCATTAATATTTCGTTGCAGACGTGTCTAGATTTTATGATTACTGTAAGGATATTATTATATCAAACGAAATCCTGTAGAGAATTTCGAAATTCTCGAAATTTCGTCGCGGTGTGATTTCTGTAATATCGGGATTCGTAAATTTTGTTGAAAATAATTCCAGTGTAAGCGTTTGCATCCACCAATTACCAATGGAAGTTCTTAATTGATGCATTGTAATGTTCGTAATTTAGCTACAATCTTGGCATTTCAGCTTGGCTTGTGCTGAAATAGAAGTGGGTTAGCTGTTGATTATGAAGCAACTTCGTTACCGGGTCACACTGTAAATAACATAACAAAGATGCATGTGTACGCAGTATGCGACATTTAAAGACGATATTGTATCAACCTAACATCGAAGCAAGCACTCAAGGAATGATTGTTCCAATCTGTAACGTTGGGCATAATTTGATTGCAATTAAAATGGGTGTGACGGTTGACCCGGGGGTCGCGATACCAGGGGTCAGGATACAGTCATCTCGTGATGTGGGTCCTGGTAATTTATTGATGCGATTGTACGGACCTCGTTCATACTCACGACGATAAACATATTTATGAATAAATAGGCAAACGCCAATTACTTACACACTATTGTACACTAGAAATGCCAAAGTGAACTGAAATTAGAGTTTTCTTCAATTCAATACTTTTTCTAATCATCGATTAAACTAACGGTTATCAAAAAGCTTGCTCATATACAATCAGGTTGTGATGTAATACGTCGGTCCAGTGGACACGATGACGATGATTCAATGCGTGTAAAAAGTCTGTGAAAATGAATAAGCATATCTAGGAACTGTCAAAGATCTAAACAGTTTTGCGGCATTGTATTTACATCATGACATCATCTCGGAGTATTAGAGGAGGCTGCCCAGCGGGAGCCGACAGTGTATGACGGCATTCTTGAGCATCGGCACGTCAGCTCGAGCAATTAGAGCTTCGTGAAGGAGTACGATAGAACTCGATTAGCCAACTGAAGACTATGTGATTACTGTGACCGAAAATTGGATTGACAATGGAGTACATCAAAAATTTATGGCAACACTACTTCGGGAGGCGGCAGAAGTATATTATAGTGCCCTTCCAACCGGGTAGGTTTATTGAAATTTCAGTTTTGGATCTAGCAACAAATAAAAATATGTAGTTTAGCAATATATTATTGGCAAACAATAGACCTATATGATATTTTTTTTTGTTGACGAAAGTTTTCTGTCTATGAAGAGCTATCTGATACTGGTGGCTAATTGAATTGGCTTCCCGCCAATTTTTGGGCTCTCCCAGATATAATGGGTGAATAATTCTCTGAAATTATTGTAGCAAATATAGTAAGTAATATAAAAGAGAAACGTATTATTAGGCATAGTATAAGTAAGCTTAAAATACCTGATTAGCGTTTTCGCGATAGTTAAAATACTTATTTGAAAAAAAAATGAATTACGAAAATTATAATCGAAAAATAGGTCGGTGACAAAAATTTTGATATAGCTTTGAAGTCTGGGACCTACGTCTGCTAATATATGTATCAATTAGAGAGCTCAATTAGTCGATTTTAAGGTCAGCTTTGCTAATAAAGGCGGTTCACGTATTTGGTTTTTTTGATTTAATAAATGCGAGACTGGTAAGAATTGAACAGCCAATTAGCAGTCTAGGAGTACGCGTGTATTTCGACCATTGAAGATATTTTATTTAGCAACCTTTTTGCCTTTGTGCAATAGCTTTCAGCTACCCTATTGCTTATCTATAAAAGTTTTAACGAAAGCTTATGAAAAATTTTAGTTGTATTGGATTCACTTTAGATTTTTGCTCTAGTTTGTAATTTGTCTTTAATAGGCATGATGACTGTTTTTTTTTTCTTATTGGTTCAAAGACCCTTAAAAAATAGAAACGTCGCTGAAAGAATGACTCTGATAGCTTAAAAATTCACCAAGATATGATAATTTAAACATCTCATAAAATAGACCTGCCCGAAACGCTCCATACTAAGTGCTACGAAAGAATGACGTCACTCTTTCGTAGTTTGTACGCAGCGGGAGAGAACTTTGTTCGGTAGGTATATTAAATATTGCGTTTATCAAAGTGGTTTCATAACAAAAGTTGCTTTTAATTGCATAAGTTATCGAATGGTATACAATTATTAAGAAATTTAATTGAAAACAAAATCGACTTGATTATCCAACTTTGAAGGCGCATAACAAAAAAAAAATACAAATGCTATCAAGCTGAAATATTGGGAACACTTATTTTTTACCGTGATTTCTTTATTTTATATACAAAATAGGTGAATTTTGATTGCATAATAAATGATAATAATTTATAATAATTAATATCAGCATTTATTGTAAGTATAATATTAATACTTGTAAAGAACACGACTCATCATTCCACACTTCCAATTTGAAGTTTATTACCAGTACATTTGCAATTCGCATAGAGCACTTGTGTGTAGGTGGATGCATTATTCAAATTGTGTAGGATAATAATATAATCAAAAGCGTTTAAGGAGTTAAGGACGATTCTGTTTGTTTATGCAGATGTCGTCGACGGCACGAGACAAGGCGTGTTGGCAGTTCAAGGCGTCGATTTCTGCGTCGATACCAACGGCGAGAACCATCACACGAACAAATTCCATCTCATGACGAGAGAGGCCGACAAGTGTCTCGTGATCAGAAGAGGCCAGTCCTTCAAATTGGACATCCTGCTGAACAGGCCATTCGACACCAGAAGAGATGCCGTTTCGTTCATATTCTACGTTGCAGGTTCGAAATTTGTTTCGCTCACTTTGCATCATCGCCTATTTTTAGCTGGGTTAAAATACTTAAATGTTTATTGTACCAGATGTGGAGAAGCGTGGGCCGTCCGATGAAACGTCTGCGGCAGTCCCCCTTTTAGAGAAGGGCTCCGAAACACTCGGAGCGTGGAATGCGGTTTACGAGGGCCAGATGGACTCCCATCTGATGGTGGCTGTGACTCCTGCCGCGGACTGCATCGTGGCCGCCTGGCGCATGGACATCGACACCAAAATGTCCGGGGGAAGCTCACTCAGCTATACACATCCCCTGCCAATTTATGTCCTTTTTAATCCTTGGTGTTTGAATGACAGCGTTTATATGCCTGGTAAGTGGCTGCTGACAATTTTCTATTAAATTAAGCTTACTCAACTAAATATAGAGAGGTACATACAGTTGACGAGTCATCAGAATCGAAATCTATTCCGATGACAAACCTGTTAAGCCTTTAAACGTGAAAGTATTGACTTGGCATGTAATAGTTATTGTCGTGCCAATATCAATTTATAACTAATTGTAACTTAGCTACTAGTGCCGGTTAATAAGAAATATCACATTAGTTATTCTTTTATGACGAATCAATGATGACATATCCGCATCCTTCTATCGCTACTTTATTTAATGGAAAAAAGCCTTATAAAATAAATAAGTTATCATTACACTCGTTTCACTTACTCTTCAGGTCACAGTCACAGAGAAGAATATGTCCAAGAAGATGCTGGCCTCATGTTCAGAGGAGTGTACAATAGAATCAAACCCACTCCTTGGAACTACGCGCAGTACGAAAAGGACATATTGGAGTGTGCTCTATATTTAGTCAAAGAAATTGGAAAGGTATGTCGCAATATAGCTTAATCTCTGAATCAACTAAGATAAGAAACCCTGACTCGGGATTCCTAACTCTTCTCTACTACTCATATCAATAGAGTAGAGAAGAATTTAATTTAATTAAATAAAAAAAATAAAGCTGTTATATAGTCAATGAAATAAAATCGTCTAAAGGCCGCACTCAGAGACATGATAAAATACTTTAATTCGATGAAAGGTTTGACCAAAAATGATTAAATTTTAATTACCTATGGAGTGCGGCTGAGGACATTGTATCTTCTACTCTAAATGCGTTCCACAATGGATCTATTCTTAGCGCATAATTAAAAGAAATGATGTTTCCAGGTCAAAGGTCGTGCGAGAGCTGACCCCATTAGGATAGTGCGGGCTCTGTCGGCGGTGGTGAACGTGCAGGACGACAACGGCGTGCTGTTCGGCAACTGGGGCAAGGAGCTCAGCGACTACAGCGGCGGCTCGCACCCCCTCAAGTGGGTGGGCTCCCTGGCTATACTGCAAAAGTATTACGAGAAGAAAAAGCCCGTGAAATACGCGCAATGCTGGGTATACGCAGGTGTTCTTACGACAAGTAAGCTGTTTTTAATTGTCGGATCTACTTTCCACAATATTTGCAGTAAATTGTAGGCTTAGTGAGATAATTATTCTTTCGTTTTTATGTGAAAAGTATGCAAATACGTTCTATCGAGATATTTTTTCTTACGAGATAATATTATATTTGCTAGAATGATATAATTGAAGTCTTGTTTCCAGTTTGCAGAGCACTCGGTATACCCTGCAGGCCGGTCACCGGTTATGATGCAGCACACGACAGCCAAGGCAGCCTGACGATAGACATCATAAAAGACGAAAACGGGAACACACTAGAAGAGTTTACCAGAGATTCAGTGTGGAACTATCACGTCTGGAATGAGGTCAGTAGTTTTAAATAAATTCTAATAATTAATGATTTAATCTGTGAAGGCGTTGACATATTTAGTAACTATAAAGCGTATTCGTAGCGTAACATTGATTTCGTTTGACGCTACAGCGCTTTGCGAAACCACAGAATTATTATATTAATACGCGAGCAAAAAATTTTGGATCCCTTTTGACGAAAAATGCGGAAACGTAGGTGAATGAAATTTTGCACAGTTATAGTTTATATGGTGAAGGAGTGCATCGAGCTAATATTATTTTGAAATTATGCTTTTATCATACTTACATTTTTTTAACAAATAAAACATTACACACACTACAATGTGCACACTACCATCTTTTTTAATGACAAGCCTATACATACAAATTTTAATATACTCTTTTGTTTATGGTTGAAGTCTGTTGTCAAATTAAAAATGTGTTGTTGTTTTATCTTTTAATTAAATCTAAAATAGTCAATACTTTAAACGGGGAGCCAACAGAAGAAGATAATTAAAAAGGTCGAAATTCGACCACTAGTAAATATTAGTACAAGTAGCAAAACTTTAGTATCCACGATTTTATAAAGTTAACATTTAGCAACATAGTGCAAGGGAGGCAGACCAGTATAAGTAATAAATGGCAGTGACGGGCATTTAATAGAACATTTTGTCTACGGTATGAAATTAAATAAATTTTAACTAAATCTTAATCACTTGGAGCTTAAAATTTTTTAACAAAGGTATAAATTACCCATCAAAGTGCATGTGCATGATCTCAATCACGAAGTAGTGTTTCATTTTCATAAGAAACATCGGCAGGTATCTACCTATAGCTGGACTGTGGCTTTAGGAAGAATCTTGATTATATTTTGTATAATATAATTTATTAAGGAAAATTTAATTGCCGATCATAAGTCCAATGATGTGCATCATTCCAGGTCTGGCTTGATCGACCTGACCTAGGCTCAGAGTACAGTGGGTGGCAGGCGATCGACTCCACTCCACAGGAAACCTCAGGGGATGTGTTCCGGTGTGGACCAGCTTCATTACGTGCTGTTCGGGACGGTGAACTACAGAGACCGTATGATACCGGATATGTATTCGCACAGGTTAACGCAGACAAGGTAGGAAAAACAAATTTTTTTATAAAATTGATCATTATAATACCTAAAGTAGTAAATCAAGCAAAATACGTCTTGAATCTTGATACTATGTTTACGACACGAACTATGTTACTGTATTGCAAAACAAACATCCAAACATACTTAAAATTAACACTTGCGTCATAGAAAAACTTGTTATTCTAGTTTTGTATAAAGGCGCGGAATTATTAGTTCTGATATATCTAATAAATAAAGGCTTTGTTTTGGAATTTAAAAGCCCTCCGCTTCGTGATTTCAGGTGTTATGGAAATATTCTGGAGAAATACAGCCGCTGAAGCTACTGGCACGTGATACGACATCAATAGGTCAGGACATTTCAACTAAGGCTATAGGGAAAATGGAGAGAGAGGTAAGAGGTGTCTACAAGATAAAAATTGGAACAAGTATTATATTGCCACACGGTACTAAAAATTTAATACACGAGCAATAATTAATGTAATTAAAAGCACGCTCTTAAGTTACGTATTGAAAAGTTTTAATTCAACGCCTATAACTCTTATATCAGTGATTTTGCCAAAACAAAAATTGTAGGCGCAATAAATGAGTAATTTTTAACAATTCATGAGAAATCATTAAATTATAATAATTAAGCGTTATTGATATTCAAATATTTTTCAGGATATAACACATTTGTACAAATATCCCGAACGAACTCGAGAAGAACGAGATACAATGGAAAAAGCGCTCAGAAAATCTGAGAGTATATTCGCAAGATACTATCTCAATGATGCATTTAATGATATTGTATTTGACTTCGAGTTGAGAGATGATATCAAGATAGGACAAGACTTCAATGTGGTAAGTATCAATAAAATTGAAGTGGATACTTTCAATGTTTAAAATAAAACATTCACTTTTTTATTACAAAATATGCTGTTGACTATTTCTTTAATAATAAATTAACAGTTGCTATACATATTCGATCCTCAATTTTTTTATAAATAAAATGAGAGGCAAGGTTTATAGTGCCACATAGAATGAAATTAATAAAATTTACTTATTTCAGGTAGTACATATCAAGAATCGTTCAACTCTTAACTCACATAACGTAAAAGGTGTAATAAGAGTTGACACGGTAACATACACCGGTGTTACTGGTGATGGCGTGAAAAGGGAAGAATTCGACAAGGTTATACAACCTGAAGGAAAAGATAACATAACGCTTCTAGTAACCTTTGATGACTATTATAAGAAATTAGTTGATCAGGTATGTTTATAACAAATTTTACTATATTAAAGCCGTCGCAGTTATGAAGATTTGCTCTGAAAAAAAACACAGTCGCATTTATATTTTAAGTAATATACAGTATTACTATGCTGGTATTGATTCCTTCTTGGTGTATAATATAGTAAAATATTCATAATTATTGTTTTACAGGCTTCATTCAACATTGCGTGTATAGCAACAATCGTTGACAGGAATTTCGACTACTTCGCCCAAGATGACTT